>BLKM01012755.1:518584-634016 GCA_013340265.1 Coptotermes formosanus | reverse complement strand
CTCAGGGAAAGTGATGTGGCTACTCAAACCAGACTCGTCGACGGTTCTGGTTTGAGTAGCCACATCACTTTACCTGAGAATGGAGACGGAGTGTGTCTCTGAAACGTCGGCGGTTTTTAAACAATTGACACGGCTATCAGACCGAGAAGGGTTCATACAGCTTTGTACGCACTTCGACGTTATGCGTGTCGCATGCTCTTCCCGTCTCATCCTTTCTCATTTGATCACCCTACTAATATTTAGACAAGACTGCAAATCACGAAGCCTTTCTGTAATGCAATTTCCCTATGGACATGTCACTTTCTCCCTCTTAGGTCAAATATTCTCCGAATTGCCCCGTTTTCCAACATTCCTCCCTTAAATTCAGAGGCAGGCACCCAATGCATAAGTTCTCCGGCGCAATCAACCTGCTTGCGATCTTAACTCTACGCCCTCGCACATAATTTAGCTTCTCGAGACCAGGAGTCTCCATACTCAACTTCTGCCTTGCTTTCGAGACGTGTTCGGATAATATCTTTCCATCAGGAGAAGCCCAACTGTATTTAAGAACGCCAGTTAATGAAACACCATCTCTGCAGGTGTACACTAGAAGGGTGTGTTAACCTGCTTTTGTACACTAATGTTGTTTTGTTACTGCGCCTACATGTCAGACCCCAGTTATACGCACACGAGTCCCTTCCTGTTGAAGTGAATAGTACCTAGCTCACAACCGTTACAGATGTTGCTAAAAACAGCAAAAAAAAAAAAAGTAACCTTTTGCCGTTTTTGTCGTATCTGTCTTTAAGCTTAAAGTCTTAAAGTCAAGAACTACACTGATCAGCAGCCTTACTCTACTTATTCGATATCACGTACTGACACTGTCACCCCATCCCTTCGACACTGTTTAATATTTGTTTTTACTTACCAGGCATTCTTTCCCATTAAAATCTTAAAACATGCATGTTATATTGAAGTACATATCAAGAAATAACTGTTTCGTGACAAAATGGACAGATACTGTTGGGTATTTGTTGTGAAAACTGTTCGAAATTTTTCCCTTTCCTTCACACACGCCTTGCACTACACGTGTACTGCATACTGCTGAACTGGTGTACATCCAGTCAGGTAGAAACTTCTGCTCTAAGGAGCAAAAAGGGGCAATGATTAGTACACATCAGCCTTACAGACTAAGCAATCAACAACGGAAAATTTATCAGCATAACACGTGTTGAACATGCAACCCTCGCATAACACACACACACTGCTCTGGCAGGTCAAATAGAATACCAGCAAGACTGATGTATTGACGGCCTGCATCACATCACAGGCGGTAAACAACTACCAACCACCGCTGCGTGACGACGCACAACAGCGACGACCCCGACAGCACCACGGCACACGTCTGAAATCTCGACTGATACCTGACCTCGGAGAAACGCCTAGCAAAAATGAACCTCCCGCTACGCTATTTTTTCCCTTGTGGCGCGACAGCCCTAGTCGGGCCTAGACCGCCTCCTTTTTTAGGTTTCGTAATCGCAAGCAGGCACAACACACCCTGGAGGCCCCTTCTGGAGGAGTAATCGGTCCGTCGCAGAGACCGCATTACACATACTACGACGAAAACAGTATTGTTTACTGGTGAAGTAGCACTGCCACTGAAATCATCACACTGGCTGAGGTCTGTATGAAACGTGCAAGTGACTGTCAGGTATTGGTGGAACTACGTACTTTGAAAATTATAACATTTACCAAAACACACGTATTGCTACTATGAAGTTTCTTCTTGTACCGTACCAACTGCAACTATTAACCCTCAGAATTCACAGAATATCCTGTTGTTAACGCATGGAGGGTACAAGTGTAAAGCCAGCGGTAATTTGCAATGCTGTATATGAATGGTGCCCCTGGTGACGGCAGAGCACCGGCCGAAACTTGTAGGAAATAAAAACGTATACATTTCAATTCCTCAGAGAAGGATCAGTCACAACCGACACTTTGCTTTGCTTTATCAAAAATTATTGGGCCCAATAATTTTTAATAAAGCAAAGAAAAGTGTTGGTTGTGACTGATCCTTCTCTGAGGAACTGAAATGTATGTTTTCTGTACACAACGCCAACTGGGATGTTCAACATCAAAATGAGGAAACGCGAATGTACAGCACCAGAGTAACGTGTAGCACGGTCCCCAAATGTACAGCACCAGAGTAACGTGTAGCACGGTCCCCAAATGTACAGCACCAGAGTAACGTGTAGCACGGTCCCCAAATGTACAGCACCAGAGTAACGTGTAGCACGGTCCCCAAATGCACGGATATTATGTTTTATTGATTAGAATTGTACGCCCGTGCACGGTATACACGAATAATTTCAAATTTATATTCGTGAAGGGAATTACCATTAGTAGTTTTGTGCAAATTTCTTACCCGAGTATTAGACTGAATGTATTCTGTTTCCCTTGTTTCGCACTGAAAACTGCTTCTGTATGAATACTCTGGTACGAACAAACGAGCAGACAAGAGACAACACTGCACGTCAAATGACGCGAGGACCTCTTATTGCAGCGTCTGTGATAGCGATGGGGCAGCCGTCGCTGGCCGACGAGCTGGGGCACCTCATGGACAGGGGTGACAATGTTATGCCAGAATCGCTGCAATTCGCATTGGGAGGCCAGACGAGGCCCCTGTTCATACTCAAGTGCCATAGTTACCTGAGAGGTAAGTCCTGCACAGTTCTGTACCTAATTTATATGAGCCTCGGGTTAACACGAGACAACAGACGCTATGAGCAGTGGTGTCAAAGCGGTGCTGGTGTAACGACACTGACAGAATAAATGTGCAGCAGATCGTGCCATAATCGCTACGGAATGCTACATTATGTTCAGAAGGTAGGCTGTTTTTCTATATACGAGTCTAAGCACATGATGGTTCTTATACAATAAATTATCGCGCTAATCTCCACATATCTCTACGTAGGGTTTTGTTCTCCCTTCATCTTCCTTTGCGTTCATTAACGCGTTTCTATTAACACCCTTCTAAAGATGCTTACCTTGTTACCTAGGCGTAGCCACTTGGAACAAGAAGAGCGTCGTATTGCATCTGGACGCAACTTAGTTCAAACTGTAAGAGACATTTATTCGTCTTCTTATACTTGAATGGCGCCACACAGGCATATTAGGAACAGACAAGTTAATTCTGTGGCGCACCTAGCACAGGCAACTGAAACATCCGTAGCAGTAGAACCCTGCTCCTGTAAGCCTCAGTGCTGACGAAGTTTCTGCCTCCACAGATGAGGATAGTTCCCCGGACTCAGAGCGTTGCCACAGCCTGGACGTGGATTCAGGCAACTCGACGGCCCACTCGCCAGACGGACCTAAGTCCATGTCTCCACAGCCTGGACACCACGGTGAGTACCTGCCCTTTCAAGGTCCCACCAACTTGCAATCTGAGTGAAGTCAAAGGGGGTAAAATTATTTGTTGAAGCTGTTAGACTGACGATGTTTGCATTTCCTGCTACCATTTCAAATGCAGGTTGGATGGGGCCCGAATAAGTATGTGGTGCAAACTTATTGCTACCAGGAGTATGGCTCTGCCAAAAGATAAAACTGTGAGCAGACGCGGATGGATATGTATTGTACGTCTGTCTTACGCAACGTTTATCAATGTTTACGGCACTTGTTTGTATGAACCTGTATCCGTAATTGGTTTTTCACTCTTGTGACAAAACATCAGCTTCCAAAGCACACGACAGAAGAGAATGATACAACGGTGACGTTCTAGTACTTCCTTCGGGAAGCATCTGTTTCGACGTCCAGTATCGTGATTATCTATAGTCTTCCTCTGCTTCCCAGGAAACAAACCTTCTCCCAAATTCGTCACATGAGCACACCTCCTTAGACGATTAATAACGTCTGCCTAGGAACCGCGCCGAATAACGTAAACGACAGTCCAAATTATCCCTGAATTAGTACCTCAGGATAGGAATCGAGTGGCTGGCACGTGTGAACGTGGTAATGAAACTGCGCGGTCCATGGAAAGTCTGAAATTTCTTTAGTACTATATGAACGACTATTGTCTTCTCAAGAAGATATTTGCTCTACGGATGTCGGTAACTGAAAATGTCGTTAGCAAATCGGAGTCATTCAGTCTATCGGCCGTACCGAAGCCACGGAACGAAATACTGTACTTTGACTCCGTCCACGTCCACCTTTAGCTATTATGCATCCCCACCCGGGGCACTTCCCTCTATTCCTCTAGCCTCTACGAATGTTGGTAGTGGTAACCATGCAATAAAACTTCGGGGTGGCACTGATGCGAATCTGCGAGCTTCATCTTCAATGTCTGTCGGTTCCAGTAGTGAATACCGCCGTACTGCGTCTGAAAAAGCTGAGCCATGCCCACTTTTTACGTACAAGAAACAGGCAGGCAGGCAGGCCTGTCGGCAGGTGTAGGTGTGGAATTGAGCGCATTACTTTCCACACCCCAGGCACCGGCTGCTACAGCGACAAGGGCTCTGGAAAGGCAAAAAGAGTTGGAGGTGAACTCAACGGTAGGCAGATAGCGGGAAACCACGAGCGCAGGCTTCACCACCACTCACGAGAAAGTATCCATGACAACAGCATAGTCGGTGGCTCCTTGTTGTTTTTCCGGCATCAAGAGTATGCGCCACCACAGTACTGGCGCAAAAGCTGGAACATACACTTGTAACGTGTTCGGTTAAGTCTGGAACTACCTGGTTTGGCTGTGCCGTTGAGCAGTTCAACAAGAACACGAGGCGGTGGAAATTACTTGGAATTACGTAGGCGGTTTCTTTGTGTCTGCAGGTTGGCAGGCAGACAGAATGAGCGTACGGGCCTCTGATAAGTACGAAGGCAGTCCCTTCGTATCGCGTCTTGGCACGACTTCTACAGCTTGCTGTCGAAGTTACAAAAATCTACAAAAATTGTAACTTGTGCGTTGTTTGCGGCAAGTGAGCGCATCCAGCGAGGCCAGATGCACTTACCATTCGTTTCGTGTATGAAATTATGAAATGTGCTTAAAAAATGTGACAGGCGCGCACCCAGAATTCTTCCTTTGGGGGGGGGGGGCTGACCCTGGGGCTACATATAATTTATGTTTAGTTTTAAAAACTTATGTTATAAAAATAATGTTTTAAGTACAACATCACACTGCCTGAAACTGCATTTTCGTACAAAGGAACATAACTACACATTGCGTGACTCAGTAACAGTGTCCTGTCCATTTGTTTTCTTAATTTTATTAATTTAATTTTTCAAAATTCTAATGTAAAAGTCATCAGCCGATTCCAGTGGCTGATTTCGGCTGAAGAGGAAATGACGTAAAATTTGATATCATCATACCTACAAAATCTGTGTTTTTTAAATTTCGGGTTCGGAGGAGTTGGGGGGCTGCATCCCGGCAGCCCCCCCTTGGGTGAGCCCTTGAAATCTGATAATGTGAGTGTGCAGTACAATTTGTCGGACAAATTCAGCGCTGGAATGAAAATACCACTTTATATGACAATTAAAGGGAACTTAATTTTGTAAATAAAAAAAACTCAGCGAACAAAACAAAGAAGAGATAAAACACAGATATCAGGGACGTTCATGTTTATCAAAACACAAAGGAAAGCAGCTTCAGGCGGTGTGCAGAGTGGCACTCGAATCTAGTGCGATTAGTTGTTGTATACGCAATAAGCATACATGCGTGAAGTACGACGACTCGAAAAAAAAATTATTTGTAAAACATGTGTACCACCCTAGCGGGCACTTTGTTGTTACGAGTTCTGTGTCTATTCTGGACTGTCCCAGGTAGGGGGAACGTAATTCTAGCGACTTGTACGAAACACGCCATCAAGGGCGTACTCAAGAAGGGGGGAGCTGCCGGGCTGCAGCCCTCCCACGAACACCCACAAAACTGAAATTCGAAAAACGAAGGCTGAATGTTGGGCTTCCAGGAACAATTTCGGGAGTGGGTTCTTGTAGAGCGGAACATCGCTACAGGAGGGTCTGTACAGTTTATTTGCGGACTCGGCCAAGAACGCGAGAGGAACCTCTGGATATTCTTTCTTGGAACATCAGAATCTTGTCAAATAAGAAGCCCCACTGCCGTAATTTGCAAGGTACAATTCCGCCGTTAAGCACAAAGTGTATTGTCAGGTACAAGAACGGGAAGTGAGCACTGTGCAGATAAACCTTAGCAACGGAAACACAATCCACTGAAACTGTTCTGAAACATTCACGTTCCGGAGTCAAGTCCATAACTGACCGGTTAGCCTACCGCATTACCTTGGAAGCACTCCGATAAGAGAAGATGGGTGCGGTAGGCCAAAGGCGGGACGGATGAGGAATCGTCATTCGAATCCGGCAGGGGCAGGTGTTTGTCTCATCTCCACAGCATCCTTACCGGCTCCTTCCCCAGAAACACAGCAGCGGATCCGCAACACCGACCGCTCGCTGCCATGTAGCGTCCTGGCGGGACTGGAAGCCGTTCCTAGACATTTCCTTATGGCCTTTGCCGCTTCTTAAAAAGAGGCTCTTAAAACAAGCAATGTGTTAAGAAGGTATCAAATCACGTGTACAATAAATCGCTGTATTAAGAAAGCAGATACACATTGCACTCAAGTGCACGTGCACCTTGTTGCATAAACATACAGCTGGGAGGTGCTTAGAAAAAGGTAACTGATAAAATGAACATTGAGAAGATGAAGCTGGAACACTGCCTTCGGGGAAAGGATGGATTGGATACACGTTAATTGCGCTTTAGAACTGCGTGGCTGTTAGGTTAGGTTAAAGAATTTTGGTAGAGGACGCTATTGGGAATTGTCGAATTGGAAGGTCAAATGGTGAATAAAATATGGAAGCTGCATCTTATGGAGATATGAAATTTATAACTCAGTTTCCCTCCCTGCCTTCACGTTTCCCACAAATTGCAATTTCAAAAGAGGCGCAGTATTTTTACGTGGAAAGTGATGAGGTGGCGGGTTACACAACGGACAGATTTTTACACACACATTTGCAGGTTTCTCAGTAAAATGCAAGACAGAGGAGCTTCATTAATAGGAAGGATTTTAAAGTTAACATTTGCAATAAACGCATCCTGTTTGGCCAAGGAACGGTGCATTCCCGACATCGCGCCTTCTGAAGAAATATATATATATATATATATATATATATATGCTCGGAGAACAGTTTTGTAAACGGATCGGAGGATTTCCTTGACATACGTCCAGGAAGAAAAACTTTTTTCGGGAGCTTTCACTATTCAAATTTCCTTCCGTGTAGGCGTATTCGTGGAAACGTCTTTAGCTTCATCTCCATTCACGTGTGGCAGAAAGCAGTTGACATAAAGCGGGCACCAATTCCGCGAATTCATTAGTCTGTTTCGAATTCGGCTAAGAACTCCCACAATTTTAGAGTGTTTTTTTCTGATATCATTTTTATCTGTCATCCTTGGTTTTAAAATCTTGTGTGAGTTGCGGTAAAGCACCTTGTGGTTATGCAGCCATATCAGCAGCACAGGCCTACGGATATTCTACAGCAGGGCGGTGGAAAATCTGTACTTCTTTCCACTTTTCTCTGTCAGGCTTCGCTTTCAGCAAACGTCAATCGAGAAATTCCCAGGCACTTGAAATTCCACTTTACAAACCCTGAGGTTTTTTGTGGGGAGACGAGCGGAACTATTCTTTGGGTCTTGTGTGTCACAATTTTCAGCTCATCCTTGTACCTTGAAATGTCTTACAATGGCGGACTGACAGCCAATAAGACTGGAAAGATATAGGGCCAGCATTCAACTTGACGATAATTACAGAACTTGGGAATACGATAAGTGCATTATTCTTTATTCTACTGCGCTTTTATGTACGATCTTTGGTCTGTGTTATCAAAGAATCGTAGAAACTATCAAAAGCAGAACAGGAGAATAAATTTAAAGTTCCTTTCAATTCCCCAGCCAGTATCTCCTCTGTGTGTAAACAAATACGTTTAAATGTGTACTGTGTTTGCACCGCATTCCCACCTAACAAGGTGCAACTAGGGGTTTAAACTTTTAAAGCCTAGAGGTAACTTTACGTACCACCAGGTTCAACATTAAAAAATTCTACGTGGTGCCCACATTACGTTTATGTGTTTTGTACGGATCTCAGAACAAACAGCAACTTTTGCCTTATAAAACATTAACAGATTGGTTTTTATAACCGAAGTGGAGAGTCTTTACAGCGCGGTACGCACTGAGTCCTTATATAAAACAGATACGCTTCGCCTTTAAAGGGTTAATACAGCCCACAAGAAAAGTGGCAGATAACTGAACAAATTATTTGAAGTTATTCCACCTGTCATTAGAATGGACGCCGTGAATCCAAAATTCAACCAAAGTCCTCCCACGAAGGTTAACTAATGACATGGACATGTTACTCGAAGTAACCAAATTTGTGTGGCAGGTGGTGCTTCCAAAACAAGAACAGGATGAACGAAGACTGTGCACAAAACATGAAAATATTGATTATCAAGGGGCTGAAAATTCCCGTCGTGTTTTTAACATTTTGTCGGAGAAATATGAATCTTCATGTAGCTTTCGTGTAAAAGTCAGATTGACGGTGTTAAATGATAAATATTGAATTTACCTGAACACGTGCGTTCAGCGCGAATTGTTACATAAACTTACACGTGCACAACTGTTGCGAGCAAGGCGAATGAAATATACCGCCCTGCGATAATAACAGCACAAACGTGATGCAACAGCTGACTCGAGAAACAGGTTTTGTAAGTAATAACGACAATACTGCGGGGATGCACCGTTCCTTGTTTCACCCGCTCGCCACGGTGAGGCACAGGATATGAGCGGGACCTGAAAAGAGACCCAAAAAAAAGGGGGAAAAAAAGAAAAAAAGGCACAATTAGTGAAAACAGTAACACGTACAGTCCGGGAACAACTGAAAACAGTAACACGTACAGTCCGGGAACAACTGAAAACAGTAACAAGTACAATCCGTGTATAAGAAACTTGGCAATGCTGAAAACTTACTTGTGCTCTCCGTGTTTTGTACTTCACTTTTGTTCATCTTCTTATACAACGAAGACTTTTAATGTACAGCCGCTGATTCAGTACGCCACGCACTAATATTCATCGGAAACGTACGCGTGAATGAGTGCTTTGTATCCTTGGCTCATTACATATATAATCCTTTTCAGAAAAGGATCACGCAATGACCATGTAAGTACAAAGGTACATCGTCGACTGTTGCGGATGAAAACAAACACACGGTATAACGAAGCGAAAATTATCGTTTCCAGACACAGTTGCGGTCACTCGTCGGAAAAATATAAAAAAATCCATATATTTTTGGGTTTAAAGCGCAACGTGCGTCTATCGCCCTGAAACGGCGCTTCTTTCAGTACGCGTGACGGCAGAGTCAGCAAAAAAAGTCGACGGCTTCTTCTTCTTCGTCTTCTTCTTCTTCTATTCAAACTTTAAAATCAAACATACCACATTCGAAGGACGCTACATTCATTCCGCAAATCAAACGCAAGCGCGGTCCAGTCAACTACGTTCCTATTCTATGCTTGCCGTCTTATGGAAGAAATTCGCGACTGCAATAGGAAACCTGAAGAGTGTAACGCAGCCTGGCGGCTATTCACAGAAACGTCCAACGCCACTCAATTCATTCGCATTCTAACACGGTCGCTTCTTCGACGCTACAGATTATATCAGTTACATTTTGTGTATTTCGAAACATGACGCCGAAGACGACAATTCAGTGACTTTAGATGCACCTGAAATGCAAGGCTACCAATGCGCTTTCACTCCTCCATTCGTAACGACACACGACCAACCTTCAGTTCTTATCCATCGATGCCCTCCACATTGTTGGTCCTCGCTATCCGGGACCTACCTTTGGTTTGTCCCGCGATGGCTGCTCCAGATGTTGAACCGTGCGATGGTTTACACAGCGCATTCACACCACATTCACACAAGCGCACCTAACATATGCATGTGTGAGTGTNACAAAAAACTTACGTAAGATATTTCTGGAATTTTAATCGAAAGAAAAATGCTATATAGCCTGTGTAACTGACACCGGTTGGCAATGGATGCATGTGGATGTACAGATCGTGTTAATTTAGTATGTGCCGGCCATGCAGAAAGGAGAGGAAGAAAGAAGAGTTAATTCTTTAGTGTATTAGTAGAGAGAAATACGTGATCTGTGCCATTCATATGCATGTTGCCAACGTATAAAAACAGCAAATCTTGGCGTCTGTATTTAGCAAATCCTGTGTGACTTACGCAGCATTATTCGCAGAATGGATAAATTACCCACATAGGGTTGTGGTGATTATATCAAAATAAGTCACGCTGCTTTGTGAAAGGTCAAATATTTAAAGCAATTTCGAAGTAACGCATCATTCACCGTGCCCAGTCATAAAGTGACGCTTAATAAATGCACCATCTTTGTGTAAAGAGTGGCTTACGGTTGAGTGTTTTCAAAATAGATTCTGCTGTTATTTATGGTGCCGCTATCAGATACGGACTTACAGAACGGAAAAACGAAATATTTTTCATTATAAAGGTTGTAAGTTCCATACATATATATAAGGTTCTAAGGCTTGTGTTTCGATCAGACACATACTTGTATTTACGTCTTCTACAGTCGCTGTTTCTTTCCAGTCCATCTCACGAGCATAAGGAAACAGCAGACGGTGTAATCCGTAACGTGAACACCGATTGTGCAAACTCTTTCTTTTTTTTACTTTCAATGTATCTTTACATTTCACGGTGCGCGCTTCATGTAATTTATGTAATTAACGACTGTAACACACGTGCGGCCTTTCCTGCGCATATGTTCACAAAACACACAAACACTCTACAGTAACACGTACACATTTCGTGTACAGAACGTCTTCTAATGTGACATAAAATGAGAAAAATACGGACAGAATTTCGTTCACGCCTATAAGTGGAGAAAGGCTCCCACGCCTCCGACTTTCACGCAACTCAAAATAACAACAACCTTCAGCAGATACACCCTGTACCGAACTGTAGTGAACAGGGACGAAAAGGCAGAACGGAAGAGCAAAATGTCACTCACGCCCGCAAGTAAAGTACAGTCTCCACTGCATCGGTTTTAACGAAACGCGTTAGCAGTCAATGGCCTTGCATGGAACTCCTCCGCACCGAATGCCACCAGAATCGGTCATGGCATTTGGAAAACAAACGTAGAAAATCACTTACTCTTAAATAAAGGATGGCTGTCAAAGCGCCGGTTTTTAACGGAACTTAAGCTGCCTCAACAACTTTTTGTACAGAGCTATAACACCGAATTTCATGAAAATCTAACAGACGGTTTTGACGCTGTTGCTAGGTAACAGACAGGCCGAGTCGGAGTGACGCAGTACCCACAGAAGCCGTCCTTTTCCTACTTCGTAAAGGCTACTTCATAATTTCGAAATTGTTATAAAATAAAACAATATATTTCGATTAATTTTCATGACATTTTCAACACAAGCCAGACAACTTGTCGCAGACTTGTAATTCCGCGTGTCGGTACAAATTGCTGGAGGCCCTATCAGCTACAGCAGGCGTCGTATTCTGATGTTATGAACACCTGAGGCCTAAACGGCTGTCACCTGACTTCATCGCATAATAATCTCCAAAAGGAACAACCTCTTTCATTACCAAGTTCCGGTAATTAACGAAAACTGAAACACATTTGTTATTTACTCAAGACCTGTTCGGTTGTTTGCTCTAAAGAACTAGCCAGAAATACAATTTCCAGTAACTGATTTAAAGATATAGGAAATGCATTCGGGTACTTAATATGTCAACTGCATAAAATAGCTTCAAAATATCATTAGCATAATGGCGTGTCAGTATTCAGATGTGTACAGCACAAGAAAGGCACGGCAGCAATCCATAAAACACAATAAGCACGAGCTATGTAACACCTGTTTCATTAAGCCACGGCCGTTCTGTGCAGAACACGCAGCACTGCTTTCATGTCATACGTCGCCAAAGATAGAGACCAGAAGGAATACACTCGAAAGATGAGTTGATGAAGGGTGCAGAACGGGACGCGCACTTTGATAATATTGTGCACGGTCAGCATCAAGCCACCTGGGCTTGCACTGGAACAGGACGCGAGCAACGAATGGGTAAGTGGAACTGACGTATGGCGAGTTGCGATGTGAAGGGAGGAAAGGACTGCAGAGAGGTGTATCGTGCTCGTGTCGTGTTGTTAAAGTGGAACAGCCGAGCAGAACTGTAAAAAAAATCAGCTACAGAAGGTTTAAATTTAAGACACGGATATTCCTAGCGGGGTACGTCATTGTTGATTAAAAGTGTAAACTGGAGTTCAGATATTGGTAACAATGGCATTCACCATTCTACACGTAAACAGAATAGCTCGCGTAACAACATGTAAAGGCATCAGATTAATAAACACTAAGTTACTAACTACCCATCTACCTACCCACCCCCCTCCCACCCACCTACCTAACTAACAACTCCACAGAGCAGAGCCCTTCCTGAGAAGCTGGGACTTCCAACGCTAGTCCAAGAAATTCTCCGCATTTTATGGAACCCAAATGTTCATTACCGCATTCACAAGAGCCTGACACCTGTCTCTAACCTGAGCCAGACCAATCCAGTCCATGCCTTCCCATCCCACTTCTTGAAGATCGTTTCAAGATCATCATCCTATCTAAGCCTACGTCTTCAAATGGCCTCTTTCCCTCGCGTTCACCCAGCAAAACCCCGTGTGCAACCATCCTCTCCCCCATACGTGCTACACGACCCGTCCACCTCATTCTCGATTTGATCACCCGAATAATATTCAGTGAAGATATTATTAACTTGGAGTGTTGCTAATTCTAATTGTAGTAGTAGTAGTAGTAGTAGTAGTAGTAATAATAATAATAATAATAATAATAATAATAATAATAAAGGTAAAGTCATCCCATACACTCCATGAAGGCGCAGGCAGAGTAGAGGTACGGCTCCGCACACTCTCGACTTTAGCACTAGATGGAGGTTGAGTACTAATGCTATTACTAATACTAATACTAGTAACAACGTCATATGTCCCACAGAGTAATATTAAAGCAACCAAAAATTGTATTATTTCAATCGAATTAAACAGAACACGCCACCCACCTACACAGGATTTTTTCCAGTGTTCAGCCTGTATACCTACGTTTACAAATAATATCATTTAATAAACAACTTCATACCCACCGCCCACACTTCCCACCCAACTTGTGATTCAATATGGCCTTGTGCTGCTAGGCCCATTGGTACAAAAACAAAGCAATAACGTAACAGTGAGCCCACATTTTTCTCGTACGTTTCATTAAATCAGCTACCTAAAACAGCAACCACAAACCCTTCCACTTCCAATTCTTCTTCCTCTGTGTACGTCATAATATTCGTAACTCAAGTAACAGGAGTAGCTGTAGTAGAGCTTTGGCTCCTCTTATTCGTAACCTCGGCACTGTATGGAGGTGAGTCTTACCTATATAAACCTACAAAAATTATTGAAACTTTCCGTCCTACTTAAATGTAAAATGCTTTCCTGTTCTTGGATTTCTCACCTAAAATATTAACGCCATGTAACAACAGAATGTTACAGCAATAGCTTCTACATTTTTCCCCATACCTTCGACTGAATCATTTACTTACATACACAACCCCACAAACCTACAATTTTCCCTTCGTCACCTAAGCACCTCCTAAAATTCGGGATTAAGTTAAACATTACACTTTATAATTACGTTGCAAAAAACTCCTGTCAAGGGGTTCTAAAATATACTAAATTAATATTCGATTACGCAATACGTTTCATGAACATAATGCATGTGTAGAGAAACGATTGTAATATATTACAAAACAGTATCGCAAAGGAACAAAATAAAATCTGGAACTGAATTTATACGTACGACGTTTCGTTTTCTATGGACGCTACTCACGGTCGAAGAAAGCCATGATGAATCCGGATAACAATAAATCAGTAGTTTCCCTGTCAGGATTCTAACTGGTTGCCTGCCGAATGCAAGCCAACAACATGATAGTAACAGCACGTAACTTGTTCTTTCCACGCAATTTGTAAATATCTTTATAAATACCGGTGTCTTATTTGGTCGCGTCTTCCTACCGTGCTTATCCAAGATGGCCATTCCTTCTCTCAGAACGCGCGATGCAACTTGTTGGCGTATGAATACATAAGGAAAGTTACAACAGCAATATTCAGAGTAACATAAAATGAAAATAAAGTTTTTAACCTAATATTTCGCGTTCATTTACACTAGCAAGAATTAGGAATTAAAGTGTGACTAGCAAAACATTCAACTTTAAATACGTTATTGTAAGATTCCAGGTAAATTGCTGTGGCCTTCACAAGACAAAGAAGTCGCTACATGTTAAATTCTCAACTTTGAAAAGCGCCGAAATAATATTAATATCACAATATAAAAACTTTCTGTTGGTTTACAAATACTTTTAAAGTAAGCGAATTAATGTACAATCATATATACCTGCTGAATAACTAGCAAACAAGCGCACCATATTCCCTTGGGAACTACCTCACTACAGCAAGCAGTGTGCAGCTTGCAAGGCGGAAGGAGACGAAGACACATCTGCCCTCTACGAATGTCAACGAACTTCTGGTCGGGGTTTTGGAGGGAACCGCGTTTAAGTGCATATGCACTGATCAAAGTATGGCACGTGTCAAGGTCAGATCTCAAGTAAATTGGTTGCGGAATGCAAAAAATAGTTCACAACTTGTAATTACAAATCGAAATAAATAGGAAAAGCTTTAATATATCCCAGACTTCTTCTGACAGTCCACGAAAAGGGGAAAATTTCTTTCCCTCGGATCTATCAAATTTCGGAATGTAACCTCTTCAAATAAAATGTTATTGTAAACTGCAGTTTTATGGGATAGTGGCGAGCTGTGTTACCGATGGGACAGTTTCGGGTTGCAGAGCAAAGGGGCACAGTAACATTTGGAAACACACAAACTGGTAGTACTTTTCTTTCGCATGCTCCTGATTTTCCTAAGGAAGTTCCCAGGATTCGTTCAGTGACATAATTCGTCTACATAATACATAGAAACCCAGCTCATACTTCGAAATAAACAAAATACACTCCATTACAAAAATCAACCGGTTACTGGCTCTTAGGAAAATAATAGCTGTTTACTGTAATAATTATACGAAATGCGCAAATACATTATACAGACAAAATAAAAAGTTTCTTAATATTGAAGGAAGTGGTAAACACACTTACCACTCTTTATTAGAGCCTCAAATAATTAAACATTCAGTGTATAACATAGGCTTAGGACATTCCTCGCGGTCTGTAATGACATAAGGGAGAGTTGTAAGGGTTTTCAACGACGTAACTGGCAGATAGAAACGACTTGATGTGCTGGATCATTAGCCTTAACGTTACTGGCTGCCTGTTCAGTCACTTCAGAATCCGCCTAAATCAAATTCAGCCACCCTGAAGATGGAAGTAGCATGTTTCTCGAAACGTCGGAGCAAACTCAGTATACACTGCAGTGTCAAGACCTGTAAGACAACGACTGGAGCAACACCCACCTAAAAGACCTGGAAACATACGTCCCTGCTCCCGCTGGAAGACAACCCCCGATTTCTAGGTCATCCAACACAACCTAGCAGAACCTATTCCTGAATAAATAAGCTGCTGTCACATTCCATGACAAAGACTGGAGGTTTGGTAAAACTGTTCAGCAGAACAGGGCATTGGGAGGCAGTGTTGCTGCCCACTGTTGAGTCACGGGTTCAGTTCCTGGACACTGCATATGGATTTATTGTGGACAGTGCTTCATTTCACCGAATTATTCGGTTTTCCCCTTCCAATAAACATCTTACCCACCTATACAGTCAGATATTGTGTTGCTTAATGTGTACAACGTGACTGACCTGCCACAACACCTGCTGCAACCTAGATCGTCATATACGTCTTGAGTTTATCCCTGATCTCTGGTTTAGCAAGAGCAGGCACGCGTGTTATATATTTGTATTCCAGGTCGCAATACTCATCCAACAAAATGCACAGTGTTGTTCCTTAGGTATTTATATTTTATAATTTTACATTTAGTATTCAGTGCGATATGCAATGCGTCTGTCTCCGGTGTAACGTGCAATGAAGTGCAGGCAGAAGAGGGACTTCGCAATTGCATTGACGAAGGCCTGTGGACTATTCGTGGTTCTTTAAACTAAGACTCTTGGATTTGGGACGAAATGGTGGAATTCATATATTCATCATCATCATCATCATCATCATCATCATCATCATCACAAACTATCAAGGATTCGACTGCTTGTGTCCGACTTCTCCATCTCTTTCTCGGTCGTCCCGGGTTACTATTTCGTTTCGGCCGACAAATCAGTTCGTCTTCTGGCAATATGCTGTCTTCAGTTTGTCGCGTACAGTTACTGGACTGCTGCTATTTATATTTCTCGAATTTCCTTTCTTCGTTGAGCTTATTCACGTTTAATTCATGTCTTCACGTTTTAGTTTCTCTGTTTCGGCACAAGCCTTAATTGCTCTTCAGGATTTATCGTCTGCAGTTCAAGTTGTATTTCTTTTCCCTATCTAACGGACTGCCGATCCCAGTGGCCGCGCGGCCTACGGCGTGGGTCTGCGGCCGTTCGCTTGCTGGGATTGTGGGTTCGAATCCCCCCGGGGTCATGGATGTCTGTCGTGCGAGTGTTGTGTGTTGTCAGGTAGAGGTCTCTGCGTCGGGCTGATCACTCATCCAGAGGAGTCCTACCGGGTGTGGTGTGTCTGAGTGACTGTGACCGTGAAGCCCCCAGAAGGGGGAAGGACATAACCCGAAAACGGGTCGAAAAGTACCACATGAAAACAAAACCTAACTTGTTTAACGACTCTGCTTCAGCCTTACGTTATATATTGTCCAATGTTACGATGAAAGCGGGAGGACTATTGATGCAGTGATCGTGCGCGTTCAAAGAGCAACCATTCAACAAGTGTTCGAAACTGGGAAAAACCACGAACTCCTCAGTCCAGAATCGAATGTAGGGCGTCCCGCAGACAGAGCAGTGCTAACCGGTAGGCCGTGACATTCGGTCGTGATAATCGATTGGCACTGTAAGGCGTGCAGACAGTTATGAGGGATGGGTCAATACACGTGCACTTACTGCGCAGGATCGCTGTCACCGGAGTCTGCGTCGCCGTCGAGTAGCGGCGGGGTGCCGTTCACACAGCTGGAACTGCTGGAGGCTACACACAGAGGGCTCCACAAGTTCGTGCCCCGACACCACGACGAGATCGAGGTCGAGATCGGCGACCCAATATACGTGCAGAAGGAGGCGGACGACCTCTGGTGTGAAGGTATTGCAGGGAGAAGGGTTCTGACTGACAGCATTCCACCCACAGCCGTGACAGCAGTGCTCTCCATACTGACATGTTTCAGTTTAATGAACGTATTAATCTCGTGTAACAATTAACATAACTAGACAACATACGCTGTACATTCATGACACCCCACGTCGCTGTCCTGTGGGTAGCACTCTTATTTCGTATGCGTCAAATTCCGCATTAATATCTCGACCAGGAGGCTAGTATTTCTCAGGTGTTTCGCGTTTTTCCTCAGTCCCCCACAAAATGCCTGAATTGTATCTACAATAGGCCATGACCGCTAAATCTCGTGTTCTGAGTTAACAACTTGCGTGTCGCGAAGTTCGTGTGACAGTGCACTTGCCGAATGCTTGGCGCTTATGTGCCACAAAGATTCTTCTTCTCCTTTGCCAATAACGAAACCGACCTTAGTGGTGTGTGTACTTCGTGTTTGGCTTTCAGAAGTCACTCTCTCAGCATCCTCACGCAAAAATCTTCATCCATTTCTTATAATATTTATCTGTAAAGAAATTCGCCCCACTGTCTAACAAAAACGTAACTCAGTTGTACTCTAATTACGAGTACGCAGACTTTCTAAATGCACTTTTTATGGTTCTGTATTCTCCACTTGCCTTTATATCCAGTTACTGCAGATAAAAACGCTGTGAGTATTGCTGCCAGAACAACCAATATGACGTCGCGTCTGAGTGATGCGGCCCGTACACTATCTCTAGCTGAGAAATGGTAACGGAATCAATCACGAAGAAATTAAGCAAAACTACAGTGAACACTAAACAAAGGAGCCTGGCTAACACACACACCCCAAGTACCTCCAGAATACAGCGCGCCGAGCCAACCTGCTCGGCGTGACAGTGTGCTTTCCCAATTCCCACAGATTCTCACGGATTGCCTGATGTACATCCTCTGTTATCCACATGGCCAGTGTCAGCAGAATGCACACTTGGATTTGGTGAAGTCAAGGGGAGTGTCGGTTACTCAAGCAGATTTCAGCAGTGAGTGAAGTTCGTTAGCCGCAGTGTGCTCCGTTCTCTTTACCAGTGCTGTTTCGGACACCAATACAGTCCTCAGAACCCTCGTCGTCCCTTCCCTCTATACACAATCCAATGACATGAGTGAAACAGCAACCCATACCCAGTACAAATAAACATAATAAATCGTTTGACTGAACATTCTCTTGGCTTCTCATAGGAGTGAATTTGCGGTCGGGTCGGCAGGGCATCTTCCCGTCAGCATATGCTGTGGATATGGACTACAGCGATTTTGATCCCAGTACGCCGAAGGTAAAGCGAGAGAGGTACTTGCTGGGGTACCTCGGTTCTGTGGAGACGCGGTGTCACAAGGGGAACGCCGTTCTGTGCCAAGCTGTTAAGAAGATAGTAGGGAGCTCCGGCGTTCCAAAACACAAGCCTCACTCGTGCATCCTGGAGGTGTCTGACCAGGGTCTCCGGATGGTCGACCGGAGGAAACCTTCGGTAATTTCCCTTTCTCTTCTTTGATTACAACTAAACAGATGGGAACATGTTCATGAATATCAAGTACATATGGAGACAGTCGTGACCTATTTCAAGATAGGCCTACAGTCCTGATATTGGCCAGGAGAGGCTGAGACAGTCCACATAAACCCCACACTGGCCAACTTGGCCAAGGATCATTCCTGACACTGTTAAGGAGTCAGCACTTGACCAACTGGGCGCATTTATTGTTCGACCTTCTTCTGAAATATCTCAGAAACTGCCACCACCTGAAAATAGCTATTTATACAGAAATTGGTTTGTATTTCGTTAAAACTCTATACTGAAGTGTTATCATTGTTGTGTTGCTACCAGCCGAAGGACGTACCATGCCACGACTATTTCTACTCACTGAAGAACGTATCCTTCTGCGCGTTCCATCCTAGAGATCATCGTTACTTGGGCTTCATTACTAAGCACCCACAACTGCAGAGGTTTGCGTGTCATGTCTTCATGGGAACAGAGTCAACACGACCCGTTGCAGAAGCCGTCGGGTGAGAATCTTTCTTACAAGACCTGAACTGATAACCTACATAACAATTATATGCCAAAGCAGCAGCATTACTTGTGGTCTGGACTTGAACTAGTAACGATCTGAGAGCACTGTACACTACAGATATGTTCACTCGTTTCTGAACAATCACAATTTGTGTTTTGCGTCTTACACCTCTATACAAACTCCCCGACAATTTTGCCATAAAACATGACGTAGCAAATTCCTTCAAAATATCAGTGCTATATGCAGAAGACTCTACACTGAGGTTTTTCTACTCAGTTTGGCTCTCAAGACATTTCCTTAGATTGGTTAATGGCTCTGTAGTCTACTTAATAGTACTGGTTACACTCAACCATCAGACAATAAAGCTTATAACCACATCAATACAACACATTTTGAGCTTCTGTACGAACGTCATAGAACTGTATCTCGAGATAGAATACTACAGCTGTAAATTGTAAATATGTTTCAGGTGTTATTATTGTTATCATTGTCAAATTTTGGAAAGCACTACACAAACACAGATTTTGTTTATGCTACCTTTTTATGATACAACATAACCAGGAAGTTTCACACTGCTATGAAGTCTGTACATGCTGCAGTCAAACATAATATGTATTTTCATACAAAGTTTCATATTCCTTCCCCACAGCGGTCCATTGTGTGTCACTACTGAACTGAAATCTAATGAAGATTTTGCACTGAAATGAAGTCCCTTTACATTAGACAGTAGAACAGCCTCAACAGTTTTGTATTTTTTGAAATCTAGGAACACATCATTTCAGAAACCACTATTGATCAGTGCTTGCATCACTGACACTCCACTAGTTTGTGGGTCTGGAAAGTTGTTACTGATGATCAGAATACGGTTTGGTGGCTTCCGATGGCATATCTTCATGTTTAATTTCGCACACTTACACACACACAAAATATGAGCATCTTATATCATACATCTAATGAATGTGATTGTGATATGTAATATACAGTTACTTTCACCTCTTTACATTTTTAGTGGTTAGCCTGTGGATGTCTATACATATTAAAAAAGCCAAAACATGTAGCTAGTATTGTGAACAGGAAGGACTGCATACCAATTAGATTGTGCTGACAGAGTGTAAAAGTCCTTTGATTCAGTTTTGAAAGCACAATGGGATGTCACATACCAAGATAATATTTCACAAAACACCCAAGTCAGTCTAGAACCCCTTTAAGCTCAGCAACTTCAGTCGTTGTTCAGCTTGCCCACTCATGAAACCAACCCTGACAACAGTGACTCAATTAGGGGATGCAGGTCTGGGATTTTTTCCTCATCATATAGAATGCTGGTACTTCTAATGTTTGTTTCCAGAGCCTTGTTTGTGAAAATGGCATGCACTAATGAAGAAACAAAAAATTTTAGAGACACACAATTATTTCCCTCCTCCATACAGAAACACAGTTTATGTATTGTTTATATATAGCTTCGTTATTTTATTCCAGGAGAGCTTTCAAACGATTTTACACCAAATTCATCGAAACAGCTTATCCTATTGAGGACATCTACATTGAGTAGAAGGGACTGCTAAACCCTGCCGTGACACTACGGATCCCAGCCACATCTGCTTCACCCACCCCTTCATTTGTCAGCTTCCAAGCAAACATCTTTGTGGTTACCACATTTCATTAAACCAGACAGGAGCTCCAAGCTGAATGGTTGGTATGGTCCAATGTGAATACTAAATAGGAATTTAATTCTCAACAGTGATTATGGAATTCCAGCATGGCGTCACATGTAATGTGCTTCAGCTAGAATACTGGACAAGCACACTGCACAGCCACTTCAGTGTGTCCAGTCAATATACTGACAACTTGAAACAATCAGGATTTCAACAGGAAAGTAAAGTATCATCTGTCTGCCCAATATACACATACACAGAGACACATGTGCGTGTGCATGCATGAACATTATTTTCTCTGACCACTCACATCATTCTTCTTCACTCATGACTTGAGCAATGGCAGGTAGTATGGTGCTCACTGCTCCTCCAGTTTGTCATGAACTGGGCACAGCACATTTTGATCCAGTATACTGCAGTTAAGACTGCAGTATATTTTATCTTATCATATTTAAAGGTGCTGGAAACATCTTCCTTCAGCTCACAGGCAAGCATCACATCTAACAAACACTGTGCTCAATGCACATTGAAGTTTTGTAAGTTACACAAGCTGACAGGAAGTAACTTTGTGAATGAACTTTCCCCCCACACTTAACTACTCAACAGGCAGATATCATGTAAGTCTTCTGTCTACCTCTGAAGACAACATTTATTTGTAAAAATACTGAACAACATGTTTAGGAAATAAGTCACCATTTATTCTAAGACCCAAATGATATAAAGTCATATCTGGCCCTGTATTAAATTGGGATGTATGTTTCCCACCAAAACTACAGTGCAGAATATATTTCCTACTCACTGTGACAGTTCAGATGGGATGGGATATACCTAACAAAAAATTTGAGAAGTGAATGGAAAGCATACTGCCAAAAGCAACAAAATGGTTACATCAGGTGATTTAAGGAACTAAGATCATTTTTCATGATACTGAATGTGATCTGTATGAGACATGCCCTGCTATACTGGTAATGAATTGCCTCAGGATTGGGTCTACTGGCAGACTTCTGTGAACAAGATAATTAGTGTGTGTTCCATAAAATTACGATATGGTTTGACAGGGTGAGCAACTTTTCAATAATGTTTGACAGGGTGAGCAACTTTTCAATAAGTTTATTAGTCGAAAAGTAATTTTATTTTGTTCATTCTCCACACTCTCCAAAATATCCATCAAAAGCACAACCCCAAAATTTTCTTCAGCAAATTGGATGCGGTCACATTAATTTCCAATTTGGATATCTTAATATCATACGGTAGGCAGATCTAAATTTGTGTCAAAGGATAAAGGGACTGTGTGTGACTAAATCAGATGGAGATCTGACGTGTCCCTGACCATACACTCTAAGTGGAGGCTTCTCTGAGTAAGTATTAAGATTTACAGCAATAACAGTCTGCAATAATAATCTGTATATTTCATAAGAAATTGTCATATTGATAAGGAAAAACTGTTTGGTAAATGTAGAAGCTTTCCAGTACACAGTTTCATAATTCCAAGTGCACAAATTTTGAACATTCACTAATGACATTTCAAATTGGAAAGCAATAGGCCTGTGTAAATTTTATATTATTCCACAACCGTGGTTTCTGAATGTTCATTATTCAGATTTCCAATATGAAAATAATACATTAATCGTATTAAATTATTTCACACTTATGCAGTCTGATCGTTCAACATGAATGAAAGCAATGTGAAGAATTCTGCGTTGTAACTGAGGGGCCTTCCAATGTTGTCCCTCCTCAACATACTCAAGCTGAGGTCTACGTGTCAGTGGACCAAATCTGAGACTTTCTATGCAAACTCTTTCATAGTTGTGTAGAAAATATGCAATTTCCTACAAGTAACATCAGCAATCAAACCACAAGACCAACAAGATTTAGTCTTAGTATACCAGTGTATACATAAGAACACTTTGCTCTTCCCCCCTGTATATACTGGGTACTCAAATTGGAAATATTTACATACTCAGAACAACACTGTAGGCATGACATTACAAATAAAAAGAATTTTAACACCACTGTCTGTTTTGTACTTTCAATTTTTCTCTCACATGATAATCAAGACAGAAATCAGTCTGCTTACATCAACGGCAAACATAAGTTCCAACATATGTATGTATACTTCTCTGTTCCACACTGCACAAGTATCTGTACGGAACACTCAGCTGAAACATCTGCTCTTATCGAGGATGTGCGTTTTCAAAATGTGCTCTTTGCACATTTCCCTCATCTATTTCAGATACAAATTTACTGCTGCAAGACTGGCAAGTATCACACTTTTCTCTTCTCCAAAATGTTCACACAAGCTCTGCAGCTCAACCAGCTTCCTATTCAGTGGGCACCTGGGGATCTTTCCCTGGAGGTAAAGCAACTGGAGTGGAAGCTGAACACTCATCTCCGTAGAGAGCAGAGGTTAAATATGAGTACAGCTATCCCTCCACCTCCCCATGTACCTTCACGGCATGCAAAGTCAGTTTTACCTTTCTTTTACACACTACACCAAAACAGATATCCAATGAAAGCTCCATTTCTTAATCAGATACACTGTATTTTACCAAAACAGTTCATTGGATTAAACAAAATAGGAAATGTATATACACTATAACCTAGCCCAAAGTGGATTCAGACCTTTGCATCCTGATTTGTCCACTCACTTTGTACTGTACTAATTATAATAATTCCAATTACCTACTTTGAAAAGGAAAAAATATTCCAATTAATTCAAAGTTTTCACAGATATACCATCATTCATAGAATGTAAATATGACTCGTTCATTCATTCATGGCCTATTATGGACCTAAAATGAGGCAAAACATGCTGCAGTAACTTTTGTTGCACAATTTCTCAGTGGTCACACATCTGACCACAGACACACTGTATGCTAGTATACTTGCCTTACTGACCTGCCATGCGATAGCATCTATGTGGCAACATTAACATCCTCAAATATTCTTCATGCCCTCTGTCCCTGCTGTTATTCCTTGTAATTAGTTTGCAAATGGCACATTTGAGTAAAATCTGATATAAACTGTGTGTTTGAATTTTCTCTACAACCATTTCAACCCAAGAATAATTCAATGAGGTATTATCATAAACTTAAGTTGGTATTCATGTGTAGTGTCTGTTTTAAACAAAACTAAATTTGGTCTATAGATTTTGGGGAGTCTGCTCCACGGAGTCTGACAGACAGTAAGAAGCTAACAGTCACTTTCTGCAGTTGTTTTACAGACACTCTACAAGTATGTAACCATAAAATATACATCTAACTTTACAAATGTGATGAAGTTCAATTTGAGCTAACTGTGTATGGACAAGTATGGACCTAAGCAAAATTCATGTATATTTTGGTACAAAGCCCCCTACACTGCATAACAGTGAAGACCATGCACTAGGTTTCAACTGTATTATTGTGTTGCATATTATTGTGTAGTTCTTTCTCAAGTCACAGAACAACAAAATATACTTTATTTAGGGAGAAAGTCATAACAGTCTATAATTAATCTCCTACATGTTTTGGCCCTCTTGAGTTATTATCAAGGAGCGTCAAGCAATTACAAAGAGAAGTGTATGAAGATACAACAATGCGTATATCTTGCATCTTTATACAATTCTCTTCGTAATTTTATTTATGATTTTAAAGGCAATGTCAGTGCCTCACACACATAGTAAGATGATCAATGAACAATAAATTGTACACCATATTAAATAAAGGCCTAACGCCAGACACAGTCATGAAATTTGCCAGGAGGGAATGATGAAAACAACGAAAAATTCAACACTGCAAATGGACTCTGCGCCAGGATTGACTGCAGGACTTCCCAATCATGAAGCCGGAGTGCTAATCACAAACAGCGTCCCTAGAGCAGCCGCTCCAAGAATACTACATCCCTTAACAAGGCCACGCCATCAGAAAGTAATGTGATGGGTGGTAAATATGCATATATATTGGCTGTACCTGAACATACCACTGCATCAGGCAGCTGCATAAATTTCACAGACACCTCAATACTAACTAGATGTGCAGTATGTGGACTTCCTAATGAAGGAGGCTATTGAGGCCAATAATTTTAAGCTACTGTGACAGTACTGAAACTTCTGTTATTAGCATGCTACAACAGTTAAGCCAGAACAACATCAAGGTTGTGAGAGTGGATGTTGCCATGGTGACAAACATGAAGATTACTAGTAGTCTTCTGAGATATGATGCTTTGCTTTCAGGTCTAGTAGATGCTCCCAATAGCTTGCTTTGAGTCCAAATCCTTGCCTCATTTGTTCTATAGCACTCTTTTCCAGTGCAATGTATTCATCTGCCGTGATGATGGAGGCGGCAGGTTCCTCTAAAGTGTCACTCCTCATGAAATCCTCTGAAACATTAGTAGCTATTTATCAACAGACATGGCATCAGATCTCAGAAAACTTTCATCTCCTTTCTAGCTAATCTGAGCTACAGCAGAACTGTGCAGAATATTTTAATCCGACCAAATGCAACCATGGAAACACCAAATGCAACTACCATGACTGCTGAAGTATAAAATACACAGTTCATTAATACCTGCTGTGACAAGCTCAGGAGAACTGAGGAGACAATAAGAAAGTACACAAGTGACAGGCATACAGACATTAACAGCAACTGATAAATGTTACCCAAGGGTAACAAATGTGCACGTTAAAGTATCAGGAAATATATATATATGAGATGATCCATAACTCAAGGCTGATATATGCGGTTGAAATGTGGGGCTTTAATGGGGGATCAGAAACAACTAATGGGAGTTAGGGGATCCTAAGAAGTACAAACAGTAAATGCAGCAGCAGATTGGGAACTTGGTAGATAAAGTAGGAAAGGCAAGATACTAGCATAGCAAAAAAAAGGTAATGGGAACCCTATACAGGCCGAAGGCCCAAGGGGGAGTAGAGGTATAGGTCTACCCTTTTGTTAGCCTCAGCGCTAGAAGGGGGTGGAGTGGCTAGCTCCACACCCTGGCCACGTCACCCCTGGGAAAGACACAGTATCCACTGTACAGGAGGCTGGGTGGGCCCCAGGGTCAGTCTGGACGGGCGTGGAAAATCTTGCCCCCACCAGGATTCGATCCCCAGACCGTCCAGCCTGTAGCAAGTCACTATATCGACTACACTATCCCGACCCACAACAGTGCAGTAAAATTCTGGTACAGGATATTACTGATGGGAAAAGATAAATCTACTAAAATGTTCCTATGAGTGGCAGAGAGGAAATCCAAAATGCGAAAGCTGGATGACAAATCGAAGAGAAGGTACAGAATTTGGGTGTGATACATTTGGTTAGACAAACAGGGGAGGGATATAAGAGCTATATGCCAAACAATTAAATTAGATGCAATGATACACAAAGGCAGAAAAGTACACAGGATATGAGAAAAAATAGATCTTTGGAATATGAAACAAGAGTGTGGGCACAGAACTGTATATACACTGTTGAAATACAGACAGAAATGGGACAATGTGGTTTGGATTGGGAATTTGCAGATTGAGAGGTGTGATGGCAGATGCAGAAAAAAGAAGGTGCCCCTGCATAAAAAGGAAGAGAATCAGACACATGCTGCTGAAATGTAAAAAGACTCAAAGATGGAGGCAAAAACTTTTTAACAGTCACTAAACATCAACGAAGAAATACTTTACAAGAAAATAACTACAGTAGTTGTGTCAAGAGTACGAACTGAAAAACTCGGGCACATTTTTATACAAGATGAAAACCAAGTGACAAAAACTATGCAAAGTGTACAGTGGGAGGGAGAAGAAGCACTGTAAATTGAAATACTTTATTTTATAGAATAATATAGAATAGAAACTTTTATATACACAATAAATAGCATAAGATACACAGAGATTAGTAAGTAAATACAGTGAATGTGTACTGATAATAACCTGGTGTTAGCAGTAACATCTGAAGAAATGTATGTGAGATGCAAAAAATAAATCTGAAATTGAAATTAATGCCTCAAAAAGTCAGTTGATCCAACTACAAATATTTGTGATCTGCATTAGTAAAACCTCTACAAGTTATGCAAATCCCATGTACAAAGCCAGAAGTGTACTAGAACATATACAAAATTTACACATACAAAGTAAAAATTTCTCCCACCAGAGTTTTGGCCTGATAAGAGGTATGACATACACACCAGTCACTCCAGAAATATACAACAGTTGTCCTGTTCAGAGCAATGAGCTCCAAATATATGGCCAATCAGTCCATACATTCATGCCACAGCCAGAAAGCTGTATGATTTGAGAGGACTAACATTGTTTCTGAAAACATACAACTTGTCTGCAGAAGGAACCGTTTTGAAATTATGTCCACAAAACAAACTGTCAAGTACGGAGGGTCAGTACGGTCAAACATGTTTCAAAATATGCAAACTAAAACTAAGGAATCTGAAATGAAAAGATGACACATTCATGGTCAACTTGAAGCATGGACACAAACCGGTCCTACTGGGAACCAGGCCTGATTTACCTATCCTCTCACATCACTAATGATGCAACTGTGTAAATATTCTACCAAAATACCTGAAAATGTTGGTATTATTTCAACTCACTATGCAATTTTGGCAGAAATCTAAGAGAATGTCATTAACTTGTGCAGCAACAAGTCCAGCAGGAAAATCTGACAAATCTGACCCCTAGCCACAATCTTCACAAACCATCTTGCCACTGATCCGCTCATATGTTGTGGCCCTTGATGGACAGTACATATCACATTTACAATGAATATGCACACCATGAACTGTAAAGTTCTTTCAAGATTGCTGGATACAATCAATGGGGCTGGGGCCTCGAGATAACGTTTTCGTGGCAAAGGTTCAGTCTGCAATACCTACCAGCAGCATAAGTATTTCTACACTGCTTCATAACAACAGTTCATTTTTAGCAATCACTGCCACTTGGCATGTGTGTCCACACCTATACTGAGGGCAGAATGATGACACAATTTCAACTCTTCACACTCGTATATATACACACACACATATGCAATGTGTCACATGGAACACAAGTGACACAAATGCATTCTGGGTGTAGGCAGAGACCTCATTTGTGTCTACACAACTTGCTCTTTAACCCTGTGGGAATTTCAATACAGCAGTTTATTTCATGTAAAACATTAAGATCATTACTTTGTATTTCAATCCCATATCCCTCTTCAAGCCCCAAAAATTTTCTAAGTTTGGCATTCAGAATGACCACTTATTTTAGAGGCTAAACACGTCTCAGACCTGCTGTAATATTTCAGTGTTATCCAACCTTCTACATGACGTGACATAACTCAGGTATGGTAATAAGTTATGTGCAGAAAAATATCAAATGATACACTAAAACCAACTGCATGCTGCTTAGTCTCCAGTCCTTCTCAATTGAAATTCATGTCAAATAACTCAGCTGCAATGCAAATGAGAAATTCTGGACAGTGATGTCATAGTACCATCACGTCTTTCATACACAACCTACTTTGACATACCTACATGTGAAATATAAGGCTCTCACAGCAGTGATACTAATGTGATGCCGTACAGTCTCACACACACTTACCCAACTATGTGGTGTCATATTCCAAAAGACAGTATTCTTCACAACTGACGTAGCATAGATGCTAAACATCATGACAGCCACCTCACTGTCAGGGGCCAAAAATCTGGAAATAAGTGAGTTTCATCCCTCTAATGTTCATGCACCCCATGCCAATACAGAGATCCAAATCATAACCCACACTGCCTAAACTTTTCCTTCTGCCTGTTAATCACAATATTCCTACATCCCATTCACTGTTTCCTCTCTTTTCTGCCCAGGCAGGATTCCCGCATGATACCACATTCATGTGACCAAAGAAATACCCAGAGTCACCTTAATATGCGTCATTACCAGACAGGCTTCTCAGTAAGTTTTATTAACCACAGACATGTTTGAACATCCTATTCTTACCAGTGACGATGACATGTTGGTTCAATTAAGAAAGGAAATATGTACTTCAGGTCAGAGTACAATTTCCACATGTGTTCTTTGTGACTTCACACACCTCAGAGGTCTAAACTCTTGTGCAGTATTTTTCAGTACTTCATAAATAGTACTGCATGATATTATGCCTGAATCATGTGAGTAACGTCAACTACAAGTGACATAAATTTATTACTACAGTTGAGGAAAAACTATTAATATACAATTTATTCAAACACTCATCTGAGAATAATAACATTTAACACATAACTTGAAGTCCAGTTCTTAAGTTTTCACAATTCTAAAATTTACTGAAAATCTTATATTTACAGAAACATGTGACATCAGAAGGTCCATTTCATTATTTATTGTAACTGTTGTCCAAACTTTTGTGTGTATTAGTTTTAGTGAGATACTTGCAAGGAGTGTTTCAAAATACTTTAGGTCACTGGGCAAAGTGGCTGTTATTATTGTCAGATTTTTCACCAAAACTTGGATAGAAAGGTTCTACTAAAACTTTGCAATATCAAACCTCACACACATATCAGTGGTTTTTGAACTGAAATGTGGACACAAGAAAGGCATGGCTTCCATTACATGCATTTGCTACACGCACAGAATGCATGAAAACATTATACACTACCAGTAACATCTGCAAAATACTATCATCCCTCCCTATAATCTGTTGGCCAGTTTCTTGTATCAGAAGTAATCCATCACATCTAAAATATGAAGCAACACATTACAGAATATAGGAAACAAAGTGAGGATGAAAGCGGATGATATAACACAGTTCCACATTAATATTATATATAATTTCTTGAACCCAAGTTGATTGCACAGCAAAATAACTAGTCACTGCAGTTTTTATGCCTTTGTTATAAGATGGAACAGTAAACATCAGTCATGGAAATGGAAACATTCAGTAATAGGAATGACAGAAATATTCCAAAGGAAAATTTAACTTTGCTTTCTAACGTATATTTTGTGTTTAGGTGGCAGTTTGTTTGAATCTAATTACTGGCTATCAGAAATGAGGTTATTTTTTCACACTTCCATCACATGCCAGAACCGTATGTTCTCACAAGTAGTGTACCAATATTACTCCACATCCATTTCAGGCTACACGGTTTTCCACACTAAGTTAACACTTGTGCATCTTGTCACAGAAGTCATTCAAACACTTGACACCTCATTGGTCTAAGATACATTCTAATATTATCCTCACATCCATTCCACGTCTTCCATGCAAACTCCTCCCACCAGTACTTCAACAAGAATTCTGTTTGCCTTTATCACTTCCCCTGTTACAATAATCTCATCCTCCATTATTTTATTAGTCTGAACATAATATACAAGAAAAATTATGAAGCTCCTCACGCAGGTCTTTTACAGCAATCCACTATTTCATTTCTTCTACGCCCTTAATATCTTGCGAGATATCACTAATGTGTTTTAGGTATACTTCCATTGCCACAGGTGGCAATATAAATAGTCCTAAAACACATTAGTGATATCTCGCACGTGGCACTGTGTCCAAGAATTTTAGTGTACCTTAATATTGTCCTCAGCACATTGCCATCAAATACCCTCAAACTACACCCACCTCTTGCAAGGCCTAGTTTCAAATTCATACAAAACAGGTAAAATTGTAGTTTTATGTATTATAATCTTCAGATTTCTACACAGACCACTGCAAGACAAAATATTCTTAATTCAGTGGTAGCAATCATATGTAATAACATGTTCAACAGAACTTTGATGTTTTGATGATGTCTGTCTCTCACTACCGGGGCAGGGAAGGGCCGGGATAGCTTAATTGGTATAGCAACTCATTATGGGCTGCATGGTCCAGGGTTTGAACCCAAGTGCAGGCAAGGGACTTGCTCTTCTCCATACCTACCTACAATGGCCCTAAGACCCACTCAGCCTCCTCTACATTGGGTACTGTGGCTCTTTCACAGGGATGAAGTAGCTGGGGTTTGGTGTTGTCACCCACCCCTTCTGGCACCTGCCAGCTGTGCCTGCTGTGGCATATAATGGGGTGACCTTTACCTTTACCAAGACACAGACTAATTAATATGATACCCTGCAAAGGAAAGTTGCATGTAATGATGCTGGCAAATTGCCAAGATTATATAGTGTCAGCAGTAGAAGGATGACGTTTGGAGTTGTAGCACTGATGGAATGACAATGATCCAAGTACTGAAATGAAAACCTGTCCTAGTCTCTCTGTCCACCAAAACTCCCACATGGATTGCCAGGGATCGAACCCATACCTCCACACTGAAGGCTGCCACTAACAACCAAAGCCATGGCACAGCCAGGAAACCTGTGTGAACTACAGTCCAAGTATCCCTGGTTCAGACCCACATGTACTTTGGCCTTACCTGAAGAACACTTATGATCACAAGAAATACATGATTCTAGCAATTTTGTCATGTGAAATGGGGAGGGCTATTCATACTTCTACAACTGCTTTCAGTTAAACAAGGTCATGATCAATCCAAATCAGTAAGACAACCGACGAACACAATATGTTCACTGCATGTGTAGTCTTCATTTTATACTGCAACTACAGAATATACTACCATACTGCCTACCACTACTTCTGAACCTACCCCCTGCCTGAGTGCCCTGCGCAGGAAGCATACACACACAACTGATGTCAGCCTGCTGACTACTAAACTATCTATTTAAATTGTTACACTGGTTCTCAGACTTCACAAACAAGGACACTACAAACATTAATATTACTCTATGAAACCAACAGATGGTGGAACATATTGTAGAGCAAAGATGTCCACTAATGAAGTACAAAGTGAAGATATGAAAGGAAAGCAGAAGGAATGTCCCACACACACACAAGAGACTTCTGCAGTTGGGAGGGGGCCAAGTTACTAAGTCACACTGCATCAACTGGAAGATTAAATACAGACAAACTGACACACAGTCCAAAATAATAAAGTTAAACGTCACTGATCTCCACATAAGCACAAACTCCATCTTCACCCAAAATAAAACAAAACAGAAATTCAAGAAACTATACAGACCATACAGATCAAATCCAGTACTGTCACACTGCTCTGCGTACTGAAACTGTTCATCAGCAGCAAATGAACTCCAAATGATACCCTACAGAATGTATGTGCAATACAACTGCAAGTATTCAGATACTTAGAATCTGTTACAGTTAGTGAGAGATCTGAAAGTAAGTTACAGACATACTGGGAAATTTATATCCAGGGATACATATCTGAAAATTCATTTGTTACATCAGTGGTAAAATATGGCAATCACACGTGGGCATCAGCATGAAAAAAAGGATAAGTGAATGAATGCAGAGGCAATGACAAGTTTTAAGCATGATTTTATACGCAGCACTATTACTGCAAGCTTAATTCTCTCATAACAGGACAACCCAAATGCTGCTGCCTTATTTCACAGTTTTCATACTGTGTAATATTAAGATGATTTGGTAACCAGAAACAGTATGAAAAAGCAAGGAAATACTGCTCCCATACAAAAAACAGTATATCAAAGCATTAAGAAATCACTGAATTCTGAATTCTCCAACACATGTCACTGTGCCAAGTAAATCTGATGCAACATGTGCAACAGACAGTTGAACTGTCAGATTGCTGGCAGGGAATTGAAAGGAGCTACTAATGATTGTAAAAACATTCGTCATAAGAAATACCATGAACATTAGTTGCTGAAAGCTAGGATTACAATGTTTGTACATAAATCAGTATTAAGCAGGGAGATTTGCTGTTTGTGCAGGGGTGATATTGGCCACACAGTCTATTTCTAGTCTCATCATTTAAAAGCATTATACACGAAACCCATCGTTGTGAGTTTTTCTGGAGTTGGCCAACAGCACTTTCTGGGCAGTGCAAACTTTCAGGGCAGTACTGCCATACTTGCAAAGCATCAAAATGTTACAGGCATTTAGACTGCCAAGTAATGTTAACAGAACCTTGGCTGAGAGGAGTAAAGGGACTATGTCACAACAGGGGTGATTAAAGAGCGTGAGAGGTTTTATAGCAGGGACAGTTGCACTTTCGTGTAATGTGCCATGGCAGATTTAATTGGTACAAGATATAAAGCTAGGAATGACAACTTATACTGCGGTTTTTTTAAGTCTTTAGCCTAAGAAAGGATAACAGAAGTCATGAGGAGATGAAAAATTAAACACAATTTGGGAGGGGGTGGGGTTGTATCCTCAGCATTTAGCACTGAACAAGTGAGAAGAAGTTGGTTACTGCTTACTTACCGAATTACATGTTATTCAGATTGGTTTCGAAACTAAAATACGAGAACTTGACGGAACAGGTACGTACAGGTGCAAGGATGTCTGTCAGGAAAGACTGAGGGAAGACACAACATGTTTCCTTCAAAATAACCTGCCTCTTTGCTGGGACTTAAACTTGATACCTCCCAATCACATATCAGGAGCAATCTCCACTACAGAGTAACGTCTGTCAAGATTCCCAGAAAATATTAATTAACTACAGGAAAACACAAAACCTCAGTTATGATAACCAGTAACATAGGCAAGATTCAAACTGGATACCTCCCAAATAAAACTACACAGCATTACTATGGCACCAACCTGCTTGGTGTAAAGCTTAGAAGCAAGTAAAGTGCCTTCTCATTCAGTTGGTAGAAAGAAGTTCCTGCATTTCTACACACTTCCATCACTGGTAAACATAGAATTACACAAGACATGAGAACATGGAAACCACAGACAGGTCTTAGCACGGTTTTCAAGTAATCAGTACATGGGATCAATAGTAACAGTTTGTTCTTTTTAAATAAGAAGGGAACACTTGCCAGGGGACCTAAAATAAATCATGGACAATGTCAAACTATTACTTTAACCATGCTCAATATCCTCTTGGTTGCAGACGTAAGGCCTCAACTGCCCCATTAAAAGTGATATTCAAACTCTGCCATGATTAGGCACAGCTCTGGTCTACATCTAGAATCACAGCACACATGCCCCTTGCCAACCCGCCCCCCCCCCGCCCCCCTCCTCCTCCTCATGCTCCCATCATTTCTGCTTTCCATCCTGTTTCGCTGTAATCACGCTGGTTCAGGAATCCAGCTGGTAAACTACATACCTAAATTGGGTCTCAGATTTCGTTTCTACATTACGTGTTTTGGTATGCCTGGGTCAGGCCAGTCTCACTGCCTGGGGCTGTGAGGTTATAACCTTGATATATCATTTTAGGGGGTACAAATCCTGCAACATCATGTAAAGTATTTGGGGGGGAGGGGGGCATGCGCTTCAGTTTTGGTTTTGCAGGCATGAAGTAGTTTGTGTATAAACAGATTTATTTTGCATACACAGATGACTGCATAATTTTCTATTTTTGATATACTAAACTGTTATTGTTTCCCATAGCTCCCGTACTCCTGTCACGTGTGTGCTTACAACCCCCCACCCCCCCTTCCAAACTTTGCCCTATGATTATTTTGGTAATTCATTTTGAAGAGAGATATGTACAAAAAGTGGGGTGCAAAATTTAAACAATGATGCAATAACCACGCAGAGGTATGGCACTAGGTCCACAATTAAAACACATTATGCCTGCAGACGTCAAAATTCAGGCTTAAAATAAAAGTAACAGTAATAACTAATAAGCATTAACAGTATTAACATGTTGGGAGTTTCTGAACAAAACACAGCAACACTTCCTTAACCTATTCAACTTATCGTAAAACCCATTTTTGCAGCTGGAATGCACACTGTCAGTATCTGGTATCTTGTTCATAGTTCACATTCCCATTTTGCTTGAATCAGCAGCTTCTGTATTTTTCACCAAGACAATATTCCCAAAGAATCCTGTGACAAGATCCATGAAGAAGAGATGTTGCATAATGCACGTCACACAACACCACAAAATGACACAGTCTTTCTCAAGGTGGTGTCAACCCAACAAAAACAAATCAGACTCCCACTATGTCTTTCTACCAAGTTTAAATATGATAATCAAGTTCAGTCTTATGCATATCAGTCTATGAACACCATCTTGAGCAGGTTTTTGTATGTACAGTGCCCTTATAGAAAAATGTTGCCATCTCACAAAGAAAAAACAATAAAAAAAGATAAAAACAATTATTACTATGTACAATTACAAACTGGACACTAGCTGAACTCTATTCTTGGAACATGAAGTTGCTATATCAAATGGGTTGAGTACCACATCATAAAACAGTTAACAAATAATGATTCTCTGTCTCACTTTGATGAACCAACCTCAGCAAGCTGATTGTACTGGGATGTCCTCTTCTTCAATAAAAAAGTGCACTCTGACTTGGCGTATGCATAAACACAGCCAAACAGATTTGCATCAGTCCATCTTGTATAACACGATGGCACCACGGCTCAAGAAATACAGTTTAAATCTACTGGCCACTTAACAAAATGCACTGGCCCTAATCACACAGTATGCAAATTATGTTACTCCACCAGATAAACAGTGGTCAATCATACAAAACAAAACATGGTAAATTTAATCAGTGATCAAGAGTTTTGCAACTTGGAGCTTTGTAACAGGTGTAGAATATTACACAATGATCTATTTATTAAATTTTAACAATTTTTTACTGAGATTAAAAATGTACTTGCCATAACTATCTGTTAACTTGCTCCTGTGAAGGGGGTTAGCATATTTCTAGAGCTCTGGGCAGAAATATTAATGGCACTGCAAGTTCAAAATGCTTCTGCCAATAGTAAAAAATTTAACTTGTTACCTGTGAGAGAACTGTTTGTTTCCCATTTTCGTAAAAGTAAAAGCAACACATCTGAAAAACTGAAGGTGATTTAAAAAAAAGTATGAACACTGTTGACAGCTGAACTGCTTAAATTAACTATCTGGAATTTCTGTATGTTGGTGAATGGTGTTACATTTGTGGTGACCTTAATACAGATGCACAGTGATGGCTGGGTGTATCCAGCCAGTTAATAAGAAACAAGCCGCAAGTGAGCAGGAGAAAGAAAGACTACGGAGCAAAATGGTACAGACTAGGCATGACTAATGCAGGTACTGTAGTATAAAAGCAGCCAGAATAAAATTAATAATGCATGTGCCTCAATCAGCTGCCAGTGACATCGTACAACAAAATGAGACTTGCATTGTTACTTCCCTGAATACTGACTACACAAATGGGTTCATTAAAAAAAACAGTTCTGGAGGGAAAAACCAGCATAATGTATCTATACCACTAAGTGAATACAATGCCAAATTAAGTTTGAGGTTTTCATAAGTGTGGCAATGAGACTCATGGAGTAATTCTGTCACATTAAGGTATATGTGACTAGCAGAGCAGCAGTTGCAGTTTGTCCAGCAACAGCTGATCACTGTGCAGCAGTAAACACTGGAATGCACACTTCTTAACCAATACATGACAATACCGTATTTACTCGAATCTAAGACGATGACGACGACGACGACCCCCCCCCCCCCTGGTTTAAACACCTCTCCCATGAGAAAATGTATTTATCCAAATCTAAGACGACCCCCCCAAAAATAAAACATCTGCTAAGAAAAAATATTTTGCTATTAACCTCCTACACTGAATACACAAAGCATGTCAGATCCTATCTACCTTTGCCAATCAGTGTCACTGTCTGCACCTTCAGCTTCCTCACACTCACTCCTCACATTCCCATCCTCTTCGCTCTCACTCCACAGCATATCATCTTCAGTCCCATCCATTGCATTGCAGACACAGCACTTCTTAAAACCCTTCAGAAACACTTCTGGTGAGATGCATTGCTATGCTATCATAATCCACATTGACAAAAAATACATTTATATTTCTCGGTTTATAAACTTACTTGAAATCATGAAGATCCACAATATTATCCACAGATGGTGTCAGTGGTGTTAAGAATTGTAAATACATGTGTTCTGAATTTTTGTGTTGCGTCTGCGATCTGATCACTCTAAGTTCATGGCTCTTTTTATGGTTTTTAGTTTGTAGAATCATCCAAGTTTTATTTTTGAGTATCACAGTTAATTTTTAATTTTTCAATTGTCATTTTCTTGTTATTACCCTCGAACAAAATCTGTTCTGAGGTGCATATCTTAACAAGTTAGTGTCTGTGTGGTACCCAGTGACTGAGAATAGCTTAATATGAGGGTCCACCAGGTTAGGTGCTTCTTCGCTTAAAAATGCAAACAGAACCAGCTTCCAAAATGTCCACGTTTTCTTGTTTGTTTATACATGACGATTTGGCACTGCAGAGCTTGGTTTCACTCCACATAGTGTGGTTCACAGCGATCGGGTTCGATGCAGTCCCGGGCTTCATGTGTGAATGTAAGAGAACCTCACAAATTTAGGCACCAAATTCAAGGGTAAAAAAAACTCGTCTTGTATTCGAGTAACTAGGGTATGTGTTTGGCGGATTTTGTTTGAATTTTCAGTGGTCATACTGCACAACATGTCTAGTAATGTCTCAAAACAGACATCTTGCACTGTGAAACCACTCCCGCCTACCATAATGCCTAGACAAGTGAAGCAACCAGGTTAAGATACACAGATAACATTTTGGTTGTCATGATGCCTATCATGTCAATTTTCCACAGAAACACTGACATATGCCAACATGTAAATGACTTAGCCTTTCAAACATTTGCACTGCAAAAAGCAGTTTCCTGAAAAACCACTTGCTGGTGAGTGAGCCACAGAAGCAAGAAACAGTATTCCAGATGTGAATGCAAGAAAAGGGGTATTTCCACAAAACCTAAATAACAAGACAAACTGACAGAGGTTTATCAAACCAGAGTCTGGTATTTGTGCTTTCCTAAAATTCCCACACTTAAACAGTATTTACATGACAAGGACATAAATGGTACCTGTGTCACAATCAGCCTCAAACCTAACCTGGTACCATACTCCAATGACAGAGCCCCTTAGTTTCCCACCCAGGACTATTTGTTGAATGAACAGTTAATATTCAAGGATTATAAAGATGGGGCTGTTAATAAGTCATAATTAACATTACATACAATGTGTGTTTGGGGTATTAACTTTGAGGATGTATTCTGCTTTGCTGCAGTATCTAACTACAACAGGGATAAAAAAACATACACATATGAATCACATTAACACAGAGCCAGCATTAACATCTGGGTACTTCGAATGTAGGCCTACTTTCTTGGTAGAGTACATTTAAGAAGTTGCATGGAGTTTACTCATAAAATGCGCTATGCATAGCTACTTGTCTTCTTGAAATAAGGTATAATTTACAAATATCTTCCGACTTCATGCTGCCCATCAATGACTGCGATCACACATTAATATTCAAACCTGAGCCTGACTGCCTGAGTTATGGCAAGCAACTCAATCACATGTCGAAGCCACAGAAACCCCACATTATTTTCACTGAGTAACAGGCACCTCAAAGGATGTGCTACTGACAATGCACCTTTGGTATCTCGCAGAGCTAAATATCTACATGCCAACATCCTGGTTCATCCGACACACGGCAAGCTTCTTGTTGTTACAGTGTATGTTGTGGTGATCCTGCTGCAGCGTCATCAACTCCTGTTCCTGTTTCTGTTGCTGGGCCTGTAAAAAAAAAATCACAAACACTCAGGGTGCCAGCAAAGTTACCATTCAAACATGAGAGAACAAACACTCCAGAACTGGAATCTAGTTTAAGGGCAAACAAAGGGCCTGTTAAAAAGGCCTTAGTGCATCGGGACCGATGAAGGCTCAAAACCACTAACCATTCATTCATTCATTCATCCGTTCATTCACCTATGACATACAGAAACAGAGGGACCAATCACAATTGTTTATGGTATTGAGAAAAAGTGTAAAAGGACTTTCCAAGTGATACTGATGCAGCACAAATTAGCGCAATTGGACAAACTGTCATATAAGCGGTTTACAGCATTGCGTTCCAACGGGAAACATGTGACTGGGCCTACAACAATTTAAAAAGCCAAATCTTTTTACGATGAAATGAAAATGACTGACAACAGCACATTCTCTGAAGACTGGCTGCAAAATTTTGAAGAACCAGCAGCTGAAGGAGATAACCAAATGGAACGCTCCTCTGATTAGTTGTGCAGCCCATGCACAGGAACAGTAACAAAAAATTACCTGTAAGAACTTGGGTCAGTATAGGCACTGCCCGATAATCCCAAATATTTGATAATTTGGCACCTGCCTGGTTCTGTGGGTGTCCACTTAAAGGAATTCTACCGTACTTAACACTAATTTTAAATTTACTTTTTCTGCAACACAGCTAGTTTACAGAGCATACCAGGCACTGGAATTTCAGATAATAGCCCCACACATGTAGAAGGAATTACAGAGTTTTTCTTTAAAAATCCCCCCCCCCCCCCCACTCCCTCCAATCCTCTACCTCTACTAATACAGGTGTTAATTTGGTTACGGTTCTAAAATGTAGCAGAAGTGTCGTTATTTGTGATTACTGTAAATAAATTAATATACAATGGTTAAAGAAAAGCAAAGTTACAAGAAGCACTTGCCTTGATTTGTGAGATCTGTGGTCTCAGTACTTCGCTGGCAATGTTAAGTGGGTATTGCTGCATATCATCCTCAATGAGGTTGATGTTCCGTCTCTGCAGCTGCAGACTGGTACCAAGCTCACGGTGAGTCTGTGCCAGCCGCTGCTCAACCAGAGGCAACTGTTCACTGACTGATGACTGCTCTGGTATCGATCCCACACCATCAAATAGTGGACCTGTAGATTGAAGCCCTTTTCATTAAGAATTATAATTATCCCTTTACTACACAGCTGTATGTCTTCCCTTCCTATAACACACACAAAAATGTTTTCGTGTCTTAATTTATTTCAGCAATGCTTCTTAAATTGCATAGCACTGGGTGGGAAACTGATCATGAATCATACTTCAGGTAGGACGCAAAAATGATATTTTTCATGTACATCACATTATCTGCCTTCATGACTGAGGAAAATCATCAAAACGTGCCTGGTTTTAGGTCACAAATCAAACCTTACATCTCCACATACGAATGCGTGGTAGCCACACATTTTCAACACTCAAAAGAGAAGGTCTTGTAAAATGTGCATTTGCTTTACATGACACCAGTTTCATGTTAACTTTATTGCTACCTCTACCTTATTCTTCTGAGTATCCGTACATGTCACAAATTTAAAAAATATCACTGTAGATCACGAAAAATAAATCAATAAAAATATAAATGAGATCTGAGAGTCTCATGGTGATAGGAAAGCTTGCGTTTTTCTGACATGTGATACCAAAATGTTTGGTACCTATGTTTAAGAGGCATGTGTTAGCTCCATCTTCAGGGCAGAAGATGAAGACAGCAAGTTTCTGTGAAACACTGACACATGTCTACCAAGCTACTGTGTGCTACATCCCAGAAGAAAGCAAGTACAAATAACAATATACATTGACACATTACTGTACTGTTGTGGGATCAGTCATAAAACTACATGAATATATCACTAACCTATCCTTGCAACAATCATACATTACATAAGGGACTTAAATCTGACCTTAATATTATGCTCAAAATCTGCTGTATGTTGATGTGTATGCCTCTAGGTACGTTCTTTGACCTTCGTAGAGTCTATCCACCTTGCCAGAATGAAGGTAGGAATCCACAGTTTACATGAGTACATGAGTGGATGGAATTTACATTTAATCCGCAATGGAATGATGACAGTGAAGATACTGCTGGTCAACACAAGGAACCAATACAGTACATAATGTGGAGTCAGCATCGCAGTGGGGGAACATGTACAAACTTTTGGCTTACTTGGAGGTGAGAGAAAAAAAGTTGACAGGATTTGGCTGTCTCAGTCCTGAGTACTATTTTGTTCATAAATTGATACGAAAAACTGACCTTGCCTGGTTATCATTCTTTTACAGTAACTACAATTTTTTATTACAAGCAGTAGACACATAGTAGAATTATCCTCTGCCCACTTAAACACTAACAACAGCTGTTCTTGCTGTACATTCAATCGACCACTGGCTTTGAATTGTCAAATTCACATTTGACCCTCAGTAGTTAAGTACCTACATAACATGAAAAATGAAATGGATTTCAGAGGTTCTAATGCCCATTACCATTCGCACTTGTTATTAAAAGAAATGTACACATATGAATAACAGTACACTCACCATCAAAACATTCTGTGCTAAATTTAAGAAATTGTTAATTCACTATTAAAAGTCCATTTCTTTTTCTGAATGAGGCACTAAAACCCAAAAATGTTCGTAAAATCATCTGAAGTGTAAAATATTTCTGAAACTTCATAAAAATCCCTTCTAATGTGACTTTCAACCTTCAATCCATCTCACAGTTGATTTTAACACATAGTTCAAACCTTTTCACTTCACTCTTCTAATACATCCGACTGGAACTCATTTACCTCAAAATTTTCTGCTTCAATCTATTTTGCTTTAAGCACTGAATCTTTCAAAGTATGCATAAGCCATCTCCTCTACAAGCCCTAGACTCTTCTTTTAATTGGATTCATTTGGTACCATAAACCTCAGCAACAATGTGTCACTATCACCTTTCATAACAATTAACTACCTGTGATATTTCAGCATCATAAATCATAAATCAATGAAAATATATGAAGTTTTTACCTACAAAGTCCCAATTAACAGGGGTATAAAAGTATTCTGGACACTGTTCACCATCTCAGTCCAAACAACCCACTATATTTTGGAGAATGAAACAGGGGAAAGGGAGACCCTACTCTGGTGGCCCCACTAAGAACTTGTCTTAATCCACCCAGGGACTCCTTTACAACTGTATAAAAGTACCTTTATTTCACTCACTGTTGAGATGCTAAGAGTCAGCAGTATGTTGCAATGTTGATTATACTGATGAAGATGGCAACAGAGTACTAGTAAGAAAATTATTACTTTTGTGAGTGGGACTTTACAATACCTGAAAACTTGAGATTAAGTATTAAAACCACAGAACAAAATTGATGCACTCCCAAATTTTGTTTGCGGGCTTTATGTATCATGATAAATAATTTGTTGTATTTTAATAACATTCAGAAAAAGGCTGAACTAAGCAAGCATATTTCAGGAGCTCTGGTTACAGGTAAATGTGTGGTATACATTATATCATACTGCGAATACTTGTTCTCCAAATTCTCCCCACCTAACACTTCTTACAGCTATTGCCTGACAGAAAACATTTTTGGGGGCAGCTGCATTTTGTATAGAAATGGGCTATTTGGTATGCGGGCGGGAGTGGGGTTGGGTCTTTAAACCCTCACACTCATTTTTTCCTTCTCTTTTTGTTTGTCTTTTATGCAAGAATTTGTTTATTTGTTTTGGAAGAGAGGTTTTCATGTGACAGAACACTCAATATCACAGAACTGTTGTTGTTGTTTTGTTGCTGTTTATTTATTTTAACTGCAAATGTGTTTGAACCCGGTGCAGTGGTACTACAGTAAGACACAACACACAAAATAACACACCACACTCAAACAAAACACAGCACACACAATTACAAAAACAATAAAAGACACATACTACACACAATAAATACAATTACAAATACAATTACAATTAACCTAAAGTTGATGAATAATTATTAATTAAAAATTACACATACTATACAATAATACAGTTCACATCACTTCACTTCACTTCACTTCACTTCACTGCATTTTTTATGACTTCCACCACACCTGCACTTCACTTCACCTCACTTATCATTTTCCTAATCCTCTCCCTAAAATTACTCGGTTTACAGGAGAGAGTCCCTAAAGCATCTGCAGGTAGTTTGGTTCCAGAGCTGGATGGTCCTATTTACAATGGAATATTTTCTGATATCTGTCCTTCGTTTTCTGTCCCTAATTTTCTGATCATCATCGACCCTGCTCAGATAGCTTGGACTTCGCAATCTGTCACCTACAGCCTTCCAAGCCCGTTCTCCTGTGTACACTTTGATGACAGCACATATGCGTGATATCTTTCTATGCTGTGCCAAGGTTTCCCAGTTCAAATCGTTCCTATGACGTGCAAATTTAGCCGCTTTCTTTTGCACCCGGTGTAACGCGCTTACTTGTCCCCCCCTGTAAGGATCCCAGCACACTGCCCCATATTCAAGAACTGGACGCACTAGTGATATGTAGGCTAAACTTTTAGTGTTACTATGTCCCTTTTTGAGAATACACATCGTAAAATGAAGTGCGTTCCAAGGTTTTTTCACTGTGTAATTAACTTGATCGGCCCAACTTAAATCGCTGCTTAAATTATTCCCAAGTATTTACAAATGCTCGCTTCCAGAATTACTGTGTCCCGTAACAAATAATTTTGTTGTTCCTTCATGTGGGTTCTCGTGAAACTAATTGCCTTACTTTTAGTTGGATTAATTTCCATCGCATTTTCAATTGCCCACTCCCCCAGCCTGTTCAGATCTATCTGCAACTTTTCTATATCTTTATTATTTACAATTTTCCTATATATTATACAATCATCTGCAAAAAGTCTAATAGTTGACTCAGTATTTCTCCAAATATCGTTTATGTATGCAAGGAACACCAGTGGACCCAACACACTCCCTACAATAAGCTACACCATTTCTGTTCCATGTCTCTTCTGTTCCTATCTCATCTGTACCATGTACACTAAGGTAAACATTCAGGAGACATTTAAATGCCAACTGTATCTCACAATGACCTGAGATTTTCTTACTTAGTATGGACATTTAAACTGCAACCAGCTGAACACACAGAGACCAGCATATGGCACATGTCATTCACCAGTACTCAAAAGTGTGTTCTGTTGTACTAGGTCCAACATTGAGCTTAAATTGACACATTATTTTACAATGTTTTTTATGTTACTTCTCCTGAACCCCTGCTATCAAGTACCTGCTCTTTGAAACCTAAAGATTAGAAATTTTCTCAAATATTAATTTGGACATGATTATTGGAATTCATGATAATAATTTAGACTGGAAAGGGTTAACTTCAACAATGGGTGGGTGGATGGATGGATGGATGGATGGATGGATGGATGGATGGATGGATGGATGTGAAGTATTCTGTGATCAAAATTTTGTGTTCATTCAAACTGCTTATATGTGTACGGTCTTTGTCCTGTAGTGGCATTAATTTCTGAACACACAAAATCAGCACTGTTATTACATAAAGATCAGCATACAACAAAAGCTGCTCTTAATTCAGGCAAAGCTGGGTATCATACACACAGTGAATCCTATCTAAAAACTTCCTGTTAAAAAGATCGCTTAAAAACTTCACATTTCTGTGTCAAATTAAAATACGAGAAGCAGTACTCAGTCTGTAAGTGAACAGCAAAGTATGGTAAGGCAGAATCAGTGTTTATGAGAAGGTTCTGGCAAGAATGGGCAGTTCACTGCCAGCTGTGCTTGTAAAAATATCTTTTCTTCATTTCAAGAATGTGTTAAAACAAACAAACAAACAAACAAACAAACAAACAAACAAACAAACAAACAAACAAACAACTTTAAATATGGTCTGATATTAAAAATGAATAATTTTATGTCAAACTTGTATGGAAACAGTATAGTAAATTTAGTGAAGGAAAGTCCATTTCAATACAAAATAACAACATTTTCAGGCTCACCCCTTTCAGACATTTTCTTGCTTAATAAGCCTAATCTGTTAAAGTTTTCCAAAAATGTCTGAAGAGGGGTTCACTGTATATTTTATTGTACTTCTGCATGAGACTATGGTGCATAATCCCTGCTTCCAATTCTACTCATGCCACCAAGCTAAATTAAAACCTAAGTTCCCTTAAAAAATGTTACAATGTGGATTTAGCACCTTTATCTGCTAGGTTGCCTTTCCCTAACAAACGCCATACAAACCTGTAGAAGGAAGGAACATGCTGGTGTTGGCCGCAAGCAGATCAACCAGATCAGTATCCAGTGTTTCCAGTGATGAAAAGGAGTCCCCAGGACTATGCATGCTGGTCATCTCCCCCGTGCCCATAAGGTTGCTCCGCTCTAGGCCAAAGCTGCCAATGGAGGTAAAGTGGGAAGGTGAATGTGACCCTGGGGGACCACAGCTGTCCATGAGGCTCCCGTATCCTACACCTAAACTAAATGAAGCCACTTGCGTTGGGAGTTGCGACGGAGAGTGGGCACTACTCAAATGATGTGTTGAACTGAACTCCAGCACACTATTGCTGTTACGAGCAGGAGACTGTGGACCAGGACTTGGGGTGCCAGCTGTTATATTAAGTGGGACATACATAATGGGAGGAACAGGGGATGTGTGGTTTGGACTATGAACAAGCGTTTGATTTATTTTTACAGTAAAGTTCCCAGGTGAGGACTGGAAATCAGGACTACCAAAATCACCACCATGTGCTGAAAACATAGGACTGGGTTCTGAGCAACCCCTTGCAGTACAGTGTGAGGAGGAACTGCCAGAGGGGCTTGTAACTGAGGGTTCCCGCATCATGATAAGTCGCAGCTGTTCATCAGGTATCATCGCTGGTTCATCTACGGTTGAGCTCTCGGGCTTAAGTTTGGATGCAGGCTCTTTCGGCCATCTTTCCTTTCGCCGAGTATAACTCACATGCTGGCGCTTAGAACTACTCTGTACATCACAGTCTGCAAGGGTGTTGGTCCGCTTCATAGCTGCCTGTGCTCGTCCCCTCAACCCTGTCATGCACTCTGGCACACTCCCAGTCTGATTTCCCTGTGCAGTGACAAGTACACTTTCATGTCTTCGTAGTGGCTTTGGTGCTGGACGTGGAGGAACAGGCTCTGTCTTGATAGATGGTCCTAAGGTTGTTATAACAGATTCACGTTTTACTTTTGGCCAACCAGACTCTGGTTGTATCCTTGAGGGTGCTTCAGGGATGGTCCCAGTAAGTGGTCTTGTAGGTGAGGCAGATTGCTCACAAGATAATGACACATGTGGGTCAATGCCCACTTTTGCTGCTTGCACTGACACAGGAGGAAGAAGCTTTGAAAAGTGCAAAACCTTCATATATTGGCTGTCAGACACTTCAGTACACTTCTCCCCTTCTCCATCTTCTGACGCAGGGATGCTGGCAAGAAGGTGTGAAACAGCTGTTTCCAAATCAAGTGGATCCTGTAAACAGAACACAGTCTCAAAGCCATTACACTTCATTTAATGTTCATTAATTCACATCACACACAGTACTAAAGTCACACAACAGTTCAGAAGGCAGTACATGCATTTATTCACAAATTCAACCCTGGCATTATCAGGTGCAGTGTAATGAGAAAAGGAAAAGTCACACTGCTGTGATGCTGGTTCAGATTTCTGATCTTGTTAACAAGCTCTCGTTTACCCTGTTTTCTTTAACCTTCTTGCTTCAGGACATGATAAATATAAAATATATCAGACACACATTTACCCACATGGGTAGTGTTGTATCTTTTGTTGAAACACATTTAATCAACCTGGCTATTTTTGTGTAACTAAAAAACTGAGAATACTGTACGACTGTGATTTGTTCATAGCTTCATTTTGTACACTCACTGTGTAAACTGCTACGTAAATTAGAATTTCTGCCTTTAGCATTTAAACCAGCGACGTCTTATGTCCATTCCTTTGTGACACCCATAGCAGTCACACTTTTATACAGCTCCACTCCCACAGTTAGTCATCCAGTTGTTTTAAAATGAAAAAGCATAAAATAACAAATTTTGTGTGAAACACTATGATAGGTCTGCAGTTACAGCCTGTCTGAATACCTGGGAGAAGGATAACAAAACAAAACTGTCTTCGGCTACATGTTCTTAGGGTATCTAATTACCAAAGTTTCACATCACGCAAACAAGCAGTTGCTGAATCATGCTAACTTTATAATTTCCACATATTAAGCTGAAAAAACATGCAAAATGGCTTTTATCATAAAATGTTTGTACCTGTGTAGGTACAGAAGTGAATATATAATTCCCGCATCCTTACTTTTTGTTGCGAAATTAAAAAAATGCTACTAAAAATACAACCTCTTTGATATATTTCATGCATCTGATTTTAACACACGCAAGATTAAGCAGCCAAACACGCAGTCAACAAAGTCTGTGAGAACTGTTCTCTGCATTACCTAGAAGGTCAGCAACGCTGCCTTTCAAGCACGGAAAAGTGACAATTTACGCACTTGTCATGACAAACAAGATGGCAAATGGTGTACTCCATGACATAGCACACAGGCTTTACCACGGCATTCTTTACTTTCAAAAGCTCATACAGTTTCATAGTTATGTGTAAGTAGTATTTCCTTTTTGCCCGTAAGAAAAGTACAGCCTTCCAAACACAGATCGTCATAAGACTCATTAATACTGAACAGCACTACGTGCAGATCCCGCGGAATGTCACTCAAATCAAACAATAAATGTAAAAGTATGGATAGAAATTCATTTATGTTCTTATGTAAAGCACGTGTGAAGAGTGCGAATTTAAACAACTTATAATGCAAAAATTAAATTAAATTTAGCCCACAGACAAGTATGAAAAACCCACATGCAAATGGTCATATGATTTAATCCTATTCCCATGAAATTTTTACCGCTTGCAATTGTCAATATGTTACACATTCTTATCACGTTCATATCTTTTGGAAGAACTTATGACTGTGATTACTCTGCTAAACACAAGCTCAAAATATTACATTATCACAAGGTTTGCAAATGCTGACTGGCAACAGAATATGCAGGTATGTGTATCTATATTAAAGTTCCCACTGTGTGGCAATTATTATTTATTGCCATCAAACCAAAACAAGAATATATATTTCATACAGCTGTCACTTTGTTCTTACATCATCTACAAAACATTATTACCATTACAAAAACCGTATACATTTTAAGACCTATTATCATGACAAGATCCTATATAAGTGGCACCAGTGTCACTATAGCTTCTCAAATTTGTGTGCCTGCCAAGTTGCTATTAAAAATTGCAGGCCATTACAACTTGCCTGCATGGGCATAGGCGCCTACCAAATTTTGTAAAAATCATCCAACTAATTTAAATGTCGACGCGGAGGCTTGACAGACAGGCACACACAAAACACACATGCACACACGATTTAAAAAACCTACATTTTTCCCCTATGAAAGAAAAGTAGGCTAACTGAAAATACTGTGGGGTGACTGTGCAAATAATGGATGTGGTTCATTTACTTACTGCGGCACTGCAAGCACTGGTCGAAGCAGCTGGAACAGAACTGGAAGCCACCAAGCTTGCTTTCTGGCAATACATTTGCATGCCAGAAGCATACTGAGCCTTCATCTCCTGCATAAGTTGTACACCTTCTTCCTCCCTAAGTGTACAAAGTCATTTGCTATACAAGGTGAGGTTTTCATGGCAGTCTATAATGCACTGTACAGTCTATCATGTAAGGCACCATGTCAAGAATGTAAACATCCCTCTGAAATTTGGGTAATGTTTACCTCACCAACACAGTGAAATACAGGCAGTCCTCAACTTCTGTACATAACTCATTCCTGAAAATGTGTACGAAAGTCAAGCAATAGACTTATACGCTATGAGGGGGGTTCCACTCCCACTGCTTAAAGTACATAAAAATCCATACATATGGGCAACAAACACAACAGCTGTACCAACAATTACAGGACATTCATGCATGAATTCAGCCAAAGGTAAGTCCTTCTGGAGACGTAAAGCTGAGTGCTGAACAGCAGCTGATTTTAATGCTGGAACGAAGTACTTGCCAACGGCATCTTATCAACTTATGAGCTGCGTACAAAGGTCTGAATATGGCATAAGAAATAATGAATTGGGGTTGAGAATTTATAATGTACAAAAGCTGGATGTCCAAAGACTCTCCAGTGAGTATTTAACCAGAGGTAATTCTCTGCTTGTCTTGATAGTAAACATATCAGATTTCTATGCCATCAGCTATTGATGTCTGTCAAGAATAAAATAATCCTGAAGCTTTCAAATCTGACATGATGTGAACATCAATTACCTACAATGTATTTAATGCAAGATCCGGAAGATGCCCAGGACAATGAGTATCCTGATTAATGCCTCTTATGGTTTTTCACAGTCCCTCTAAATCAGTACAGAGCAACCTTGTATTGCACAAGGGCCATAACAAAAACAAAGCCTATGCACGCCAAAAAAAAACCCACATGTAGCAACAAGTGTTCTGGTTTAATGGACAATATGCTTTATAGCAAACAATTAAAAGACTGAAATTACTCTTATTTATCAGTAAAATTAATTATACTTAATTATAATTTACTTGTTTGCATTTCCATACTTTTTTAAATGGAACATCATCAATGAGAAGCTTAACCTGTTTCCCTGTCACTGGTATCTTTACAAAATACGTGGAATCCCATTCTGTAAAATTATGACTAAAATACACTTGCACTAATTATTCTCAGAACATACTGCATGCTGAAACAGTGAGGAGGATGCCACAGCTCACCATTCTGTATTCTTTTCATTCTCCTTACTGCAGGGTTTCCAAAATTCAATGTCTACCCATGCAATATGTATAAATCCTGTTACAATTTAAATGCGATTCACCAAATTCAACTATGCGTGTGACGGTCACCGAATCATTAAAAAGGTGTCCATTCTGATGGGGCAGCCTATGTTAAATGTGTCTGTACACTCTCGAAGACCACAGAAACAATTTCAGCAAGCAACATGCACCCCACACATTGCTCATCACTGATTAAACAAATGGCCAGACAGCACCTCAAAATTAGGCCACAACACTTCCATCCACGTCCTTTCCAATTCACTATTCACTACCCCCACTCATTCAACCCCATACATGATCAGTTCCGACAGCATCACTACAAAGACAAATAAGCAAATAAATCACGGCTCAGGCAAGAACCAAACTGGGCAGGAAACTTCCTTCCCGTGATCAATATTATGAAATAGTGTTCTATGAAGTACAGATGGAAGAATGTCAACCTTCAATGGTCACTTACGATACAAGGGTATTGACGCAGAGGAAAGAAACCAACTTCTTCGATTCTCTGTCATATTCAAGGTAGCCATGTGTTTGCAGGTAAATGAACTGGCCAGTCTTGGACAGCAACCTGTAGCAACTACTCCCGAAGCTCTGCTTACCATGATGATACACTGCAACAAACACAGCGTAATCATGTAAATGCCTTACATACTTTACTTTCATAACTAAACTACATTCTTTGTTGAAAAGTTAACAGTTCGTCAGACAGTCAAGAAAAGCCCTCAGTTTATGGAATTCTAGGGTTCACATCCATCCAGGATATCCTGCCATTGCAATTTATCCCGTGCCATTTCCATTCCTGAATATGCCTTCACACTTATATTTATTTAAGGCACATTTTAATATTACCCTCCCATTCACAGTTCGGGTTCCTACAACATTCCACCAGCATTTCCAAATATACTGCAATTATCCTGTGCCATCACCTAATCAAAACAAGGATTACAAACTCTGAGGAAAGTGTTCAGCCCTTAAAAATGGCCTCTCATGAAAGAACGAACCATCCATACACCACACATCAAGACTATTAGGACCGCTCTGGAAGAGACTGCACAGTGTTCTGTGCAACAACATACAGCTTAATTACATATCTTGGACAGCAGTTTACAACAAATCTTACACAAGTACTTTAGCTTACACTCCTGTAAGACCTGGGTAGCACAAGAATTACAAAACACAATTTAATCAGCACACAAATTTTTTTCCTTAATTCCTGAAGGGAGTGAAAAAAGATGAAGTTCATAATCTGTTTGCAAGTGATGAGGCTCAGTTTCCTCTCTGCAGATTCATGAATACACAAACCTCTCACTACTGGCCAAATGAAGTCCCTCAACAACTGCACATGCAACCATTACACAGTGTGAAGGTTCCAATATGGTGTGCAATACGATCTTATGTAATTACTGGCCCACATTTTTAGAGGATGAAAATGGAATTGCAAAAATGGTAATATCAGCCCACTATATGAACATGATTCAGACCTTCTGAACATAAGAGGCACTTCAACTTCCACTAGTCAATCATAGCACCCGGCTGCAACAAGATATGGTGACTTTTAACTAACTACGTGAATGAGTTGTTTCCTAATCATGTAATAGCCACAAACAGGAACATTTCTTGACCAGTGAGGCAGGCTGATTTCTTGCCTTGTGACTTCTTTGTAGGGCTACTTAAAGAACAAAGTTTAAGCTCACTGCCCACAAAATATTACCAAATTCCGAATCCTAAAAGAAACTTTCAATGTCCCAGTGCACATGTTGCACCACGTGATGCGAAATATGCACCCTAGGTTAGAGGAGTGTATGCTCATGAATGGAAGTCACCTTGAAGGTGATGTGCTCAAAAAGTAATAAGCTCTGTTATACCTTAAGATAATATTTTTATAGTTTTTATATGCAGTACTTAAATTTTGTTATTGTTGTTTTTAAAATCCCCTCCCACCACTTTGCCTTGCCAGTATTAAAAAAAATTTAAATGAATAACCTTTTCTGGTCTGTACTGACAAGCTCAACAAAAGTTCTGGAAAACAAGGAGTTGTGTTGAGTTTGTCAGTACAGACTAGAAACGGTTATGCACACACACAACGGGATGTGAAACCCAAAGATTCAAATGAATGTTAACTCAGCATATTTGTCAGTAAATTTTCAAACATTCCCCTTCCATGAAACAACAGATGCCTAGTCAGTAACTAATTTTAGCCCATCACCTCACTATCTTTGGAGTTGCAGCTTCAACAGCGGAAGTGAACCACCGTTTTCAGTTCATCTAAGCTGCCCTGCCTTTACCACTTGAAATCTGCACTTCATATAACCAGAGTTGTTGACGAATTGCTGTGCTTCTCAGTACTGACTGTCTGTTACTACGGTTTGTATATGTAACTGTTAAAGCACAGCTCACATCAACTTACCTGCGCTGTGAAGATTCCGATATTCTGGGATGTGACACGGTAATTTGTAGCTACTGACATCTTAGAAATGTGATTCTCTGTCACTGGATGAGTTGTGCCCTGAGTTTCAAAGGCACTGTATTTGTCTATGTTTCTTTCAAACTTCAGGACCCACTCACCCAATGACACTGTCGCATCTCAAAAGATCTGAATCCTCAGCAACACAGCAGTGTGAACTTAATTTCTTGCATTTTCAAGACGATGCTGTTTCCATCTTCAGACTACCCTGAAGATGGTGGTGGCAAGCTCCTCCAAAATGTTTGTAACTACTTAACAATCTACACAGCGACATACCTCAAAAGGACCTCAATCATCATAAATCATGCTGCAAAAACATCAAATCACATAGCGTGTTTTGTTTCTGAATGCTGGCCTTAAACACAAAAACAATGATGTTGAAAGGTTTAGCTCTCACAGTGTGACGGTCAGGGCTACAGAGCAACCATCACCTACTACCTGTCTCATTTTCCGTGTAACAAAGATGCAACCTCCATTTTAAATCCCTGAATGAGACAATGGATAGGAAGACTTGACAGTCATTCTCTACATGTTAATGCAGTCTTTTTACCATGCAGGCAAATGGGTATCATATTGAATTAGAGCATTATGAATTCAGTCAGGTTACTTACTCTCTTGGAGTGCGACAATTGTATACAGCACGTCGTCCTTATGCATGAACTTGAACGCAGACATGCCTGTAATTTCTGAGGCCATGTAGCCTGCCACCAAAGAGATTCTGTAAGCACAGTTAAAATACCGGTGCCTTAATAACTGGATCAACAGCAAGCCAACATTTTTAAACTGTAAGGACTAATAAAATGAAAATAAAATATTCATTTCCAGTCAACATACCTCTATAAAGAGGTCATTCCTGCAGAAATAATTAATTTATCTGTAGTCACAATACACAGGTCAAAAGAAACAGACCATTATATGTAAAACAGACATGCAAGCAAAATTTCTTGGTTAACAGATGAAACCCATGTGGGCAGTATTATGATAAACCCGCCAGTAGCTTGAATGCAGAAGTTGCATCATATAACAAAGAATGCACCTGACAGTGCAACAAACTACCAGACTTGTTCAGTAACATGTATGAAATAAGTTACTTCTGACCAAATCAGGCAAACTGATCACAAAACTAAGGCCCTGCAACCTTATTTGGTGCAGCTGAAATAGCACCATTAAATAATCCATGAATAAAGAATTTTATAAACTTACACAAAAATATTGCCTCAATAACACTGCATGATACAAGTCACAGTCAGGTAGTAAGTTTATAAAGCAATGTACAGAATAAAGCAAGCACCAAAAACTTGTACTATGTACACTTTTTGTTAGCATGACACAAGAATATACACTCACAGCAACACAAAATCTGGTGTGTAAAATTTTCTTGGTATGAAACCTGCAGTGGTAAAGCACACAACATTCATAGTTGCAGCTATTCATAATTTCCCTGCATATGTCTCTCTATGGCTCTTCTCTGCCTTCCATTCAATACAATTATTTACGCCCGATATCTACTAACCAAAGACACCACTATGTCTGCAACAGACATCAATGGAAGGTATGCATGGGACAACTTCGCACTTTTTAACCCCCACCCTGTAAGTATACATATATATCAGCACCACATACTACACATTGTTATGCTACTGAGTTTGTATTTTTGCACAAAGGTAACTGTCTTTCCAGATCTCTTCAAGTAAATAGCATGCATGTTCACTAAAATCATTACTTCAAATGTGTCTTTCGAGGGCTATAATGTATAAGACAGGATCACAATGAAATAAGTGTACCTATGGCCACATACACAGCATATCCTCTACATAGCAACATTGCGTTAGTGTTTATTATTTCAGTGAAAACATGATTTAAAAGTGACCTTCGAGTGCTATAGTGTACGCAAGGACTATTCTGAAACCAACCTCCAGTGGGCTGTTAAAAAAAACAAGAAGGAAGGAAAAATATTTTATTATATACAAAAGTTAGCTACATATGTAGGTTACTTCTTGACATAATCACCCTCTGAACTGAGGCGCTTGTCATAGCATGACACGAGTTTCTGTATCCCCACATCAAAGAAGTTGCCGCCTGGGAGCTGAGCACCATCTGGCACAAAACTTGTGGTAGCCAACTTTTTTTGTGACAATTTCGTACAAAACCTTCGAGAAACTTGAGGGAATTCCAGTGTAAGTTCAGAGATAGTGAATCGACATCGCTCGCGAACCAGTTTGTCAACGTGTTGCACAAGGTCATCAGTCACTAGAGATGGCCGTCCTTGACCCCTCTCATCATGCATGTCTGTTCTTCCATCACAAAATGTTCTGCACCACTCCTTATCATATGTGTCACTACTCATAGTTTGGTCCACACACTGCACTCATTTCACAATGAATTTCAGCCGCACTATGCCTTCAACTTGCAAAAAACGGATCACTGCGCGAATCTCATACTTGGCGGCAACTTTCTTTGATGTGGTGATACAGGAAGTCGTGTCATGCTATAACAAGTGCATCAATTCAGAGGGTGATTATGTCGAGAAGTGGCCTACATATGTAGCTAACTTTTGTACGTAATAAAATATTTTCCTTCCTTTATTTTTAACAGCCCACTAGAGGTTGATTTCTGAATAGCCTACATAAGTAGGAGGCACAGTGAAACGTGCAGTTTAACGAAGTATGATGCTAATAACTGCAGTAACTTCCAACTGAAATTCCAGTGAGCTTTAAGCTAGTATTAATAACAAAATTTCACAGTTCCATTCAATGAGTAATACCATAAGGACTCTGATTAAAACAACTTTACGGGAAAATCCAGTAACATTTTATGAAGCAATTAGGGTATTGGCTGGCTTGTACAGATTACAACTGTGGCCAAATACAGTGATAAAAAACAATTCTGTTTCTGAAAACAGGATCCTATGACACACTGATGGAGCAAGGTTATTAAACAGTGAAATGGATATTCGTAACAGAAGTGAGGTTATTAGACAAACACAACAATGGAAATTCAGGACAGCAGTGACGTTATCAGACAAACAGATATTCAGCACAAAAGTTAGGTCATTAGTCAAACAGCTGAAGAGACCAAACCAAACCAAACCAAACCAAAACAAAACAAAACAAAGCAAACCAAACCAAACTCAAACTAAACTAAATTAAACCAAATCAAACCAAACTAAACTAAACTACCTTAAAATGAAGCTGACATTTAGTACAAAGTTAGGTTATTAGGCAAACAGCAGAATATATATTTGGCAAAAAAGTTAGGTTATTAAACGAACAGAAGAAAAAACTAAACTGAACTAAAATAAACTAAAATAAACTAAACTAAATTAAACTAAACTAAACTAAAACTAAACTAAACTAAACTAAACTAAACTAAACTAAACTAAACTAAACTGAAGCAGATATTCAGTAAGAAAGTGAGGTTATTAAGCAAACTGCAACATAGATATTCGGCACAGAAGTCAAATTATTAGACAAAGAGCAGAATAAACTAAAATGGACTAGATATTCAAGACTTAAATGAGGCTATTAGGCAAACAGCAGAATAAACTAAACTAAACTAAAGTTAACTATATATTCAGGGCAGAAGTGAGGTTATTAGACAAACAGCAGAATAAATTAAACTAAACTGGATAGTCAGGACAGTAGTGATGTTAATAGGCAAACAACAGAATGGATATTCAGGACAAAAATAAGGTTATCAGCCAAAGAGTGAAATGGATATCCTGGACAAAAGATATAATACACAACTGATCACATTCAGAGAATGAAAGGTGCAAGATATGTATCTCCTAACATCAAACTACAAACCAGAAAGGTAAAAAAGGTGTCGAAGAAAACCTCTAGAGACAGGACAGTTCAGCTACAAAAATTTTCGATTGGAACAGGTTAAGAGACATAATCCATGATGCTGAAGATACACACAAAAACATTTCCTTGAAAGTTACACTATAAAGCTCAGTAATATCAGTGGATGTCTTGCAAGCAAGTAATACTTTAAGTACATGTTGCAACAACTTATACCACAGTCCACAATGTATGTAGCCTTTGGCCATCAAAAACATGTACTTAATCTTGAGTCATTAAGTTAAACTACCTGTACATCCCTACATAAACATAATTTTTTCTTAATTTGTAGTCGCCATGTGTTAGTTATATAATGAACTTGTTATCTGCATTTAACAAAAACAAAATGTCTTTCAGGGTACAATATGTTAAGAGCTGGCAATCTCAATTTAAATACCAAGGCCATTACAAAATGACATAGGCATTTAAGAAAAATATATTCTGAACAAAATAAACTGGCCTGTGCACACTGTGTGTGAACTGAAATATTTCGCAGATTTTGTCCAAATCCACTGTGGTCACTACGTTAAGACATGTCAGACAGAAGAGAAAAGTGCAGATTTTACAGCTACACCAGTCCTGTGCATGGAATATGTTAACACATGGTTTCACTTAGCTTTTGTTTTGCAAGTATCTATACAAGGCACTCCTGGATAAGGACAGCACCGTATGCAGCATAGGCGTTTTATACTGTGCTCTACTGATTTCAGTCCTGAACACATAGAGTGCATCATCATTGCATCTAACCCTGAGAATTATTATCCAGGAAGTCTGCAACAACTAACTCAGAAGGCTTCCTTGTCCATGTTGGTAAGTTTAAGACATCATACAAGACAATTCTAATAAGGTATAAGCAGTCTTTGCGACGGACTGGACTGCCTGGGAAGTCTAAAACACAGGCCCTTAGAAATGTGGATCTAATTCATACAGAAAGGTGTTTTATGTCATTATGTTAGACTGTATGTCCTTCCCTTAGCTGCTAAGCTTCATTACCTGAAACACCACATTTATGAAGGCATTACATCAAATAAACAAGAAACCTACTTTTTATTAATCTCTATAAGAGTTGGGCATTTTCAGAATTATCAACAAATTCATACTGAGTACCTATGAAGAAAAAAATTTTTATTTATACATTCCACTGTTACGATGGCTCCTATACCAGTACATATTTTCAATCTTCATAATACTGTATACACAAATTGTCTTTCCAAACCGCATTCTTTACACGAGCAACTTTCTTACCCAGGTGACTCTCTTTACATGGGGGAGGTTATTCCTAAAATTGTTAAATATATCAAAACATGTAAAACAGGAAACATGTACTCACATCTCTGAGGAGCACCTATTAAAACTGCTCTGTTCATGCATCCTACCATCTGCAAACACATAACACTCTGGGAATCACAGAACAGATTTTCTTGAAAGCTGATAGTGGAGAATTTTATAGAACAATTGCCAAGCAATTTCAGTTTGTTTATTTTAATCATCCATTCTTCATGGCCACTTTACCTGAAGATGTATGTAAGTTTCTGTGCACATTAGCATCTACATCCCTAACCTGCACACATGTTTCTGACCTTGCCTCTGTGCCTGCGCACAGTTCCTATCAGGCTCAGTTTTAATGACACTGCTACGATATCGGGAAAACACAAGTTACTTGGAGCACCTGATTTATAGACAAGCAAATATGCCACAAGAGTTACTCTACATACACATTTTCTAACTTGTTTCTCCACCTTATTCTTTACATCTTTCTCCTTTTATGCCTTAACCTGCAGAATTTTGTGTTCAGGTCTGAAACAGTCAGACATTTTGGAAATAACACAGAATGTCTGAGGATTGTAGAATATCATACCTGTAGTCACAGTAAACGATACGACCATCAAGAAGGTGTCGAGTCACATACTCCTCTCTAGTAGCATGAAGCAGTGAGCGTGAAGACAAATTCCTATCACGCATTGTGCGAACAACTGCAATGAGCACAGTGTCGATGTCAGCCCCTGATCCTGCACTGCTGCCATCTACACAAACAAAACAAAACACAAATTAAGCACTGTCCTCAGTAATCCTGATAAATGATCTTTAACTCACTCTGTTACAGGGATTCAATAATGTCTCTTTGTGAGACTCCTGAACTCTTTTCAACAGCAACTGAAGTGTGTATTAAACAATGCTGTCAATTAATAAGTTTATACAGCATCAGAAGCTTCACGCTATGGTCACTTTACCCCTCAAAGAAATATGATAGCACTACTTGAATAGGGGGCTGGATAGCTCCCAGAGCCAATATGGACATGATGGGAAGGAGAAAAGGTGCTCCTCTAACAGTAATTGTCACTTTTGCTAACTAAGCTATTCCAGATCATTAGAGAACATCACCTCAGTGACAGAGGAGCTGGCATATACTTTGTAGGTACTTGTTTAAAATCTCAGCTCATCACAGCTATGGCAGAGATAATTTTGTGGGAGTGCCTGCGGGTTCTTCAGTCCTACAACAATACAAAAAAGGGCACGACACATTGTCCTACTTTTTCTTTCCCATTCATAACAACTGCTTCATCCTATAATCTGTCCAGTCAGCCTACTCACCAGCCTGTTCCTCTGTGTGTAACTGACAGAGTACAGAGTTTAAGTCATGGTCTATGAACTGAGTATGTTCCATTCTGTAGTGCTCACATGGGCCATCTGACTGTGAGTACCAAACGGCTTGACTTAATAAAGTAGCATGAGGGCAATTACCAGAGATCAAGTGTCAACAGACACAGCCTGAAGGTGACTGCAAGAGAAAGATTCAACAAAAAGTCGACCATGGGTAACTGCAGGGGACTGGGGCTTAATAGCAACCTTCCTGACGAAGATTACTAGACAGCAAGTTTATAAAGAAACTTGACTGATGGAGATTACCCGAGATCAAGGTTCAAGAGTTCAGCCAATGAAGGTAACTGTACAGTATGATTTAACAGAATCCCATTCAAAGGTGATTATAGGAAATCAAGCTTCAATAGAAACCTACCTGACAGATACGAATACACAGTAAGACTGAATGATAACTCACTTAAAGTTAGTTATCAGAGGTAAAAATTACAGGGAACCACATGTGTGAGTTTGACTGCAATCACACTTGAGAAGAACTACTGGATATGTGCTTGGCTTAGTCACACAGTCACCATAAACACCAATATACGCATTGCAACTCAATCATCAACTGTTTGATGCCCTCCCCATGGTCAAAAAATTCATTCAGTTGCCAACATGTTGGCACCCACACGTACCAGCTGGAAGATGAGGAAATCACTGGAGCTCATCCACACTGTGTGGAAATGGTTCAGCACCTCACAACATAATGTAAACTTGATGACACTGGCTACTGCTGAGGACATTAAATGCAGCAATGTGAATGATTGGTTTTTCAAATGCAAGTGAGAAAGAAGTGTATTTTCGGCAACAGACTACACCCCTTCCTTATGCAAGCTTGTAGCATCTGCTCAACCATTTGTCTGTGGACAGGTGTTGTGAGGTTGCTAACAACCAATATGACTGCCTTCCATGCTGCTTCCTCACTTCCTCGTAGTATTTCATCAAAATTCCTGTCATTCTTAACAGCCTTTATGTGACGACTGACACATCTCTCCTCTTTTTTATCTTTGCATTGCTGATCCATGGAGCCTTCTGTTGCAAACATTGCAAACATTCTTAATTCAGATTCATGGCCTTCATAACCTTCTTCACGAGTCTAAGTCTGCTGTGAAGGCAGAACTATTTTCTGTGAATCTACAAGTAGGTCATTTGAAACATTATTTTGCACAGGAAAAAACTGCTTATGATGAGGCCACTCTGTCACAGCATAATGATTACTTTTTGTGAAAATGTTCCCATCACATACGTAGCAGCAAGACTTTCATTACAAAGCTGCATGCAGAAGAGAAGAAATTCCACAAATATTTTTATATTGTACGCAAATGGTGAGCATAAATTTCATACGTAACTCTGAAGCATCAAAAATCACTAATCCTCAATGCTACGTTTCATGTCCTAGTGCCCTCATGAGTCCAGAAATACTGCTGTAGCAGGAACCTGCAAAGAGAACTGGGGCACCCTGCTTGTTTCTACACAATTCAATCTTTGTAACCTGCAACCAAGCAGCACTGCTTGATTTGTGGACATCCATTTTTAAGTCTCATAGGGGAACAAATTTACCTGTATCTTTGCAAGATCATTCAATCCAGCTTGGGTTATTAAAATAATTACTTTCTGAGATTGGTAGTACATATTGTGTACCACCATGCACATGTTTCCCCATTATCAGAATCAGCAAAAACAACAAAGAACCTGAGATCCATGGACAGAATCCATAACCTGAAGTTTTCCAGATTCTAAGGGTAAGGTCACATCCCTACAACATGATGTCTGTTTGCACATTAGTCCTATTAAAAAAAAAAGAAGTCCTTCCTGTGCTTAACTAAGCATGTCACAAAGGCATATGAGGAAGTGGAGGCAGAGCTTCACATATTCCTACAACAGAATGAGTGGTCAGCTTCACAAATTGACCGATTTACCTATGGGGATAAAGCCCCCACCATCCACTGAATGGGTGTGGTCCCCAGAGTCAGTCCCAGCCAGGAAGGAAACCTGTACAGCCTGCTGTGGACTTAACATCCAAGGGATCGTTCAAGACTAGCAGTTATGTAGCCTGTGGGAGTGCTAAGCCAACAAACAGATGGTGAGATTGTGCCACGCCAATGGTGAGGCTGCATAGCAACAAGTTGTGTTGAATGGACAGTGTGGGTTCTCGTCACATAACCACGTGCACTGGTTGGGAAACAACATCAAAACTAAAACGAGAACAGGTCCCACCATTTCCAGTTAAAATTAAATAACAGGTTAGGATTGCCTTGTGAAATTATGAAGATAAATTCAATTAGTTAAACCTTATGGATAACTTTCCCCAAAATAAGATTAAATGGAATATGCAGGGACTCACAAGATGCCTTAAGATGACCAACATGGCCATCTTACACTCCAGCTTGACACCCCTGTTGAATACTACCAACTTTGAATTTTTTACAACCATAGAATTAATTCAGTCGGCCATTGAACAAACTTCACACTGGAATGGTCTCAACAGATGGCTCTAGGCTCCTGAATTATTACTCACACATTTTTGCATTTAATTGTGCCCAGCAGAAATTACTTTCTCAAGGAAAGATGGTAACAATCTTTTGACATGGTTAAATCTTACTTTTAATAGCACTGTACCATAACTCATTCACTCCATGCTTCAGAATCTTTCTTGAATCCCTCAGAGTTATATGGAAAGTAAAAAAAACCAGTGCCCAATGTAACCTACAGGTTCATTATCACGTTCACAAAAATTCACCATTGGGTGTTATTCACAGCCAGCTGAATATAAGGCATTCACACAACCTCTTCGGGTTCTTTTTTAATATTATCCTCCTCTCTACAAATGAGTCTCCCAAGTACTCTGTCACTTTAATGTTTTACAACGAAAAATGTCTGTATGTTTGTTAACCACATTCTGCATAAAGAACGTCCCACCCATCACATTTCTCTCAATTTAATCACGTTAATAACAGGCGTGTTAGGTTAACACTACAAATTATAAAGCTCTTTGTTAAGCAATTTTCTCCGCAGTCCCATTACTTCCCGTACCTGTAAAACTAATCTCGGCAGGTTTGTGACCGAACATCGTGACTGTCCTCCCCTCAAACCAATTTTCACTCCCACGTAAATAACAAAAGAAGCCGCGACAGCGCAGTCAGTACAGCGACTAGACTACGGGCTGGACAATCCTAAGTTCGAATACCGGCAGGGGTAAGAGATTTATCTCTTCTCCAAGACGTCCAGATCGGCTCTGGCCCCCCCCCCCCCCCAGCCTCCTATTCAAAGAGTACCGGGGGCTCCTTCCCCGCAGACAAAGCGACCGGGGCGAGAAGTTAACCGCCTAGCCCCCTGTTTAGGGCCCAGATTAACAGTAAGTGGACCTCCATCTCCACTCCCTCCATATACCTTCATGTCGTTAATAGGGACAAATTTACCTTTACCTTTACCTCTGCACAGAACAGATAAAGACTATAGTCAACTTCTCGGTAGCATATGGGAAACAAAAAGATCCCAGAACACACAGTAACCTGCGTGATTTAGGAACAGAATCAAGAGGTAAAGTGCGGAATGGATTCTCCAAGTCCAGACTGTTCTGGGTTCCGTTTCGTCCGAGCCGATGCCTTAAAAAGACTTTTTTGCGTCCTAAATGAGAGGAAAGGTTTTTATTTCTTTACACTGTATTTTAACTGTGTTCGACTGCTGTACTACAGCACACACTGACATTCTAACACAATACGTATCAATGCAGTGCGCAGGCCCGTATCATTCTCCAGTCGTAACCATATATTCTAAACGGCCGCAATCCGTACAGGCCGAGCAAACTCGGTCCTGTTCACCTTGCCCTACCGAGATTCCACTGTAGTTTTGTATCGCATAAAAACCAGGCAGCATTTCTGTGTGAGTCTGGGACCATCGAACTGTTTTGCAAGCCTAACGCTAGCAAGCCATTGCCACTGTAGCGACACAATGGCCACGTGCAGCCCCATCTCCCAAGATTCCCGGTCAACAGCCTTGGTCCACATCGGCGCCGGGCGCTTGTTCCAACCCCTCTCATTGGTTGACCACTTGAAATCAGGAGCCTGTGGTTGGCCTGTCAGAACTGCTACAGCTTACCAACTAGGCCTAACAAGCAGCCTATCGAATAATATCCCGACTTCTAATGACGGAACAGCAGTTCAGAACATTTCAGGGTCGTGGAAGTCGTGGGAACCAACTGCCACGCCACACAAACACCTGTGTCACTCTATGAAGCAGTGCTTCTTCAGAAGACAGTAACTCCCCAACTATTCAAGAATTCCCTGCATTTTATGGAATCCAAAGGTTCATCACCGTGTTCACAACAGCCCGCCACTTATGCCTGTCCTGAGGGCAATCACTGCAATCCTCAACGTCTCGGCTTATTCTTTTAAGGCCCATTTTAATATTATCCTCCCACCCACGCCTAGGTGACGCAGCTCGTTGGGGCACTGCGCTACAAACCGGAAGGTCGCAGGTTCGATTCCCGATCGTGTCATTGGCATTATTGTTTCAATTCTTCCGGTCGCACTGTGGCCCTGGGGTCGACTCGGCCCATAACAGAAATGAGTACGGGGGTTATCTCCTGGGGGTAAAAGCGGCCGGTGCGTAGGGCTGACCTTAACACCTTCATGTGCCGACTGTCAGGAAATCTGGGACCCTCAACCTCGGGGCGTATCCAGGCCTGTACCGGATAGCTTTACCCTTTTTTGCAACTGACACTACATAAGCTTAGCAACTGCAAGTGTCGTTAAATGAAACGCTTCTCTGTCTGTCTGTCTGTCTGTCTGTCTGTCTGTCTGTCTGTCTGTCTGTCTACACACACACACACACACACACACACACACACACACACACACACACACACACACACACACATTCGATCTCATTCGACGTTGTGTAACTTCAGACGTTGCTGCAGGATCGCAGAACGACAGCATGAAAGAAATTAAAAATGTATATGACGCTACCGTACGGACCACCGGGCTGTGGACGACAACTACCATCAATATACGTGGGCTAACAGCCTACTACGGTATAAGCACGACTTATTTGCCATATTTATTGCTGACATCTCAATGACTCCAACGCGCCAGTAAGGCGAACAAATAAAAGAAACGACCTGAAACACAACTTCGTCACAATTTTACTATTCCAGCACGAAACCCTTACCACACGCCACTAGAGACCAGGCCAATATAACCTTGAGCGCGTATCCGAAACTGGTCACACCAGTCTAAAAAATGCAATTCTCTTACAAAAAACTAACTTCCTTTCCATCGACTGATTTTTACTTTTACAGTGAAAATGATAACAAAGGCGACACAAGGAGAATTACTTCAAAGAAACCAGCGACTCGACAAGAACCTGTCAGTGTCTATGGTTACACTGCGCCATACGTCCTTTGCACATCAGCGGGCCCGGTAAGCAGCGCAGATCCTGTCTAGGCCACGCACAGCAGAACAGCATGCTCCGTAACTAAAATGCAAAGGCCATGTCCGCATGACTGTCCGATTTTCTCATCTTCGAAATTACGAGTTTCGATTTAAATTTGGCATTCGCCATCTAAAGGAGGAAGCTGTTCGGAGCTAAGAGCGACGAGGCGACATGAGAGTGGAGAACACTACATAACGAGAGGTTCAGGAGAGTGGAGAACACTACATAACGAGAAGTTCAGGAGAGTGGAGAACACTACACAACGAGCGGTTTATGATGTGTATTCATCACCAAACATTATTCGGGTGATTGAATCAAGAAAAATGTGATAGGCGGGGCATGTTGCACGTATGGGGGAAAGGAGAGGTACGTACAGGATTTTGGTAGGGAGATCTCAGGGAAGTAGACCACTTGGGAGACCCAGGCGTATTGAAATGGATCTTCAAGAAATGAGACGGGGGGCATGGACTGGATTGAGCTGGCTCAGGATATGGGCAGGTGGCGGGCTCTTGTGAATGCGGTAATGAACCTTCAGGTTCCATAATTGGCGGGTAACTTCTTGACTAGCTGAGAAACTGTTAGCTTCTCAAGAACGACTCTGCACCACGGAGTTGGTTATTGGCCACCTAAAGTAAAAGTTTCGAGATTTGGGGCTCTCACAGCGGTGCTGGTAACGATTCGGTTCTCCGAGTCATGACGCAGTACCGACGGGCAAAGTAACCGCGTATCAGAAGAGCGAGCTGCCTCCATCTTCAAGGTTCAAGTAGTTCAAAAACCTTCCGTCCGAAAAGACGGTAACCATTCATCAATCGCCGCGGCGTCGGATCTACATTCGCCGGGCAAATTGTGATCTGTATCACAACAACCCAACCCATTCGTTGCACGAAGCTTATACTGAAGTTTAAGCATTTGTAACTACTCCTCGTTCAAATCCACTGACACACAATAACACACAGAGGCAGTTGCGATGTACACTTTACATTCTGAAACACGTTTAATACAGACACTCCCGCGGCTTACGCAATAATGGCGACCCACAAGTTCCGGCGCAAGTCGAAACTGAGTATACGTACGGTCAACCGCACTGTATATACAGGAGTCCAGCTGAAACTGAGTATACGTACGGTCAACTGCACTGTATATACAGCAGTCCAGCTGAAACTGAGTATACGTACGGTCAACTGCACTGCACATACAAGAGTCCAGCTGAAACTGAGTATACGTACGGTCAACTGCACTGCACATACAAGAGTCCAGCTGAAACTGAGTATACGTACGGTCAACTGCACTGTACATACAAGAGTCCAGCTGAAACTGAGTATACGTACGGTCAACTGCACTGTATATACAAGAGTCCAGCTGAAATTCAAACCCCAACACACTGGAACCTGATCGACCGCAACATGACCGTCCCGCCGCCTATGTTATCGCTCAGCAGTATTCTTCCGCCGCCTATGTTATCGCTCAGCAGTATTCTTCCGCCGCCTATGTTATCGCTCAGCAGTATTCTTCCGCCGCCTATGTTATCGCTCAGCAGTATTCTTCCGCCGCCTATGTCATCGCTCAGCAGTATTCTTCCGCCGCCTCCCTCTCATTGCGCTTCATTTCCTGAAGGAAAACTTCGCCCCAGGTTAAAAAAAAGTTGCTATCTCAATTTTTTAATTGTATAAAATTGCATAACCCGAAATTAAGTCGGGGAGTGTCTGCATGCTATCGGTAACACACGGAGCACAGTTTACAACTCCGTGCAGTGCCCAGTGCACACGTCACATAAGCGAGCTTTCGACGTCATTTTATAAGATCCATATCTGTAGGCCATTACGCCCTCTGGTTCTTCACATTCAGAATGAAGTTCTGAAATTTTGAACCGGTCTGTTTTTGGACTCATGAACCCCAACAGAGAAGCGCACCCCACGCCAAAGTACCGACCTCGCAATACGTCACCATTCGCCACATAACTGACGTTCCGCAGGCCCACGAAGCTCCTTGCCACGTGCTGCAATGTTACTGCCCTCCTCAAACCACGGCACTGTATAGCCAAATCACATTACATCTTTCACACTCTTCTGCCATATAGACGTCTGCACATTGTGGGCGCGCGAACATGGCGACGGGGCAATGGTAGTTCAGTGTGGGCACGCGGAGCCACTTGGCGTCATCACCACCATGCATCAGTAGACCATATGAAACGTTTCACACCGCGTGGTGGCGCGGCCAGTTCTGTTGGTGGCAGACTTTGTGATTCTGCAGCACACCGGTTGACATGTGGCCAACACAAAAAGTGGTGCGGCCATGGTGGCTCCATGTGTAAACGCCGAACAGTCCGGCTACGGACCAGACTGGGGTCCGTCAAGGGGCACGAGCTATGCTCTTCGATACCACGTGCAGACCGGTTCTGGACCCACCCAGTCTCCGACGCAAGACTAACAGGAGCTACAGCCACCACGCAGCAGTGCCCGAAATGGGAGAGGGACCCCCGGCAACCATCTGCTGCCAAAGTCTAGAATGCCTTGCGTTTCACATTTCCCCATCTGCCGTCACACTGTACGCAGTTCCCAGGCACGTGGACGATTTAGTTTGTAACTTACTTTACATAGCACTCTTCACACACGGGTTACAAATAAACTTACGCCATGCAGCAGATGCCTTTTTGAGAAGCTAACGGTTTCTCAGCTAGTCAAGAAATTCCCCGCCAATTATGGAACCCGGAGGTTCATTACCGCATCCACAACAGCCCGTCCCTATACTGAGTCAGCTCAATCAAATCCATGCCCCCCATCCCACTTCTTGAAGATCCATTTTAGTATTATCCTCCCATCTACGTCTGGGTCTCCCAAGTGGTCGCCTTCCCTCAGGTCTCCCCACCAAAATCCTGTATGCACCTCTCTTTTCCCCCATACGTGCTACACGCCTCGCCCATCTCATTCTTCTCGATTTGATTAACCGAATAATATTTGGTGATGAGTACTGGTCATTAAGTTCCTCGTTATGTAGTCTTCTCCACTCCCGTGTCGCCTCGTCCCTCTTAGGCTCAAACAGGTTACAAATAACCAGCACAATTAAATGCAATTACAGCACATTTCCGTACCAGGAACAATGGACAACGCTGACATTTTATAATTACTGTCCCCATTTTAGAAGCAACTAGTACCTGTTCTCCGCACCCGTTTTATATCCATAAAACTGTAATGAAAGAACTGCATAAGCCTGCTGGTTGCAGGCCACATTACGCAGTTTCAATGAACTCTTCTTACATAGCTATACCTAGGTGCACGGAGATTAACGAATCTGCATCTTCAGTTAGCTTCACAAACATTACAATAACAGGGCACTTCAATCTCGTAGCACAGGGACGCAGGCAAAGTGTAATAACCAATAAATAGCCCCTACTTCTGGTTGGTTTGTTATTAAGCACAGACAGGCCGTCACGTGCATTTTATATTATTTGCCGCCGCACAGTAACAAAACCTGTAAACAACAAATAGACCGATTATGCATTAAACCGTGTATGGTTGCCTAGCGACGTAACAGCGACAGGCATAGGCGGGTTAACGCATTTTGCCTAGCAACAACCAGGTACACAAGACGAAAGGAAATGGAGAAGACGGAGGACTTTTTTATATTACAAAAGACAGAAGAGTGGTGTGAACATGTCCGGTGTCTGACCCCTCCGTACCTTGTGAAACAGCCTGACGAAAATCGTACTTACAGCCAACTCGCCACTGTATCCTTCAATTTCATACCGTGCAGCGTACGGACATGCCGACGACCCGAACTTGCGAGCACGCAGTACCACGCGATGTATTGTTTACACCGACCGCGTCATACACTCGGGCTATACAGCCTCGCACAGCAGACAATTAATTACGGAGTTGGAATTCGCGTGACAGAAATCGACCGCGGCCCCATCATTTGACCGGACACACAGCGGTCGTGTTCGGCAAGTCGAGGTAGTGGCAGACATTGTGTATACAAACGGGTGACTGAATTACATAATAATTCAAGTCCTTTGGGATGTTACGGTGTGTCGATGGGTAAACATTTACCGACGTGCTGAAGGGCTGCAGCGCTTCCACGTTCAGGGTCAAGTCTCAACTGCGAACTATTGGGCCTACCCACCGACACTGCACAACGTCCCAGACGACCCGTCATCTTCAGCAGCAATGCTCCGAGAACTAACTAACTAACTAACTAACTAACTAACTAACTAACTAACTAACTACATGCGGCACAGACCTTCTCGAGAAGCTAACAGTTTCTCAGCTAGTCAAGAAATCCCCCGCATTTTATTGAACCCGGAGGTTCATTACCTCATTCACAAGAGCCCGCCACCTGTCCCTATCCTCAGCCAGCTCAATCCAGTCCATGCCCCATCCCACTTCTTGAAGATCCATTTTAATATTATCCCTCTGAGAACTTCACGCCTCATTAATACAGTTCCTAACTTATCGTTCTTGCTAATATCACGACTTAAAAATGAATCACTTACGGTAAAACAAATATTTTAAGTTCCTCCACGAAATTACATTTTTAATGGACGTTCCACGACGCTACACATCACGTACTAGTTAGCGCGAGGAAGTCTCGCAGCATCTCGCAGGCCAAACAAACTACCACCTGGCCACAACACAGAACGTGAGCTGCCCCTCCGCTTCCCCACACGCTATCGTGCAAACTGGAAGTCTTCACAACGAAAACTGTCCTCATGAGCACAAACAAGACACGAATACAAATGTCACACGGGTGCATCGCGGTGAAGTTACAAAAACAGCTTCTTCTTCCCGAACAATCTGATGCGAAACGTTAGTGGACAGGGCGACGGAACACTGAAAATAGTGCTAAAGGAATTTCACTACGGAAACCCGAATATAAGGGCCGTGTAAATTTTGGTCCACTACTTCATACTTCGCCCATAAAAAAATTAGCATAATAGTAACCGGGGTTAAAACTGTGTTCCCTTAAAAGTACACGAATCTTCCACACGCGTTCTTCGCGATTTTGCTGCATTTCACTCATTTACTGCAGATACAAAGGGGGACCGCGATGGGACAGTTGGTTGAGGCACTGCGCTACAAGCCGGCAGGTCGCGGGTTCGATTCCCGACGGTGTTACTGAAATTTTTCATTGACATAATCCTTCCGGTCACACTATGGCCCTGGGGTCGACTCAGCCTCTAACAGAAATCAGTACCAGGAATATTTCGTGGGGGTAAAGGTGGCCGGTGCGTAGGGCTGACAACCTTACCACCTTCATGTGCCTCAACCTTTTGGAACCCTCAGGGCACGTCTAGGCCTGTACAGAGATAACTTTACTGCAAAACTAAACGCACTATACGCACACAACAGCCGTCACCAACTGTTCTTCCTCGTTACACACAAACCACACAGCATCGCTTCTAATAAAATGTACGATCTTACAGACGTCTCTATTTTATAGGCCGTTCCAGTCTCTTTCATGAATACTCGCACATGAGAAACTCGATTTTTCAATGCCCTTCACGCCCGTTTACGGTAAATACAAACACGCCGCTGCGAAGCTAATCGCATCATTATGCAAAAAGTCAAAAACTATTTTTTACGAGTTACACTGAACAATGTCAGCGCAAACCAAACCTTCAGATAAACCTTTATGTTGCGAGATTTTGGCCTACAGCTGACACACAACAAAGTATGGAATGCAGCGGTCCAAAACGAAACAAAACTAAACTCGCACAAAGATGAGTCTAGACACCAATACCAAATTTAATAGAAATCAGCCCAGCAGCTTCGAAGATTACACGCCAGGACACACCGCGGTAAGCATGAAAAGTAACAATTATAATTGCAGAAGGTAATGTCAACAAGTGATTTCCAGCAAGCAGACGTACGTACATTCCCGCCCGGACGTGTGATCTGTGGGTAACAACCACGCGTATTTCGTTCGGTTGTCCCGCTGATCCAGATGCCGACAGCATCCACGAGCAGCAGCAAGGGAGAGCGAAGACGTCATCGATCTGGGGCATGCTGAGCGCTCCTCAACCGTGCTAGGAATTCATTCACCTCCGCGCAGCACGTGGCTGGCATACGGGGGTGAGAATGACGAAAACAAACAGTGCCAGGCGACACAATACACAGTTCTTACCTGTCGCGACTGCAGTCACTGCGCGAGCGACACTCGGAATATTGCGAAAACCGTCGCTGTCCCAAAAGACCCCTGCCATATACTGTAGTCACACGCAGCAAAATTACAACATCCGGAGCTACAGTTCTAAAACCCACGAGGCTTGTAGTAACAGACACTAACTCTGAATTTTAGTTTACTTAATAACGCGTTTATAATAGCACAGCGTCGACTGATCCACACGTTCCGTAGGATGACCTTCCAAACGCACACCTTAACGCACCACATGAAATATGTCGACAAATGGCAGTGCGTGCTACATAGCTACAATCTGCACGCAATGGGCTGTGGCGTCTATTTTAAGGCATAAATCCGTCATTTGCCTAGGCGGGTAGAACGCCATGAATGGCCTCAGCCCGGTCGCGATAACCAGTTACCTCCGGCGTGATATCTCCAGGATTAACGCTAGGCAAGATTAGAACCAGGCGTGTGTGTGTAGACAGAAGAACTCGCACACCTCTGAACGGATTGTCATGAAATTTGGTCTTGAAGGCAAGAGCAGGAGTTTCACACGCACGTCTCTGCTGCTCCCAACCGTAACCTGCTAAATGGCTGTCGGAGCTGAACACGATGCCTACCGTCTCGATGGGTCCCGAAAGGTTCTGCCGACGGTGCATAACACTGTGCGCTGACGGGTTTACGGACTTTATCCATCGCCCGAAGAGTAAAATATTAAAATATTAAAGAATTAAAAAATTAAAATCACGACGTTTCGGAAGCTGGCTCTGCTTCCGTCCTCAGGTGAATGGAGGGGAGAAGAGAAGAACACCTACCCACGTTGTCCAGTAGTGGAGGCTACCTCTGTCTAAGGGGCCCAACAGAACAGGTGTTCTTCTCTTCTCCCCATTCATTCACCTGAGGATGGAAGCAGAGCCAGCTTCCGAAACGTCGTGATTTTAATTTTTTAATTCTTTAATATTTTAATATTTTACGCCGCGGACGATGGACAAAGTACACAAACCCATCACCACACTACTGTCTCCATTTTCAGCGTCTGCTTGAACATACGCAAGAAGTCCGTGCGCAACGGAATGGGGTTTCGCATTTTCCGGCTACCACGCGGACTTTCACGAAGGACACGGTACTGTCGGAGCACGGTTAAGGGCACGGCCCGGTACGTGTGAATTAGCGCGACACGGCAGGGGCACAACCTTATGGTACTACGTTCTTTGGACAAAGGATAATGTGGAGTCGAGCAAGATAGGCAGACGGGCATCAACTGTACGTAAGAATGTGGAAATATGCGGCCGTTGTGTATTTAAAGGCACTGTTAGCTGGCACGGTCAAACAAAACCACGAACACCCTCAAGCAGAATAGCCACCAACCCCATTGCGATTTCAGCCAAACACAGCTCGTCATCAGCGTGTCTGGTATGAGTACCCTTACACGCTGTAACACGAGTACCGTGAACACACTGGAAGGGACAGTTCGTGCACTATTTCCAGCCACTTTCGTGAGAAATTTAAACACCGACGAGTAGTGGTTTTCATGCAAAGAACTGCAACCGGGGCCTTCTGAATACAACGGAAAACTAAGCCCTCACTCAACCGCGACTATCAGCGCGAACACCTATTTACTTCATTCAGCAAACGGCTTCTATCTTCGCCTATTTCAAGGCGTTCTAACTGTGTATGCGATATGACGTAGAATGAGTAAGTACGTGGCAAATGGCGGCTGTCTCAACTGCGTACGTTTCTCCACGCGGCCGAAGACTTCGACTGCGATGTCATCCGGTTTGATCAGCCCCTTACAGGTCCAGCGGTTACAATATGTACCGCCTGGTTCAACATGCGAAAATTCTACGTTATGCCCACAAAATGCATAAATGTGTTTAGCACGGATCTCGCAACAAACAACGATTATTTTCCTACACGGTATCAACAAATTTATTGGCTTTTATTAACGAAATTGAAAGTGTTTACTGCGCGGTACGAGCTGAATGCTTAGATATAATTCAGGCCACTTTAGTCTTTAAAGGGTTTTCTTTGTTCGTTTAACAATGCCGTTTAACCTTCTGCCAACCTACGGTTCAGTCTTCTTAAAGCTATAAACTAGCAACGCTGTTCCTCCCTCCCTCCCTCCCTCCAAATTCCCTCTGCACACTACATTTTCATACGTCCCGCTACGGCCGGCAATGCCCCTTCATTTCGCTACGTTCTAATGCGTTTACTGGACAAATGGGTAACCTGCACTGCCTAAGCATTGTCCAACGGAAGGACGGCTGTGAGCTACGAAGTCCACAGGATTAAATGAGTTATGGGAACTGAAATTCATAATAGGAAAGCATGACCAATGCGTTACGAAGGTTCGAGGCCTGAATACCGACCAATAAAGATAACTACAGACGGAGAATTTCGGGTAGCGCAAGTCGGCGTCCCTTGGTCCGTTCTGTCACCCCCGCGTGCGAAACGCACCGCTTGGCTGCGACACGGATGCCTTGTAACCACACCCGGGACTGTGCTTACCCTAACGTGCTTCCGACTTGGCCGCTGGCCTTGATGTGGTTACACTAAGGATGTCTGCTACAAACGGCAGAATGTCTTTCGGAGGGACGGGGCTCAATGGCTGGGATTTGAGCCCACAGCGGCTCGGTGGCGCGCGGTGATGGCCTTTGAGACCTCACAGGGAGAGTCACTTTGGCTAACTGAAGGCTTCCGTGATTGGGGGAAAGAATGTGGGCCCGGCCCGTCTTTTAATCATACCCTGTAACTCGCCTTACAACTGACAAAAATCACGGAAAGTCTCAGCCAAGGTAGCTGCGAAGTGCTAGGCACAGTTCGTTCTGCAGGCTTGGCCGCCGTATTGTGGGGCAGCCTCGACTAGCCTGCTGACTCGCAGTCGCTTTCGCCTAAAGCCTCGCGACTGTGCTCGTCCCTTGGTCCGCACAACTGCCTTCCGAATTTCCAAAATGATCGGTGAAAAATGGTACCACCAAATTCCCCTGAATTTGCTTGTAACTCAGGTACCACGGTGCGTTAGGCGCAATGCAGCACTTGCAGCTTTCTCACGTGAGTGCGGCCAGCGGATTTCCAGATCGGGCACGCACTGGCCACCATGGAAGGGACGAGCTGATCACTTATATTGAGGAGTGGCCAGCTTTTGGGCTGCCTTCTTTCCGATCCGACGTAAGTCAATCGACCTGGTCAGCCGTGTATCGAGGGTCACCCGAAGACACCGAGCTGCATCGACCCACTAGACTGGGTCCCCAAACAGCTGTACTGGCTGGGGCCGCGGTCTTAACGAACGGCATCGCGGTGCTCTTCGACACGTTGACTGTCCTCCAGTCCCGTAACCAGTGATCGAGGACCATGAGTAGTGTGTACGTAGCTGACAAGCTGCGTCGGCTGGCGAGAGGTGACAACAACGGCTTTTATCATCCGCGCACTGCCTGAGTGCGAGACGAATCAACATTACGTGTAAAGACTGTCTCTACCTCACAGAGAACTCACTGTGCTTGTATTCAGAAGTCCAAACGGTTAGTTCTGTGCAGCAAGCATGGTTGTATGATGTGGAGGTTCTACGTGGAACACCTACACACACCGTGCGGACACAACGCACACTTCTTAGTGTTAGGACTGGCGACACATACAGAAACACTACTAGAACTAAAGGGTTATGGTAGTAACCCAAAATATGCATGAGGCTTACCACAAACGCCTGTTACGATAGCCGATGGCACAGACGACATTCTGGGCTTTACGATTACGCAACGCAATGCTACGCACTTACGCGCGAAGTCATGACAAACGGCCAGTCTCTATACGCAGCACGGAGCCCGAAAGCCGGGTAAGGCCTAGTACAGAATTAGGAGGGCTGTCAAGCACAAACCTACGTGTGTTAACACAACGTGACGTATTTACCCTCTCGAGGGCTAAGGCGAGTGTTGCAGATTAAAGCTGTGTTATTACACCACAGCAGACTCGGACACATTGCATCCGTTCGTGTGTTCAGGTTAGCATTTACATGAAGGCATCTAATGAAAACGCCTTTACACTATTCTGCACACCATGGACACACTGCTTCCAGTAACAGCAGTCGTACTGGCACCGAAGCACAGGCGCACACAGCACCTTCTGGTGCTTGCCTGTTGTTACACAGGTTAAGGCTTCCCGTTCTGAAAAATTTGGCGCCTATCCTAAATGGGAAAAGCGCACACTCTAAATCACATGGGACACTTCTGTGAGAGTTCTTTGTACACGCAGCAAAGACTACAGCACCCCCCCCCCCCCAAACTATTCTGCAAATTTACACTCAAGTTGGAATTTCCAGGTTTACAGTACAATTTGCCGAAGGAATTTAATTTTGGATTACCCAACAGTCCAGCAAGTCGGTACGTTAAATTAATATGCCAAATGCAACATCCACAGCTGTTCCATCACGTACAATAAGCACGAAATTCCGCATGTTAAAAATAATGTATAATCTGTACTGCATAATGCACAATATGTAACTCGACACTAGACACATAAACATAACAGCCGTAACTGCCGCATCCTGGTTTATTCCAGAATGAACCGAACAAACATAAAGACAATCGCCACTGTATCTACAGCCGGAACCGAACGTCATACTTATAAAAACAGGCCACTGAAAGGTATTCATAACCTAACATACAGACCGTTACTTTCTATACCGTTTGTTAAGTCCACAGCCTAGTGCATCGAGAGACAGACAACTGCCCGTCCCGCGCAGTGGGGTCTCTGTACTGTGAGCAGCTTCGCAAAACACATCTGCACCTGCAGCTGGCCCCTTATGTAGCAAATACTCCTCCATGCGCAAGCATTACGGAAAGCACGCAGTCATGCATTCAGGCGTCGGTGCTAACGCGCTACAGTCTACTGATATTTAAGCAGGCCTATGACATTTCAGGCCAAACTTTACTACCAGGAAGGAAGGCAGTGACCACAAGTGAGGGACAGGACGAGCGATGGTGCGGCAAGCGCCCGCAGAGGAACATGTCGCAGTTTCGTACTAAACTTACACCGAGATTACAGTTTCCTTGAACTTTAATGTAATGGCGCATAAAGATTTTATTTCACGTTTGGTGATCAAAGCTCCATAATTCAAACTTGTTACGTACAAACGGCTGTTAAGGCCGAGGAAAAGCGGGGTTTGTGCTCCCCGTCACTTCCTTCCTAACACTTATACTGCGACACGTTAAATATGAAGACAACCGCTCGCCACAGCAACTGTCCGCTGTTTTTCAACCGCGTTCTCCCGAAACAGGCCGAACACGGCATATTTTACGCGAGCGCACGTACGAGCACGAATCCTGTTCACATCACTCATCATACTTCCGACCACTTTTCGTTTATATATATACGTCTCCGGTATCGGAATTGACAGCAAAACATTTTAGGAATAACTAAATATAGCGACATTAAAGATGAATATTCCAAAAAGGCTTAACATGTAACACAACGCGTGTAAATATTACACAACACAACTGTAAACCCTCAGAAACCAAACACATGATGAACACAGGACACCAGATATTTACTGACAGGCGACAATAATCACTGCTATTACCAAAATTAAAGCAAGAGCTCAGCCAGGAACCGAACAGTTGGGGTAGCGAGACTACGACAGGCCTGTCCAAACGAACTGTACCAGAAACTGCCGATGTCAGTCTCTTACATTTTTATTGCATTGCAAACAAACAGACACATTGCACAAACACGTACGTGTACCGCAGTGAAATGTTTATGTGCTCTATATGGAGTACAGCCACAGTCTACAGGTGCGTATGTCCGCCAGTGGTACAGTCATCACTACACAGGCTGAGGCTGTCAGTCCCCTACACCCCACGAATTACACTGTTTTAAACCGGAATTCTGAATTCTTACTTGTGCGAAATTTTCCAGCAGCACAACCCTGGTGTAAAACGAGAGTTAGCTGCAGCTCATATATTACAATGGGAGGTGCAGAATACAGGTCATCAAAGAATTCAACCGTCTGTCTGAATATCTCTGGCACACATCTTCACATATCGAAAAGATCAGGTGATCTCATGCAGCGTTTGTGATGCTGGTCAATCCAAATAGCCATACTAATTAATAATCTCACTACAGTGGCACTCAAAATGCAAGAGGCACACATCACATTTTAGCTATATCTGTACAGAAATGTATACTGGTGTAGACTGTCCAACATAAAAATCTTTTAAATATTATCCTTTGCATTATGTATTAGCCTTATGTATTAAACTTTATATTTGACAAAAATGTTTACACATTCTCTTCATATATTTTCATTTCCCGCTGGAAAGTAAAATCCATAAGCATCTGCATTAAACTTCCCACGGCTCTGTAGAGACTGTCAATCAGACCCGCACACAGAATATTTTTTGGATCAGAATTGCCTAATTAATAACATTTTTATGTATGGTCAATGTTTCAAGGAACATGTGTCAGCCTACAGAATATATTTAAATACATACTGTGTACAGGGTTTTCACTATACTACAGTGCATTACGCCTGGTGTAAACTTCACAAGTATGTTCAGAACGCCACAATTTCAAAGCCCAATAATTATTACTTTTTTTTAACAACACTGCCTTCAATATACAGTTTATACGCACAACACCCCTAACACTGGAGCAAATTCTGAACCAATTTCTTCAGGTCATATCTTACAACACAAATCTACATTACTTCAGTCCCCACCTTTACTTCTCCATTTTGCAGATGATCACCATATAACGGATTCTCCAACACAACTGAGCAAGTACTTATTTATGTGGCCTCACTTACAAGTTCAGCCCTGGCAGAGAGAAATGGACGCTACAGTATATCAAACCCTGGTCCTCCAACCTCTAGCTAAGTCAGCACCCTAACTGTGCTACTCCACATCTAACAACAGCCTAGTAATGAAATAAATGTACATAAAAGACCATATGGTACAACAAATTGCAAGGAAAACATCTGGAAAACAAGCATGACATTTAAAAGATTACAAATAAACCACACCTTTATGTTCACTCAGTTCTAACATATGTTCTGTTCTTAGTGCATGCAACACAAATGTCATCTTTTTGGGATATCCCACTTATAAGCACAAAGGTAAGACACCACTTTGAATACGTGGACACAGACAAGAGGCTAATCAAAATGGATGTTTAAGGAAACCAAGTGTGGCAGCGTGATGTACATTCAACTGATTCAGGGAGGGTACGCTGTCAGGCTGTTGTGAACACACTGAGGAACCTTACGGTGCCATAACATGCAGAAACTTGCTTTAATGAATGGAGCAATTGTTACCTCCTCACGGAATATTCTATTCCATGACACTTTTAGTTGCTTCAGTTATTTGTAAGAACAAAACAATATCACTAAGTGGACTAATTTCTTCTGGCACCCCCATAAACCACAAAATAGAGAAACCCTCTATTCTGTTCACATCATAAATTTTTCAACTCCCTATTTTGCTTCATCACAAAACTTGAAATAAAATGGTATTACTGTATCAGCAGCAAACTTAACAAATCTGAAGGCAAATGGTAGCTACCTAGAGCTGTTCTGAGGGAAAAAGAGTAACACAAAGAACAATATGTACTCAGTGAAGAACTGTCCTCTCCTTACTGTGGCAGTTGTGTGGGGTTCCTATGTGATCTGTGTAATGCTTTATGAATGAAATGTGTGTGAACTGCACTGCTTCAAGTATCAAAGGTTCTTACCACCACAATACATCAATGGCTGACAACAGTGAAATCAGCATGGCGATTCTTCCTCAGAGCCTGGCCACATAACTTCAGCTTTTATAGTTTATAAAGTGTAAACTTGATACAATAAAACCAGGTTATGTGTAGCATACATTAATACAGCCCCTAGTCTACTTAAAGTTGTTGACAGTAAACTAAAATCACACAGTAGTTATTTTCAGAATACCATAAACAGTCCAACGTACTAAAATTCTTTATTAATTCCAAGGGCTATATTTCTATATCCAAATATTTAATTATCCCCTGCATTATTATGATCATAATGACCAATGTCACTGTTGCCAACACACTACAATCATCCTCCTGAATTGGCACAGGCCTACACTCCTCACTTGTTGATTATACCTAAGCAGCATGGGTAAATAACTTGTAGAGTGCAGAAACAATCATCACAGCTGAAAGATGTTTACTGTTCAACTCAATGTGGTCACAAGAGTGTTAATCTGGTCAGCTTGATTTATGCTACACATTATGCCAAGCACACATGAACGTGTGAACACAATAAATGGAGCAATATCATCAGACAGATGATGGAATGCATTTAATAGGATGCTCTGAAAATGGACAAAGACTAGGGTATACAGAACTATAATTTTACCTCTTGTTTTGTATGGGTGTGAAACTTGGTCTCTCACACTGAGGGAGGAACAAAGACTGAGGGTGTTCGAGAATAGGCTGCTGAGCAGGATATTTGGGCCTAAGAGGGACGAGGCGACAGGGGAGTGGAGAAGACTACATAACGAGGAACTTAGTGACCTGTACTCATCACCAAATATTATTCGGGTAATCAAATCGAGAAGCATGAGATAAGCAGGGCATGTAGCAGGTATGGGGGAAAAGAGAGGTGCATACAGGATTTTTGTGGGGAGACCTGAGGGAAGGAGACCACTAGGGAGACCCAGGCATAGATCGGCAGATAATATTAAAATGGATCTTCAAGCAGTGGGATGGGGGGCATGGACTGGATTGAGCTGGCTCAGGACAGGGACAGGTGGTGGGCTCTTGTGAATGCGGTAATGAACCTCCAAGTTCCACAAAATGTGGGAAATTCCTTGACTAGCTGAGAAACTGTTAGCTTCTCAAGAAGGCCTCTGCTCCGTGGAGTTAGTAGCTCTGAGAATGGAATCTGACCAAATGAAGACTGCACAGTGTGCTGCATGACTGAAACAGAATCATTCACAAGCGTTCAAAGGACTTCCTGATGATTCATTGTGTAACACGTCTTCTTACAAACACTTGGGTGCAAATGTCCACAGCAACTGGCAGCATAAAGAAAATCAGACCTCGCGACCATCACCATCATCAAATCCAGTGGAAGCCATAAAGCATGCACCATCATAGAGAATGAGGAAGTCAATGCACAGAGCAGGTTGAGAGATCAAAATCCCTTAATCCAATGTCTTGAACAAAGACTGGAAGTTAAAAATTTAAAAAACTAGGTGTGCCAAGAAGTGTTACAGAAAGATTATGCAGCAGGTCAAAAACTTGCTTGCCTCATATTACACAATATCTACAAGTGTGACGATTGCTGAAAAACTCTTTTTGTCTTGTCTGACGAGCAACATTTCCTGTCAGCGAGCACATGAACAGACAAAACTAGTACCTGAGATTCTGACAATCCTCACTTTTTACCAAATATGAAACACTGAATGACCATGCAAACGTCTGGTATGCCGTACCACACGGAATGGCCACTGGACGTTTCTTGTTCATGAAGACACCATCACCAGCACCTCCCACTTCAATATGCTGGAACAGCACGCAGCTCCACAAACTAAGAATGTTAGTTAACAGGTCACATTCCAACAATCTGCAGCATCATCCCCACACTGGGGTTTATCTGAATACCCACAGTTTCTGGCCAGAACCTAACCTGGAAGACAGACATAAGGAGGCAGTGCACTGCATGGACAACACAGAGGGCTGGAGGTTGGAGTTCATCACGAAAAAAAGAAACTTCCAATGTTTCTCATATAGTGAAAACTGCACTAATGTAACTTTATTATCAAAAAAACATTTTTAAAATGCAGTCATTCTGCCTCAAATATCACATACTGTATACAGATGTGGCTAAGGAACAGAACTGCCAGTTTCCATCCATATGTATCCTTCATACAACCTGAAACTAGGACAATTACACCCTCAAAACCCAAACACGGTCTTATCAGGTTTATGCTGCTTCAGTGTAATTCACAAGTGGCATGTGTTAAGTGTGCATCATATAAGGATGATAGAAATGGAATATACTGATAATATTAAAAATAATACAATGCCCAAGTAGGTGAACAGATGATGTTTTGCATTGTGATGTTAAGAACATAATATGTTATACATTAACAGAATGGCACAGCTCCCAGTGTAAAACTACTGCACTACGTATAGTCAACCTATTTCCACATGCCTTTCACTCAACTGGCAAAGCTTCTTGACGTGAGAAGTTTGCTAAAATATTTCTGAACGTGAGTACTACCTCTATGCATGCAGGAGTTCAGAACTTCTACATACTGTTCTTTGCAAACAGTCAATTATGTATATACCACACATATTCAGATACAGTTCAGTAGCCCAACTTCCATGTGACGGGTGCATACCTACACAACCAGGTAAGGGTAAAGAATGCATGATTTCAGGCTTCTGCTCAGATTCAAATAAGATCCGCACACTCCTGGATTTGACACAGCACAGAATGGTAATTTCATACCAACATTTCAGGACAACCTACCAGTCCCATCTTCAAGGTTCACGCAGTCCAAGACTGGATGGACTGCTTGAACCTTGAAGATGGGACTGGTAGGTTGTCCTCAAACAATGGTGTAGAATGGTATCTGCACTGTGGCACATGCCAGATAAGTGCAGATCTCCAAGCCATAGCAGTTTCCCTGTGCCTAAGCGCCATACCATGGCGATAAAGACATACAGGTCCAGGAATTCTGAACTTCAGCTGCTGATGAAAATCAGTGACTAATTTCACACTCCAGCAAAATACTCACAGTGCATACTGGACGGGCCCATAATCCAGTTTCAGTAAGGTCGCAATGAGAAAATATGTGATCATCCTAGAAATGAAACCACAATCTTCCATACCATGTGGTCACTTTACTGAGGTACCCCACCACAGTCAGCACAGCTACACTGATTACATGGTCTTTGTATCAGTGCTGTTCACTATACCCTCCCCTTGGTAAAATCCCATGGCTACGAGCACACAATATGTGTAGGATCCACATTAATGTACAGCAGGATGGGAACACATGCCAAGTACTTAGCTCAGCACCTTGGCAGTGTTTCACCTATGCAGCTACTCAAGAATAATTAAATTTTTGTTCGTGGTCCACAATAGTAGCAGCTAGGCTCGCTTGAGTTCCACTCCACAGTGGTTCTAAGTAACTCCTACTTTTACACAAAACCAAACTTAAAACTGTGACTTACAAAACTGGCTCATCACACAAAAGATCTGTTCATAATATAGTCTGCAGACCTCACTAAGATCTACAATTTTTACTTGAAATGTTCACCATTACTACACAAAAACTAATTTACGACTGCAGTCAAACAGCTACTGGCTCTGCAACAACAGTTTTACATCTCCAGTAAGTGGATGTCAAGAACAATGAGACATGCATACTTGCACCATAGGAGGAGGAGGAGGAGGAGGAGGGGGGGTGTGGAGTGAGAGGAGGAAGAGGAGGAATGGTATAGTTCAATATGGTGCACACCGGAGCACATCTTTTGGCACGCTCACGAAAACCACACGTTACACACCATGTGAGAGAACATAATACTATGTAAACAGCTACGGTTGAAGACAGTGCATTTGGCCTTCATTTAGTTTCAGTTCTGTGCACTACAAAAAAACTCGCCAAGCAACCAAGGTTATTGAAGCTCACCTGTCACTCAACAGATGTGAATAACAACACACTTCACCAACTGCCAGTGCAAGCTAAGTGTGTGTGGACTGTGCAGGCTTGCATAAACATTAAGAAAACTTACAGTCAGATTTTACAAAGAAGAATAATTGCTGGGAAAGACTCATGCCATGAACCATCCTTCAAATCCTTCAATCTATGAATGACACAATGGTGTCAGTCTTCATGCACATAATTCAACAATTACCTATTCTATGATAAATTTTTTAATACAACCCAAATTATTTGCCCCATCAATATGTTTCCAATTCCTACACATAAAAATGTTTATACACAATTTACTGGTATGGTCATAACCCATACCCACCAAAACTTCCATGAGACAAAGGTCAGCTGGGTGAGAACTACCGCTTTTCTATACCATAACCACTACTCCCAAACCAGCTGCTTGCCGTACAGGACAGAATACTTTAATAAAAATAACAAATGTTAAAACAAGACGAAATTTTGAAACTTCTTACTTTTGCCCTCACTTCTCAGACTTAAAAACACACAGATAAAAAATACAAGACTTTCACAGTGGGCGCCGCTTAATGAAAGTTTTCTTTTTTATTATGCTGTGTAGGATAGTAAGTCCAATCCCAAAATTTAAAAGGAATGGGTTACTTCCAACTTCAGGGTGACTGAATTAGGATCAGGTGGCTGCTGAAGTGACAGGGTGGAGGAAATTTTCACTGGTATACAAAGGCAGCAACAACTGTGGACAATCTCAGCTACAGAGAAGTCTTGTAAGTCAATGGAATTCAGAATTCAAAGTCACACAACCAGCACCAAGCTTCCCTTCCTTCAGGGATTGAACTGGAGGCTCTCTCGTACAATCCCACAAGGAAATGAAGAAGGCAACACTCTCAGCCTCCTAAGATAGCATTACCTTATTTTAATACTGGCACTCACATGAATAAGATATTTTAGTACCTGCCTTCCACCCACCAAACACAGAGCACAGAGAAATATCACACGTTTGTCCTACACCGTTTTCACATTCCTCGCTGTTTGGGTGCCTGAAAAGGGTCATTTGTTTCCCCGGGGATGTGTAACTTTAAACTCCCAGTTCCCACTCGCTTGGTACAAGACCTACTTGTCTTCTCTTCCTGTGGCTATCACTGGCCACGATCCTTGCAACCTTCCAACATAATTTACAGAGGTCCTCCAGATCACTCCAGCAGTATCCTGAACTGAATTCAATGACCCTGAAGATGAAGGCAGCACCTGCCTTGGAAACATCAGAATAAATTCATTACCCTACAGATGAAATGAACCATAAGACCATCAATGGGGTAAAATTCTGGTCGTTTCTTTCCACAAGTGAGAAATTTAATCTCTCACATAAGGGAAGAACACACAAACAGTCTAAGAGTGCAAAATATTTGGCTTTTGCAGCAGTCCCATTTGCATCTTCTCTTTTTCTGGGACATGGCACATCACATCACGTGATGACAAATGTCTGATGTTCCAAGACAGCACAGGGGTCCCAGCTTGAAGGGTCAAATGTCCAAGCCCTCAGGGCACACTTGACCCTTGAAGACTGGACCACTATCCTGTCTGCAAACGCGGGACACCAATCACCCAGCGATGCGGCACCATATCCCAGATTGAGGGTGTCTGTGAGTACAATGCTGACGACAGTATATGGAGTATATGGACCTAAGAAAGAGGAAACAACAGGAGGCTTGACAAAACTGCATAATGAGGAGCTTCACAATTTGTACTCTGCATCAAATATTTTAGGGCAATAAAATAAAAATTTCAGTAAAAAACTGAAAAGAAAGAGGCCACTTGCTAGAATTAGGCATAGATGAGACGATATTAAAATGCATATAAAAAACCATATGTGGGGTAGTGGACTGCAATGAAGTAGTTCAGGACAGAATCCAGTGACTGGCTCTTGTGGACTAAGTAATACACTGTCACATTCCATAAACGATATGTGATATCTTGACCAGCTGAATGACTACTGGCTTCTCCAAAAGGATGCTGCTTCATAAAGAGACACAATTAACTCATTTGTTTGTGTCTCAACCCATGCTGTTTGACCAATATAACTCTGTTACAACACAGTAGCCACAATAGCTTATGAAGTTCAATACATTAAGTACTATGATGAATGCTGTTTTAGCAGTCAAATGTGGGAATGTTTGACACTGAACGTGGGCTACACAAATATGCATGAAATACCTCAAGTTGATTAACAGTCATTAACACCCACTTAAATGCTGAGCTCTTGTACTGAACTAATTTATGGGAATGCACAGTCAGAACACACAGCCTTCATCAGTTTGTTCAAACATGTATATCAAGATAGAAAAGTGAAGGCAGAAGAATGAATGTAGATAATGGGTTTATTTAAAGAGGAGTGCCAGCATCCAGAGTAGACAAAGGGAGAACTAAAGTATGAGCTAGGACATGGAAACCCTATTCTTAACATGCAACAGAGCACCTGCTTAAATGTGAATCCTGACAATCTGCAAAATCATACAGGACAGCCTTTTATGACTTCTTCCTCATACCAGCATGAAAAAAAGTATACTGAATATGGAGCATCTGTCCCTTTCCATGTTTAATCTCTACAGCCACTGGACCTACCCCTTGCCCACAGATTTATTATGTTTGATGCCTTGGGCTTCAGACTAGAATGTAAGGCAATGAAATGACAAACCAAAAACCAACCCCTCCACCCACTGAAACACCAACACGGCCACTACTACTACTACTACTACTACTACTACTACTACTACTACTACTACCACCACCACCACCACCACCACCACCACCACCACCACCACCACCACCATTAACAAGAACAACAAATACCACGAGAACGGCTGCGGGTGCGTGCGTGTACGGAGGGCCCAGGGTTGGTATGCTGTGGAACTCTGAGGAATCCTTGTATGTGGACCAACTCATATTGCGTGACATCACTGCGAGAAGCAGTTCGCTGGCTCAGTCGCACATAAAATGACCGACGCTGGTGGTCTGGGGACATGTTGCGGCTAGTGTTGGCTGGCACAGAGGAGGTGGATGATGAGGGCTGCTGTGGTGACAGGGCACTCTGTGATGACGAACTGGAGGTGTCCCCAGAACTGCTATTGTCATCACCAGCTGACAACTGACCTAATGAACAAAAGACAACACTTTAAATGCCATAATGCCAACAAAAATTAGGGAATAATTTCCCACCACCAGAGACACATTAATGGCATTTGTTTTACCAAAGTCAATCCCTAGCTTGCCTTCTTCCGATGTACTGTGAAATAAATGTGCAGTAGGAAGACTGTACATGCCTGTCTCTACTGATACTGACATCATGAATATAATGCAACTACCGATACTGTGAAGCTTGCTGAAACTGTTAACTAACAATTATCCACTCAATAAATGACCCATAATGTACACAATTTCTGCAAGTAAAGCTTGCACATGCCTGTCATGTTTGCAAGGAGCAACACACAATGTGCCTGCACTTATAATTATCCACACGTCTAGACACAGTTCTTCAGTAGTTGCTGCCAATGAAACTGAAGGAAAAGATATATATTTTGGCCCCAATGTTGATCTTTACTCCATCCCAAAAATCTATTACCACACAAAATTTCAAGACCCTACATTCTTATGTAGTGCTACTGTCCTCTCATCTTGGAATTCTGCATGACTACTACACTGGTCCTACTGATGGCACAAAATTGAAGGTACAATGGCGGGGTATCTGTACTGGCATGAAGGTCATGCCAAAGGTCATGAAAATCATTATAATGGGCTGACACCTATCAGGGAGAATGGACATATGGACATAATCTTTCCTCACCAAGTAAAGCTAACTGGCTAAAACACATTCTGTGCACAAAAGGTTGGTTCAGTATCAGATGGATATATTGTCACTGTGTGCTCGACTGGCACATTATGAAACTACGCAAAGTTGTCATGATGAGACATTTGAACGAACGAACGAACGAACGAACAAACAAACAAACACACACACACACACACAATACAAAATATCTGTTCATCACGCTGTAACAGTCTGTATCTAATAACAAAAGTATTATTATTATTATTATTATTATTATTATTATTATTATTATTAAGGAAAACTCAGTTTGTTAACACTGCTACTCCACGCACAGAAAACACTGTGCTCAGGAAAAAACCCCAAGTGACGCCATTGTTAAGACATGATGAAAAGAGGACTATTTAGCACAGCTTTTCTACATGGCGACACCAGCAAATAATACATTTTTTGGCCTATGAGTTGGGTTGCATGTTACAGACAACAAATCTATTGTCATTAAAGTCGTCAGTTCAAATCATGCATTATTCATTTTGGGCATTCCGAAAACGTTACTGCTACACATACAAACAATTAACATACCAGAACCATCATGGTCAGATACTGAGGGGTCCGAATCAGGTGTTAAGTTCTTATTCAGCACATCATGGTCTTCATGGAAAGTGATGGAGTGCAGTTTCTGTCCCATCAAGAAGCTCTGCAAGACAAGGAATACTCACTTAAGGTTACATCTTATGTACACACAAGGTTATGACTAGCAGTACACATTCTCTCCCCGAACACTTTAAAGCACGCTGATAACGGTCTGTATCCCTGCTTCAAAACGAACAAAATTCTGCCCTTTAACCACAGAATGTATTTTGGGGTTGTGTATGATTCTCAGAATAAACAATGGCTATTCTGCAAAACAGCACTTTTTATAGGGGAAATTCTGCGAGCTTTTATGAGGTAGGAGCTCAGTTTGTAAATACATTTTACATGAAATCCGTGTCACAAAATGTTAAGAAAGAATCATATTCCTTGGACCTGCACCAACAACCCACAAACCGTTACATGTCACGAAACAGGTCACACTCTTCCACCCTCTTTTTCAGTCTCGGTCAGTTTTAACAATTCCCGCCTAATGGCCGGTAACAGATTACATTACAGTTACAAAATAAAAGAATAACGAGCCGTCAACACAGTTATATTGCTTACTGCATTTATTTCTGCAACACGTTTCAACCAGAAGGGGTAATCTTCACGCTAACATACTACTAGAAACACATAAAAGGGTATATACAATTGAATTATGTCACAGGTGCCACAGGCGATACATCTAGAATAAAAGATACAAACAAACTCGACAACAAAACAGTACATATAGCGGCCTTGCGATATGGCGACCACACACCCAACGAATCTCGGCAGATGTCTGAAGGTATTTCAAACATGCGCATACAGCTCAATATAACTATTTTTTTCCGTAACTTTTTTCATATATTTATTGCCGTAACGTTTGCTGTGTGGAGACAAATACCAGACTTTTTGCCAAAGTACATTCAAGAGCCTACAGAGTTTATGATTCATAAATCTGAATAAAAACAGGCCAGAGGATTAATCCATTCGGCTGTCCTCACAGCATATTTCCAGTACAGAGACTACCAAATTGACACAAGCACTTAAACCCGGGGAGCATAATGCAGCTCGGCCAAAATCATGTGCGTGTCCAGTCACACCCCTGTTTAATGGAATTTGTCTTGCCTTTGGTGTGTCACAGCAATCCGCGCTCTGCACCACAAGCACCACTGTCACAGGCGGTCGTCATGGCAGCACGCCATCTTGTTTTCAGCTACCACCCCGCAACCCCACCTTGACCATATTAAAAAGTGCTACAGCAACGTACATTCCTGTTTTATAAACCACTCCGCCACAGTTTCAAATTCTGCAGAGTAGTCAGACGTATAATGAAGAAACGGACGTGCAACTGTAATCCACTGGAACATTCGTCGTGCAAAAAAATCGACCTGGTGACTATTAAAAACAGGAAAGAACAAAAGCTAATGAAACACACTGTGAAGGAAATACTGCGTTTAAACTGTACTCTCCATTCGGTTTATTTAACGAAGCTTAGAACTGCTCGGATTATAGAGAGTGGAATGAATAATGAAAAATGAATTGGAAGGGATATCGACGTCCGGACCAAGGCTTGAACTCGAGAACTCCCGAATACAAAGCATGAGTTCCCACTCGACCGCGACGTTCTGCCACTTAACGATAACAGGCTATAAGCAGATATTAATATTCGACAAAGAGAAACCAGAATGAACACAATGGTAGAGCGAAAGGAGGTAACACAGAGAGAAAGGAAGTGTGCGTCAGTTTACTGAACTGAACACGAGGCGGCTCATCCTCCGTCTGCCCATGTCGTTCCACTGTATAAGATGCGAAGTACCTAACACGAGGCATCAAGCAGCGAAGTCCCTGCACTGTACGGTACAGGCACGTGTCTTTGTAATTGTAAGAACGGCCGATCTTGAGATACATCCCGACGTCGTCTTTTCTGGGTAACTGGCGCCCCTCACTGTAGTGTTATTACTCCTGGTCATTTTAACAACAGTTTATTCGACACAGACATTACCCGGAATCATGCACCGTACATAACTCGTACGGCAATTACGATACTGTTCCTGAAGAAATTTAGAATCCAAGGAACCGAGTCTGTATTTCCATATCGCGAATACGCATACCTAAGAAGTGTCAAAACGGAAGAACCGGTAACGTGTCTCCTTCCGTTGTGCATTCAACTCACTGCAACACAATAACCACTGGCGTCCCGTACGACACACTGATTCTGTGCCACCTGCAACCGTGCAAGCGATACTGCGCACCCAATTGCATGATTATCACTAATCCTTCCCGGAGATTGCTGACGCGGTCAGTTCTGTGAAACAGCACTTCCCGTGTTATCCGTCCATATCAAGTTTAAGTCACACAATGACAAAAAACATGGAATCTCGACGAACTTCGTAATTTGTACTCTTCACCCGACAGGGTTCAGACCGGTGCATCATAACTAAGCCGATCCCAGTGGCCGCACGGTCTAAGGCGCAAGTCTGCGGCCGCTCGCGTGCTGGGATTGTGGGTTCGAATCCCGCCGGCGCCATGGATGTCTGTCTCTTGTGAGTGTTGTGTGTTGTCAGGTAGAGGTCACTCGTCCAGAGGAGTCCTACCGAGTGTGGTGTGTCTGAGCGTGTGTGATCGCGAAGCCTCGATAATGAGGGCCTGGGGTCCACTACGGGCTGCTGCGCCATAGAAAAGAAATCATTACTAATTACATGGATAAGACACGTGGTGTGGACGACAACAATGATAAGACTGCATCGGCCGACACGCCTACAGCTTGGTCGGCAACCTTCAAGCGAAGTCAACATGGGACAACTAAGCGTATTTATTTATTTATTTCATTATCAGCGGATTAAACGACGCTGTCAGTGTGCAGAATGGTAAACTGATTACTCAACAATGACTTGAGGATTACGAGCGGAACTGTCGTAGCCCCATTTGAGGAAGAGTCCCAGCAGTTGCCCGCAGCCAGGATACCCGGAGTCCTAACCGAGATAAGAACCGGTCACCTCCCGCATAAATTGCACGCGCTGCCGCTTCAGGCCAGTTGGTCAGTATCTATGTGTATGCAGGAACACAGTGCAGGGTCCTTACATTATGTGGCCCATATGGTTGGTAACTGCACAGACAATTTCGCGTGACGGCACGCAGCGCAGAGCTGGCCGCTACTTCACTCTGCCTTCAGTCGGGATCCGCACTTTTAGATCAACGAATGGCAGTTAATATTAGGTTTCTTCTACCCATCAGATTTAAAGAAGGCGTGAAAAGTTCTAGCTGAATGCACTGCAGTTAGTATTTCCTCACACATCATATACAAAGAAGGTACTGGAAATGGTTTCCTTCCGCTTGCAGATACGCGTCACGTCTAACAAAAACTTAGTTTATTGTGTGTCAAACTTCTGCTAGTGATATTTACAACACAACATTATAAATGTTTTCTTTCGGACTGCCTGCAGTACTGTGACACTTCATCCTTTAACATGTCTCACCAGTAAAATTCGCACGGGTTATGTTGGTACTATGATGGTACCACCTTCAAGTACAGCAACATTTCAGCACGCGGTACAGCCCTATAACGAACGCACTAAATACACCGCGAGCTGATGCACTGTCTTGCCGACAGAACTCGCTCTACCTTCACGATTTGTGTCGCAGTTCGTAAGCCACAGCTGTCTTACACCGATGGAAATAAACTCAGCAGTTCCGTGATTTCAGGCTTCCGCCGCGATGCTGATAAGCCTGCACTCATAACGCAGCGTCGAGTGGTTAAGGATGCTTACCACTCGACGCTGCGTTATGCCCTAGAAGAGCGCAGATCTCAAACTCAGCAGTTTGCTTCCAATTCGCGCTGATAATGCAGACAGGCCCATTTGCTGTGTAAAGCGAACCACAGATTTTTTGGAGATGTCTTGAATCAAGTACCACTTTCATCTAGTTTTTTTTCTCCCCCAGCAATGTCTCCTGCGTGCCCTCTTCCTGCCTGGAGCTGAACCCGGTACTCCAGACATTTTCACGTATTCGTACGTTACTGTCCTATTCGGAACAGGAACATTACGAAGCTATTTTCTCAATTTACACCACTTCTTGCAGGATCAGCACAATGGCGTTTCCCCGCGACTGAAGACCAAGTGACGTCACGACTATACAAATGGTAACAACTCCGTGCCGCCGTGTATCAGGTTTAGGCTGCTGGACGAGTCATGCAAGTCCCACGGGATACGGCAGCCAACCACGAGTGACACACTATGGGCAACATAAAGTAAGGACCGTACGTTACCGTGGACCTTAAGAAACGAGTTTCGACGGCGTGCACTGCATTCAGTATCTCAAACGAGTGAGCGCAGCGACGGAATTTCTGAAAACAGGAAGGAAACTTCTAGTTTCAAAACGTAGGGAAGTCGACCAACCCAATAACTGTCAACTTTACAAGGAACACCCTGCATCATATATACAGACAGACAGACAGACAGACAGACAGACAGACAGACACACACACACACAGACAGACAGACAGAAGACAGACAGACAGACAGACAGAGGGGTATTCAATTGGTGGAAATTCGGCTGCCAATCTAATGAAATTTTATCGTCGGGGAAAAGCCTACCATAAAAACAGCTACTGGAGGCTACCAACGAAACCCAGGCAGCATTCTGTAAAAGAAGTGGGCGAGACGTCTTGCTGTCTGTCTGTCTGTCTGTCAGCATTTCAAGTTCGCATTAAATGCGCGGCCTACGCACGTTCAGGATATTCCTGACTCATTTACTAGACAAGTTACGTATTCTCTACTTCTCACAAAAATAACTCCAAAAGAAGTAAAACAGAACTTGCCCCAGCACGTACGATAAGTTCATGTTCACATTCAAATCAGAGAATAAACCGACAGTGGGAAGGTGCAATACAGCTTCAGGCGGTACGTATTTTTTAAATGTACTCGCTGCAATACTGCACACCTCGCTGCAATACTGCACACCTCGCTGTAATACTGCACACCTCGCTGTAATACTGCACACCTCGCTGCAATTACCGTATATTTATTACACTCAGTACAAACCTCTTGTTTCACACTACTCGCGCTACGCGTATCACATAACATGTCACATGTCATAAATTACTCCTCCTTACACTTTGTTTCACATTTGCCAGGTCGGAATTGTCAAATTAACGCTTCACGTGCTGGTACTGAACAAAAAGAGACCCCGCTCGATTTTAGGGAAGATAAAATGACCCTACAGAAACCAAAACAAAACCCTCTGAACACACCGAAGCAAATCGCGCCTTCCCCAAGCACCTAATTTCATTTACATGCGTCAAATAGTGATGAAACATGTGAATGACGAATACATATGACCACCACATTACACACTGATTTACGTGTTTTGTGCTAGAGGGCTCAAAAGTACAGTGTGAAACTCCATCCTCACACTACTCCCCCCCCCCCCCCCACACATCCCTACACACACACACACACACACACACACACACACACACCTTTCGGAAGCAACACGCAGCAAGTGGCCGCGCAGGGCACATACTGGCCAGCGTACTGGAGAAGCCGCCCGACGGTATACAAGGTTTCTGGTTTAGACGGTACGTGTTGTTCAAATACCGGTCTTTTGGATTCTTACACAGTGTATGATAATAAGTTCGTCACGGCGTCTCGATGGAACGGGATGCCTCCACACGAAGGTGGCAACAGCCAACGCGACTTGGAGAGTACGAAGTCAGACGGCCCTTACCAGATAAGCAAAGGGATGAATATGTGAAGATATGGCGGGATGCGGTATCCTCTGGGTAAGACAGAGGATATCAGAGGGAGGGAAAGCAGTGGTCAGTTCGAAATAAAAACTGGTTATTTCGAGTTTCACCGTTACGGCTGTTTGGTCCGAAATACAGCTTGAATCACGCTCTTCCAACACACGCGCTAAGAATACCTGCTGCCTGCAAGGCTCCGGCAGTACTGACAGCCGGCGAGGCTGCGGGCAGCTTTTCTTCCAAATCCTTATTCACTTGACCACTGAAGACCGCCTGCGACATTCTCATCTCAGTGGCGTCTACATTAACTGTTGCAGTTAAAACACCAACCAATCGGGTATCACGTTCGGATAGGAAGCCGGTTACCGACATTCGCGAATGGCATTTCCGGAGATTCTTTAGGTAAACGCGGGGACGGCAGCTCCGAACAGGCATGCAACAGATCTTTCCAAATCCGTTACTACACAGCCAGCATCCATGGCCGTCTCACCACTTTATGCGATAGACCTCAACAGAAAAAGTGTAATTAAATACGCAGAGAATCAATCGCAAGAACAGAGCTAACTAACACCATGGGGCAGAGGCCTTCTTGAGAAGCTAACAGTTTCTCAGCTAGTCAAGAAATTCCCCACCAATTATGGAACCCGGAGGTTCATTACCGCACTCGCAACAGCCCGCCACCAGTCCCTATCCTGGGACAGCTCAATCCAGTCCATGACCCACCCAGCCCACGTCTTGAAGATCCATTTTAATATTAACCTCCCACCTATGCCTGGGTCTTCCAAGTGGTCGCCTTCCCTCAGGTCTCCCCACCAAAATCCTGTATGCACCCCTCTTTCCCCCGTAGTGCTACATGCCCCGCCCATCTCATTCTTCTCGATTTGATTACCCGAATAATATTTGGTGATGAGTACAGGTCACTAAGTTCCTCGTTATGTAGTCTTCTCCACTCCCCTGTCGCCTCGTCCCTCTTAGGCCCAAATATCCCCCTCAGCACCCTGTTACAAGAACAGAGCTACCTAATCGAAACGGTAGTTACGTCACAAGCACTGCGGTTCAGGATCTAATGGCATACTACCTCAAGGGCCTCGTTACATCAAATGTGATGGGACACAAGCACGAGAAGTTACTTCGTGTTCTTCACAAATCTATGGAGCCCATACAAACAGAAAATCGCAGTGGCGTAACCAAAAGAACAGGCTCTGAATCGGAGTGCGCCAGCGCGAGCAGGACCTACCAGTTGCTCTGTTCTAACACCTGCTGGCGCCGTCTCCCTCAGTATCCACGGACCGACGTTTGCTCGATCTTCACATCGACGGCCTTGTTTCAAATCTTTACGCAGTCACCACTCACAATCACATCGCCGCCTTTTACGACGCTACGCCACGGCTGAAACAGCGTCGTTAAACATTCCAAGATGAGGGGCACGACCATACGGAGGCGTGTCAAATTTCTCCAAACAGCAGGTATGGCATCGTAGCGGGGTAACTTTGTTATTCCATTCTGCTGAAGTTTGTACTGGACTCACACGTGCTGCACCTCGGTCGGGCCAAGACAAGCCTCCTCCTGCGTGCTGCCGTTGCCATGGCGTTCGTACCCCCACGAGGCTACACACCACACTAAGGACAGATCTGTATTGCTACTCAACGATCTCATTCAGGGCTACCGACTAAAATGACGTGCTCCAGTCCGGTGTAAAACTGCACGGTCCACAACACATCCTTCTTCATGTACTACAGGCAATTAAGAAACGGAACTAACTGGCTGGGTTATCAGAAGTCCTGGTTCACAATCAGGAAGTTACGGGTTCGATTCCTAGTCCAAAGGCACCATATCCTAAATTATATTTGTCGTGTCTTTCTTCCAGTCTTTCACAGCATCACAGCACATGCCACGACCACTTACAAATATTCCCCCAGTCCCTCACATTCGCAACTCAGGCTAAGATACGGACACGAAATATGCAATCAATGTGAACAGGGAACGAACAGCATGGATGTGCAATGTACAGTCACAATCACATGGAACAGCAAGTTAAATGTGCAGTATGTATAAAATCACAACCACTGTGAAGTTTACTGTGCCACCTGTTCAGGGAAGGTTCAACACCCGCCCAGTACCGAGCACGCAGTATCAAGATTCAACAGAAATTCACTCCCCGACGCTCCGTACTTTTCTTGTGTGAACAGAAGCACGACGCCGGACAGGGCGATTTAATCGCTTTCTCCGAGGCTAAGGGCCGAACGTCCGAGGGATCGTGGTTCGATTCCAGGCAGAGATTTATCCCTTTTCAAAAACATCCATACAAGCTACGCTACCTACCCACTTTCCTGTTCACTGGCTACGGGGGTTCTTTCCTTGGACGCGCAGTGACGAGGGCATCCAGCCGACTGCCCACCGCCATCTAGTGCCAGGGTCAAATCACTGGAACTACAAGTAACCTTCCCTTACCCTTATTCGTTCGTGACGTGTACAGACATATTGCACCTCCGGACCTCTCAAAACAAAATGACGGAAGGGTATGAAATTAGGCTGCACCGTCTGGACAATATAGCAACTGGAAGCGTAAACTGTGTACAGCTCGGAAGAGTCGCCGCATTGTTCTCTGTCAACACTCAGCGAAAAAGTAAAACCGCGGCTTTTCGTAGAAGGGAGGTGATTTCGCGCCAGCAGAGAGGGTCACAAATACAACCACCGGAACAGAGTTCCCTGGTTGTAGAGTTTCCTGTCTCATTTTTTTTACATATAACAATGGCGGTATGGATTTGTTTGGACTCCTTACACGTACCCTAATGTGTGCAACATTGTGTTCAAAAATGCTCCATCTTCCGGCTGATTTCACTTCAACGTGTTTACTGTTTCTTTAAACCGACTAAACCAATGCCGAAACCAAATACACAATTCGACGTTATTTTCAGTAAGCACATCGAAAATTTCGTTACACGAACTTGAAGTCAGCAAACCGTGAGACAAATTATGCTTTCTTCTGAACGGCCGCCATGACACTGACGGCGCTGTTGCACAATTGTACTGTCACTGCGACAGTCGAACGCGCACGCATGCATGCGCGCACACGAAAATTTGAAAATTCTCTGTACAATTTACAAAAAACAAATTTCACATTTTTTATTTTACTCATACCGTGCATGACTGTTAGTGAAATACAAAGAGTGCATCAGTTTGGCAAATACTGTATTTGATGAATTCCACAATTATATGTCTCAAAAGAAGGCAGGCATCTATCTCTACACATCCTTCGCTGCGAGCGACACGCAGTGTATATAAAACAAACAGCCTTTAACCGTTAAAAGACTCCGTCGTCTGAAATAACGTTCCAGGTCGTGCCATGGCTCAGGCCGTTAGTCGCTGGCCTCCCACCACGGCACACCGGGTTCAAACCCAGGCCAGTACATTTGGGAGTTACGAGACGGCTTTTGTTTTCCCTTGTCGCTCTCATTCCACACGAAATGCACGCTCATTTTACCAGCGCAGCGTTTCTCCAAAAGACGATTCGATTCCGGAAAGCTTAGCGAAGCTTAAGAACACTCTGTATCAGATGCCAGCACTGTGACGCTACATTTCTTCAAAAACAAAACTAGACAGGCGATGTACGTATAAACGAAACGTTGAGGGGCGTTCGCGTAACCACTGTTGCCGTGGAGAAGCAGTATCACATATCCTGCGTGTGTGCTTGCAGCCTTAGTCAGCCAGCACGCAAAGCGCATGCGCCGTATTATACTGTCATCTGCGGCCTGTCTGGCTCTAACACATTTTTCCACATTACCTCATTAACCGCAGTTTTCGGGAAAATGTTTCGCAGTCCCTCCATCTTCTACCTGTTCACAGCAGGTGTCGAGGTTGCTTATTTACACTTGATCACACTCAGACACACACCACAGCCGGTAGGACTCCTCTGGACGAGGGATCGGCCAGTCGCAGAGACCTCTACCTGACAACACAAACACTGTACGAGACAAACATCCATGCCCCCGGTGGGATTCGAACCCACGACCCCAGCAAGCGCTCGGCCGCAGACCTACGCCTTAGACCGCCCGGCCATTGGGATTGGCCGGAAGAAAGTTACAGAACATAACACTGTGTGTTTTGATTTTCCTTACGCTTTTCTTCTGAAACATCTCTCATTCTCAGAAGAAATGACCGCGATATTATCATAAACCTACATGGTTCTTCACGTACAGTGCCCGTTGTTCTTGTCAAATTTTAATGAAAAACACGTGCTTAGGAAAACCGTTCGCCCTAAGAAGGAAGCAATTTCGTACAGCTAAGTTAGCGAACACTGTAAGGCTAGAATGAAGTGCGAATGTACGAATATTTTGGATGAAGAAAAATAAATGCATGCCAAATTTTCGTACGGAAGCCCTTCCGGCAAACGTACCATTGTGAGGTAACGGAGACGGAAGGATAACATTAAGTTGTTTATGGGAATGGGTTGTGGGGACGGAATGCACGGAGCCAGCTCAGGACAATGTGCACTGGGGGACTTTGGTACTGGCAGTGTTGAACACTTCCGCTGTCACAATGCTAGTTAGACTTATTACAAACAATTATCATCATCATCATCATCATCATCATCACCACCACCACCACCACCATCATCATCATCATCACCACCACCACCATCATCATCACCATCCTTCAATGGGAATCAGCTGAAGCATAAACCTACCTCAACGCCATGAACTTGGCAGCTCGAGTTACGCGATTTCAAATAACACAGAAAGCGCCGCCTTTTTCACAGTATCTGAGTACCCTTCCATGAGGCAATCATCTTAATTCCGTAAGAAGCTATTACGTGACGTTGTGAGGCACATGTGCGCCTCTCCTTATGAATCCAAAGACCTTGATGGCGTCCTGCGGGAGACTGCCGCCACCAACACATTACCAACACACATCGATGTAACAATTGGGGAAAATCTGCAGAACGGCAGAAACGCATTCCCTAGACAAGTACTAGTGGAGTCCTAACAGCGATTTAACGTGCTCTGCTCCTCCTTCGTGTCCTGACGGTCCAAGGTTTGATTCTCCTTAGTCCTTTTCAGTGGGTCCGAAATGTTCCTTAACCCCTTTTGTCACAACGAAACTCCAAAGCCCAACAGACAAGTTAATGTGTATTTCGGGGACTTGGAAAACATTAATACACACGAAATTTGGCGCTGGGCGACGATGAAGCGCGCTTTGGGCAAACGACAGGTACAAAAGGTTGGTCCGACAGGCTCCTATCCTGTGCGTTGCTGAGGTTACGTTCAAGAAATACCGCGGAAGAGTGCCACGAACTGCACCACATCAGGCCATGCAGCTGGCCACACACCCCGATCTACTGTTTAGGTTAAGCATGAGTGGAGCTGTGCCTCTACTCCCTCACGTGCTGTTATGACGAACGCAAAGAGTTTTACTTTGACTCAAGTCTAGGCTTCTACTAAGCTCCTGGGCTTTTTAAGATGACAGGCCTTCAGCGATAACACACCTGTATTTACCCATAAAAGCCGCAGCGCGTCCTATCCCAGCTGACGGGATTCGTACCGTACGTCGCCGTGAGGACTTAAATCTTATTCTCAGCTCACTGTCTGCAGTTCAATCGCGTCATTTATACTTCATATCTAATGGCTGTGGGCAATCAAATATTTGTACTTCACTGGCGTTCGTTCTATTAATATTGCGCCCAGGTCAGATCAGGTACACCGTATTACCAGGGCAGAGTACAAACAAAACGATCAAATCAGGGAACTTTCACACTTGTGACACTGCCAGGCAATGTACACAGCTCCAGGGGACTGTATACAATGCCGGGATTAAACACTTTGCCTGTAACACACACAACACCGACACTGCTCTGAACCAACTCCATGCAGCTGGGTCCTTAGTGGGACGTCGGCAGTTCATCAGCCAATCACGAAACGCCCCACACTGCATGCAACCCGGAGGTTCACTGATGCGTACACAAGAGCCCATCCCTTGTCCCTGTCTTCGGCCAGATCAATCGAGTCCACGACCTCACGGCCTAATTCCTCTAAGGTCCGTTTTAATACTATCCACCCAACTAAGCCTAAGCCTTGGAAATGGTGTCTTAAGTTCAGGCTTCCTAAGAAAAAACCTCCTACTTAGACCCAGTGACACAGTCACCTGAACATTCACTCCTCCATAACACAGACCACCACCTCACATTTAACCACACGTTTATGGATACGCCACTGATCACCTGTAACACGTACCAGCATGTTTCCATCTGACGTCATATGACTAATTCCACATGCTTCGACTGTGTCAGAACTGTCTACAGCTGGAAGATTTTGACCGAACTTTAAGGACAAGTGCACACGATTTTATATATGTTTAAACATTTTACCCAGTGTGGGTGATGTGTTCTTATACACATGCTGCTATCGGAACCAGCGCTCCCGCAAGTGTCAATGTGAACTGTCCTGCTCGAGACTCCTGCTATAAACCATATGGACGCCCAGCGTTCTTCGCAGTCAGTGTCCCCTGATGATGGCGACATTAGACGCCGAAACATTTGTCGGGAAGTAATAGTTGTTAATAAAAAGCGCATTAGTTGGTGACTTCGTTCACAAAAAAAACCTACATGCCTTTCTTTTCTCCCCCATGCGTGCCACATGCCCGTCCATCCACCCTCCTCAATGTGATCACCGTACTGCAGTTGGCGAGGTCTCTCCCCATGCACTTTCCTACAGCCCCCCGCTCCTTGCTGCCCCTGACGCTCGAAAATCTTGCTCAGCACCGTTTTCGAACACCACCAACCAACGTGTATCTCTTCATGCGACAGACCAACTTTAACACCCACGCGAATCGACAGGATAAATTACGCTAGCAGGTCTGTACATTTTGTTTGTTGTGTTTGACACAGCGAACGAGAAGACAAAAGTTTCTGGATGGAACGGCAGCAGACATTCGCCTGGATTTAATCTGCGCTTGATTTCCCCATGCACGCAGTTCTGCTTCGTTAGTGTCGTTCCCAAATACTTGAATTTTCCCACACTTTCAAGAATTTATTACCCAAATTCACGTTCTAATTTTGTCTCACGTTCTGCTGTAAATCCCCCCTCACATCGAGTGCCATTCAATCCGTCCAGCAGTTGAAACGAAACACGCGGACGGACGAACACATGGACGGATAGCACGGCGCAAGATACACGTTCGGTTTATGAACGTCGTGCATACTACGTTCAGTAAGCAACCACAATCACTGGCCATCTTCCCCTGAACCGCGGACACGTAAGTACACTACAAACTCACACTTAACCGCACGCAGCAGCGTCCTTGTTGAGAAGCTAACAGTTGCTACGCTAGTCAAAAACCTCCCTGCACTTCATGGAATCCGAATGTTCATTATTACCCTGTTCACTAGCCCTCTATCCTTAGACAGACCACACCCTTCAACCATATTTCCTTAAGATGCATTTTAATATTATCCACCCAGTCACGCCTAGTAGTGCAAGCAGTCTATTCCCTTCAGGTGTTCCCACCAGCACTGTGTATACGTTTCTCTCTAACCTCATGCGTGCCACATGCCCCTCCCATCCCATCCTCCTGACTTTGACAACACCAATAATTTCTGGCGAGAAGCGCAAATCATGACGCTCCTCACTATGCAGTTCTCTCACAACTTCCCCTCCCTCCCTCTTAGACCTGCGTATCTTCAACTCCATCTTGTTCTCGAGCACTATCAGTCTACGTGCTTCCCTCAATGAGACAAACCAGTTTACAGACATACAAAGCAACGAGCAAAGTCGCGGTGCCGTGCATTAGTATCAGATTTTAAAGCACACAGTAATAACACGCGAGTAACTCATATTGCCCCACAATTCTCGTTGCACATAGTCTTTGAAACGCCGAGGAGAGACCGGGGCAGGAATCGATATCGGGTAATGGATACTGACTACTAAAGTAGGTCGGACCCGTCTGAGCGACTACTGGGAATTATAATACGACAGCGTTTCCTGAAGTCGACTGTGCAGGTGAAGTAGGCAGGTCAGGTTCCTGTTCGGTCCCACGTGTCTCACGACGCAGTGTACATACTGCTACACGCCTGCACACCCCACGCCGACTTGGCCGACTATATAGCGTCACACGGACATCCAGAAAATCACGTCACACAGCGGCAGTGCAAACAGAATTACAGTCCCAGACGCTTAAGAAAACAACCAACCGTGTAACCTACTGACAGATATCAGGATAATACTAACCTACTGGCAGATATCAGAATAATAATAAACTACTGGCAGATATCGGGATAATACTAACCTACTGGCAGATATCAGAATAATAATAAACTACTGGAAGAAATCGGGATAATAACCTACTGGCAGATATCAGGATAATAATAAACTACTGGCAGATACCGGGATAATAACCTACTGGCAGATATCAGGATAATACTAACCTACTGGCAGGTATCAGGATAATACTAACCTACTGGCAGGTATCAGGATAATACTAACCTACTGGCACGGATCAGGATAATACTAACCTACTGGCAGATATCAGGATAACATTAAAAAGGCTTACCAAACAGGATGTGAGAATAAGGACTGGGTTCACCTGCTCCAGGACATGGTCCGACGGCGGGCTCTGATGGACATGGGATGCGCAAGAGGCGGCAAATTTCTTGACAAGATGAGACAACACTGACTGTTTAGTAAAGGCCGCGACACGTCGCGTCAGTAAGCACCACACACGGACGGAGTCGGCAGGGAGCATGCGACGACGCAGAGGCCTGTGTTATTCAACGACGCTCTTGTAATCGTTAATGTGACAGAAGAACACTGAACGACATTGCAAGTAAATCATGCATGGCGAGTTCGTAAGGATTTTGAAGGTTGTTTGTCCTACTTGAATGTACAACTGGCGTTTTACACGGAATCAATATGTATGTAAAACCAGTCACTGTGCAGGCCCACCCACCGCAATGCCCCTTCGTTTTTATGCATTCTCTGCACAGTGCACACAAGCAAGCACAGTCAAGAGGATCGCTTCCCGCGTCTGCCCAAACGCAAATTTCGCCTCCGATACTGCCTGACAGATTGCAGTTAAACTGAGTGTTTCTCAGACCACATAGCGTCAAATTATACGTGAAGAATAAGTTGTGAATAAGCCGCAAAAATTGCAAAGGAAGTGGCTGTGGCCTGCCCGAGGTAGTGCCCAGCACTGACTGCAGGGAATGACAGCACACACACAAAGGCTTCCGTCAGGACAGTCAGTGCTCACGGCCACATTAGAACCGACACATACGGAACACATTCGATTCCCGGTGCGGTCATTGGGATTTTTCATTGACTTAATCATTCCGGCCGCACTATGGCAGACATTGCTGTTGTTTTTCTGTAGTTTTCTGTTTACTGTCATTCTGATTTAAAGAGCCCCTGTTCGAATGTGACTTGACCATGCATGTCAAACTCTCTGGTGCTTGTGGGCAGTAGTGTGACAAGGGACATTAATGCTGTGCAGCACAGTTTCTGGGAACAGTCGACGGAGTGCGTCCGATTTCTGTTTCATACACAACAGGGGCTATATTACGCCCCAATACAAAGCAAAATGAAAACACGCACTGGAACATCACGTTCCGAGACCCGGCATCGAATTTCTTCACCATCACTTCAAGAGTTTCGAAGATGCAACACTTATACGTCCGTATGTGGACTTCCACATTACGCGTTCCACGTTATGTATTAACACTACACCACATCGGGCATGTCTAACAAACTACAGAACAGACGGAATACAAAAGACCATTGTTCTGAATAAATACTGCCCCAGTTTAAGACTCCACGTAATTTTTCATCCATTTCTATATTTACACAAACAACATAATGTTATCAATTCTGTGACCTTGTTATCCTAAGCATTACATAAGAGGGTCACTAGATAAGTTCCAAAACACTTACATTAGGAGGCGGAGGGGCGGCAGTGCCTTCGAATTCCACTTTCTGCACGGTCCGTCTACAGGCAGCAAGCAACAAGCACGGCACACCAAAGCACGCCCTAACACAGCACACCCACCGCGTTCATCGCTGCTTTGGTCATTCACGGAGGAACTCTTGTGGCAACCAGGGCTGTGGAGTCGGAGCCGGAAGGAATTTTTAGGTGGAGTCGGAGTCGGTTAAAATGTGCCGACTCCGACTCCGACCTCAGTCTAAAATGTTATCCAGATACTCCAACCCCAGAGCCCCGATAGCTACAGTAACCATTAGACTTACACTTAAATATAGGTTATAAGTCTAAACAGTAGCCTGATGATTCACGTGGTGGTAATGAAACGTCTTATAGGTTTACCGTTGTTAATACATATTGAGCTTTTACGAAGGAGTCGGAGTTTTAAAAACCGACGAGCCGGAGCCGGAGCTGTTGTGTGCCGACTCCACAGCCCTGGTGGCAACCCTTGCGCGCCATGGCATTGGGTCAGGTCCCTCGCGGTCGCGCTTGCACAAAACACGCCTTAATGTGCAAGAGGTACTCACCCGTCTTTCCCACTCAGCAGCTAACCATCGTGAGATACGGAATGTACTCCGACTGTACTTTTCATACATTTTAGGACCAACAGTTACCTTGGGCGGTAATTGCAAATGTCTGGTACGCGTCATGTACGTGCTGCTGAAAAGCCCGAGGTTAAAAATAACACGCACGTTATGTCTGTTACAGAGAAAACAGAAGTGCTGGATAAGTTCAGCAGGGAAATACGCATCACTGCAGTCGGAAGCCATTATCGTCTAAACGAATCGATGACTCGTTACATCACGAAAAGTTAAGCCAAAGCGCCGGGGGCTGGGGGGGGGGGGGCGGGTGGTTAACGCTAGTGCTCCAGCGAGTACGAGAATTTCTTGTATAAGTTGTCGTGACCCCTTCATGGAAAAACTGGAAGGTGTCTTGTGTAGCCGGCTGGAAGATGTAACAAGTTGTCAGTCAGTGGTGCTCTGGTGTGGAGCAGGCCAGCTTCCGTGTCAGCGATTTGCCAGTAGTTCGGAGACATAATTGGAAGGCGTGCTTGACGCAGCAGGTGTATCTGCACTGGTTCAGCTGCTCTGTACATGGAGTTGCACGGTATGTGAAGTCCACGAATCCAGGATTCAAACATCTCCTGGAGCGTCACAATGCTCCAGGGCATGAGGACCGTCCTCCCGCCCACTTCGTACGGTTTCCGTTGAACGCAAATTTCTTGCACCCAAAATCAGGACTTATGTTTGTCAGTTCGCGCCAACCAACAGCAATCGCATCTTCCTTGGTGTCAGCAGTTTGTATGCTTTTGTCTGCAGTGGCGCGTGTACCACTGCCTAAGCTGGGCGGAACCAGCACGCACCCTGCTTCGTGCTTGCTTACGCACGTATATGCCTGCGAAGAACCACTGCAACTGCCCCGTCTCTCTGCGTGTCCGACAGTCCGTCGGTCTGTACGCATAAAACTGAAGCCCACTTCATGGCTCGTCATGCAATCTGACAATGGAAAGCTGTTGAGCTATTTCATTTTCAAATTTAGATCGGATATTTTAACTACCGCATTACATGAGGATCTACCCGCGTTTATGTGTGCGTGGGAGTTGGCATCACTGTTGTGCACATGTGCGTTCTAATCAGTGCTCCAAACAGCGCATCGAATGTGGCGCTGTTGCTAGGATATGGGAACTCTACTGATTATCCGCAGCACCAGATATGCAAAGGAGCGACGGCGTCATTATAATCACAGAATACGTACGTTTCCTAACTTGTTTCTCATTCCCTCTCGCCAGTATAAACGGCCTGTGTTACAGTTAATATTCAGAACAGCAAGTATGGCCGGCAAAACCATATCTAGAAAGCTAAACCTGTAACAACGGAGAAAATGTCCGACACACAGAGGTGGTCACCAGACAACGAAACTGCAGGTGTAAGCTTCAGTTCTGACTTACAGCTGTAACAGACGATGTATTAAGCAAACTTCTCAAAGTTCAGCTGAGACATAGTAACGTGTCATCTGCAAATGCACGAAAACTTGTAACACTACAGGTTTCCAGTCGCGCCTTACCTGTGGATGGCCAAGCAAAGTCTCTACGGTGTGTGTGACGAACAAGATGTTCCCCGTGCGGGACACAATGATCAGAAATCCATCCATCACCTGTAACAGGACACTCGTGTCATTATGCAGCACTCTGCATGTGTATGGGAGGCGGGACTGGGGACGGGTAAGCTTCGTTCTCAACTAGTGTAACTGTAAATACGCCACGACAGGTTGAATTGGGAAGCCCTTCTGCACAGTTAGGACAAGCCGCAACACGTCGATCCGAATCCTAATTGGACAATGAACGAAACGTTGATTAGCCGTTTTGTTATCTCACTGGCCTTATGTTTCTTTTGACTTCCTGCAATACAAATTTAAACTTACGTATCATACATACGTCAACCTTGTTCCTAAAATGCGCCCCCCCCCCCCCCGCAGCAAAAGAAATGTTAAGGACAACGTGTAACCCACGAGTACGCTAGCATACAAAAACATTTAATAAAAGAAGATGACAGAAAATATAAAAAATAATATGAACGCGGTTTCACGCAAACAAAATGACAGCCACTAATTTGGTGCGGGGCGAGATATTGAACTCAGTTTGAAAAGCAAGAAGCTGCACCCCACCGCTCTCCTCTCGGCAAGGTTCCAGGCAAGGCCGCACAAGTCCCTTCCCATCAGGTAATATTTAAAGGGGAGGGGCAGGATACGACAACAGACGGCTTCAAGTCAATAACAACCAACACTGAACACGCACTATTTACCGTGCGTGTGACGATAAATCACTACGCGCAAAAGTTACACCTACACAACCCCCCTCCAGCCCAAGAAACTTCTCGACTCTTGTAAACCAAAAGTCGACTGTCTGCATTCCGGAATATCATTCGACACGTTCTCTAAACCACACCGCCATCTCACTTGAATGTCATTGGCTGCCATCGGAGCCGGCGTCGAACGTTATCCCGGACAAAACTAGCTTAAATTTCTACTAGTTGTCCAGATTCCGTTATTTTCTAAATATAAAAGCAATAGCCACTAACAAAATGCACAGTTACATAAACTACTAATGTTACTTCCTCCCGCATGTTTCAACCCCGCCGGGTCAACTTCAGGGACAACGGTTCTTTACATACAAAACTGCTTCGATGTAGTTAAATGAAATTTTTCAGCTACATTCGTACCCAGCTGTGTGTGCAGACAACTGCACTCGTTCACTTAAATACATCGACGCAGTTTTATACGTAAAGAACCGTTCTCCCTGAAGATGGCGCGGCGAGGTTCAAACATGTAGGAGCAAGTAATATTCGTAGTGAATACAACAATACACTAGCAATGTGCATTTAGTTGTATGAACTGCAGTCTACAAACTTGATGTTGCCCTCTGCACAAGAAGACCAGCACCAATTCAGGAATACAGAATATTCCCACTTCCGGGCGCCTCACACGAGAATTTGGGGCGACTGTAGTGAACGTAGCGTAAACGTAACTGCGGCTAGTACAGCCACCAGCCTGAAGGAATGTCGGCCACTGGCTCTGATAGAGCCACGCGTTAGTGATAATATAAACACTGCCGTCTCTAAAAAGAACTTTTCAGGACTCAGTCGTGACGGTACAACAAAGACTTCCTGCCAGTACCATATTTTACAATCAACACATTCTTTCGGAATTCTCTTATACATTTTCTCCCGTCATTCTCTTACTGCTAATTCTAACATTTATTATTACTACAAAAGCTGCTGAGATGTTAGTTTCAGCAGCTCGGTGCTCTAATGGCGCTGAATGCAAACCCCTGACAAACCCGTCTTTCTTCAGAATCCAAGAGCCACGTTATTGGCCAACACGCTTTCCACTCACATAAAACCCGCAGATTCATTATCGCGTCTAGTCACATGAATTAATTCCACACTCACACAACTTATTTCAGAAAACACACTGCATTTTGGAGACCACTCTGTATTATCAAATGGGGAAATACGCGTTAATGTATGTGTGTGCGTGTGGTGGCATACGGGCTGCAGAACACCTGATATATTCTGGTTCCACCATTTTATGACACCGATATTCTATAATCTTAGCAACTAAACGCGTCTTTAGATAACACACTTCAAACACGAATTCTTCAAGTAACACCGATTCTTATGCTGATTCCACTTCCTGCAACGGAGTCTTTTCAAGACGTAACGCGTAAAATCTACAGTTTGTTACAGATCACAGAAAGAAAAGAATGTTTTAAGGAAAAGAATAAGTAATTAAAAATAAAATGAAATATTTAATAAAGAATGCTGTCAATTAAATATATGACACAGAAACAGCTAAATATATGTCAAGTTGTGTATTTCAATAGTACTTAAACTACCCAGTACGGGATGACTCGACACCAACACCGATTTCTATGTTGATTCCACTTCCTCCCCTGGCTTCTCATCAAGACTTAAAGCTTGAAATTCTGAATTTATTACAGACAAGAAAAAAGATACATGTTTTAAGAGAAGCGATATATAATTACATTTAAAAAATTAAAAAGAAACTTTTAATACAGACCACTATAAATTTAATATATGAATTTTCAAATATGCGGCAAGTTCTGCAGTTCAATAGTACTTAATCTGTCCAATAGGGGATGAGCAGGTACAAACAAGTGAATGCTCGAGTCCCCACAACTTGTTAGAGGTAGGTCAGTCTTAGCCCGGGTGTTCGTGTGTGCGGTGGAGTGCAGTGCAGAACAACAGTGTAAGTTGCCGTCAAATGCCATCCTACTGAACTGCATTTTCTTCAGTTGGTTACATGTGAAGGCCTGTTTCCAATGTTACGTGTACGGTTAATTCTTTCATCAGCAACCGCGATTATAAATTATTTAAATATTTTAATCGCAGTAACAAAACTGTTGCATTTTTATTCGGAATCACAATTACGAAGATATTCGGAAGGATAGGTGCAATGGCCATCTAATAACTACAAAATCGTTTTCGCAAAATTCAGTCTATACATCAATTTCAAACTTCTGTACGCTTCGTGAATCCCATCTAACGTGCAGACTGAAAGAAATCTCACCCAACAGGACGAAAACTCATCTAAAACCAACGAATTCGCGATAAAGGTATTCAGTTAAGGCTCTCTTATATAACAGCTCGTTAGGGAGACCGACCATTTCATTGGCTCAGGGTAGCCAAGACACAGGTTATTAAAAAAATCGGTGAAAATTTAGTTGCTTGACCAGCAAAGCGACAATCAGCTTCTCATTCGAAACTCTGTTTTACGGATGGACAACAATGTTAAAAGTATCTTAAAGAAAGACGCCGTGTGCATCGGTAAATGCACACAGATATTCCGTAGAAGTCTGTTCTTCGTGAGCCTTGAATACGGAGGCAGTAAGCTTCTCCAAATGTCTGTCGCTCTACCAGCACTGCGTCGTATGTTGAGAATCACACGAATTTTCAACAACACCGCTGTGATAACCTTAAAGCTCTCATATGAACAGCAGTTTAAAAATCAATTTTACGTCTCAAAATTTACGAAAAAGACGGTACTGTGCAAGGCCAGTCTTATTTTCGGGAGCATACAATGAAGTCTCCAAACATAATTTATAGTAAATTTAACACAATCTTACCCCATCCGTCCTTGATGATTCATTTGAAAATTCAAAGTTGACAAGTGAAAGAGACCAACTTTATTCAAAACCAAGTGACAATTCTTTGTTCGCTGCGGTTCATCTGCACCACGACACAGTACAGTAGATACTAACGTCTTCACACAGCCTGTCCTTGTCACGTGTTTATATAAATATGGGTGAAAGAATTAATGGAAGGACTATGTGTGTGTGTGTGTGTGTGTGTGTGTATGTGTGTGTGTGTGTGTGTATGTATGTATGTATGTATGTATGTATGTATGTATGTATGTGTGTATATGTATGTGTGTGTATGTATGTATGTATGTATGTATGTATGTGTGTGTGTGTGTGTGTGTGTGTGTATGTATGTATGTATGTATGTATGTATGTATGTATGTATGTATGTATGTATGTATGTATGTATGTATGTATGTATGTATGTATGTATGTATGTATGTATGTACACTACCTTCATGTGACGGTACAAGGGGCAGACATCCTCCTTAACACAATGCATGGCCGGCAAACTTATTGTTCTCCCACATGAACTGCATTTCTCAAACAATTGTCACATTATTACGCAAAATTCTGATTTCAGGTGCCTTCAAAACATTAAGGTGGAAATGAACTCAAACTAAATTTGTCAGTTTATAAGTAAAACGTCATCACACATACTACTTTAATAATATCTGCGTGATATCTGGAATATTATACACAACACCGGCGCACCGTACTGTATCACCTCTAACACTGTGTGTGACTTTACGTTCTTTAGGATAACGTAACAAAATGTGAAACGTCTGCGGAAATACTTTGTTTAATGAATAACAACTTTAATTCACACGGCTAAAATTGATCATCTCATTACAATCGTAAGTCTCATTTTTACCATTTCGAAAATTATCGAAGGAAATCGCAACACCGCGCTGCGTTTAAGGAAGTACATAACGATATTCACACAAGGCACTCCCAACCATTGTTTGTCCAGCCATCTTTTCCTAGGGCAAGCTAGTGTTAGCTACCTAAGTATAACACTAGTCACAAGAACGCTTCTTCAGTTAGGACTGGGCGGTGTGTGCAAACAATCTGTGGTGGTTTTACTTTTGTACTGACCCAATGGAGTGCGTCAAGAACCTCTTTACTTTAAAAGATAATAACATTCTAATAGATGGAGCGTGTACAGTTGAAATTTACACGTTGCGAGTGAAAATACGTAGCTTCATTCACAAAGTCATGGAAGAAGAACGGTTTTCAGTGTCAGAAGCGGTTTGTTTCCAGTGTCAAGTATCAAAGCGCAGAAATGTTTAAGTGTGAAATGTGTTCGGCGATTTGCATAAAATAGTGAAAAAGTGTATCATTTCATGTAGCTTCAGTGGTGGCTAGTGCTCAGTGATAATTGTGAGTGGAAGTGGCAAATCTCGTTTCGTTCGCACCTAATAAACAACAACAACAACAACAAGAGAAGCAGCAGCAGCAGCGACGATGGCGACAAGAACAACACAACCACCACCACCAACACCACCACCACAACCACCACCACCACTATCACCTGCAACAGCACCAACTCGACAGATACGTCAACCGCGACTGCAAGCTTCACTACCTACAAATCTTCATCGTCCACTACGCGACGTCAGGACAGCATCTGCAGCGCGCCGGGGGTTAAAGTAGGTGGTCATTTCTTATCCCCCCGTTGCTTCTCGCTCAGTAAGGGTCTCTGGCTGAATCACAACTATAAAGCCACTCCGTATCAGTCGGGGTTTGGTGTGTTGTAAAGTCGTAGGGATTTCTAACATGCAAGCGTCAAGTTGGCAGCCTGTATTTCACAGACATCATTACATATTTGAGAAAGTATTTGCCGTCTTTGTGTATTTTTTTGTATTTTCCCCTCCCACCCCCAAACGCCAGGGCTTTGCTGGTTAGGCCGCGATGTTAGGTATTCGTAATACTAGGCAGGCAGGTACTTAGACGTAAAACCGTGCCAATGTGCGGGGCCTCGTTGGTAGCGTTGTGTGTCGGCAGGCTGCAGACAACTTGACACCCCTGTGTGTTTCAGCCAGTGGCGGACGGAAGCAACACTTGGAGAGGTCGCGGAGAGAGACACAAAATTAATCGTGAACATTTCACGAAAAGAGTCTTTGAACGTAGCCAAGTCATTCTACAGGTTACGTTCAACACGAAAGACGCTCTTTATGCCACAAAAATTTGCATTGGACCAAGCAAGATATATTCATGAAAATGTAAATTTTTACCGTTAATCTATTTAAGTAAAACCTCTTCAATTCTGAGGTTTGCCTCATGTGTAAGTTGTGGCCTCTTCCGTACACAATTGATTGCATACATCAGGAAAGAGAGTTCACATGTTTGCTTCTGTCATTTGTTCTCCAAGTGATGAAGCGGCGTAAAACTCCTTACCTACCTATTTTAACTTAATTTAACGTAGATTCGTCACGAACAAAGTATTTGATTACAGGCCCACCTACAATTTATTCTTTCATTATCTCATTAATTTTTAAATAATCTAACAATTCATCATTACATTCAATAAAAGCTATAAGCTATGTGACACTCTAATTTTCTGACTGAACTCTTTCAGACTGACGTCACTTCATCTAAAAAGAAAGCAACAAGGCCGTGAATCGCAAAGCGAGGACAAAAAATCCACAGAAGAATGTTGCATAATTATCGAGTTCCACAACAGAGTTTTAATCCACTAATCAAAATGTCTTCTCTTTCAGGCGTACTAATAATTTTGCTTTTCTTCAGGTCCCCCAGGTGCCCCTCACGGACCCCGTGGCTCATCGTGCCGAGGGGGTGTAACAAGGACGGACGCATGACGATTAAATTATTTCCGTGTTCTCAGTATTATTACAGTTTTATCAGAATTAAGATTTTAAAGAGAAATACAAAAGGTAATTTGCAAGAACATTTTTACCATCTGTTTACGTGTAACCCTGAAGATAAATTTGAAGTAAAAAGAATACGGCTACCAGACACGAACATGATAAAAGAGTGATAAATATTTGTCCAAATACACAGAAAAATCAGAAGACCCTGGCGCGTTACGAAATTTATTTCCTCTTACTTAGTTCATAAATTGTTAAGCACTCTATAATCTGTAAGCAGGGATGTTCTGTGGATACGCTAATTAGTCTGCAGTTTTCGACAGATATTTTCAATTACGAGTAAAAAAATCTTCAATTCAAACACAAATTTGAAACGGTTATTTGGGAAACAGTTACAGTGTGCAGTCTCTCAGTGACCACACCGCCTCCTCCGATCATGCATGTAAAGTCTGGTGCAATTTTGTTACGTGCCACATGCCATTCGCGGAACTCTTTTCTTCATTCTGAAATTTGAACTGGAGGTTTCGGATTCATTACGAAGATCCTACACATGCGTCTTTCCTTGGCTAAACAGGGTCCAAAGTATCACACAATGAGTTCGTAAAGTACACGTATTTAAGTCTGAACTTCATTCCAGTCGAGTGTTACCATCGCCTGACACCAGCTGTTAGTGCTATCCTGGGGATCAGAGTACGGGCCGAGATACAATAATGCACAACTGTACCTCGAATAACTAGTTTCCTACAGAATTTTAATAAATAAATTACCATACCTTATATGTAAACATTTTGTCAATTTGATTTTTACATAATATCAAGGCAGGGTTGACTGACCTGTACTTGCAGTCTACGTACTTACAGCTATATAATGTACACTCTGTGAAACAAAAACCAAGCGGCCTGTGATTTTGTATGTCCCGCTCTGGAAGCGACGTAACGTACAGTCGCCATCATAATTCGAGTCGTTCGTAGTTTCTCCATATTTGTGCTCGCATGGCGTTTCTGTGTCTCCCATTCATTCCAATCATTCACGCCGGATGTATATTAACGAAAGACACAAGCACGTCTGCTTAATTTCAACTTAAATACGAATTAACATTCGTTAATGTTCCGAGGCGTGAGGCTAGCTACCGTTCGTACGAAGTTGGATACAGTACACAAGGCAGACACTTACTTGTGTTCGCTGATAGCCAAGCAGGTAGAGGGACGATTCCACTGTGCTTAGCGTGCACAGTGTTTTGGTTCGAGTCCCGGTATCAACATATCCTTTTTTTTTATCTTTGCACAAGTCATATTCGCACAAATGCTAAATTAATCTCTGCAGTTACACGTAAATTACTTAATTATATCTTTCATGGGTTATATTTGCTACACTTGCAAGGTTGGAATTGCGAGTGGAGCATGTATTTGTGTTACCTTTCCGTAATTTGTTGTTTACTGGCATTATAATTTAAAGAGTCGGTGTTCGAATGTGACTGTAGACCAGTCATATCAAATGTGTTGGTGCTTGCGGACAGTACTGAGCCAAGAGATCTGAAGTTGGGAAGCACGATTTTAAAAACATGCAGAAAGGAACTGTTGACGGTATGACGGGTGTGCTTGCGAGGAACCCGTTTCGAGGCTCGTTCTATTCTCACTATCGTGCCGGTGGAGCCAGATTCGGTTTGGTGGGGGAGTGGAGTGCTGTTAAGAACCGGTTTAGGTCTGGTTTTAGCTTGCCGCATAAGCTTGTAATTCATTCTTATGTGTGTCTTTCTGGTAACCAATAGAACATCTCAAAAATTATGAATCTTTTAAAAAATATGCATTTGTAGAAGGTTTCTACTGGCTACACTGATGATGGTTGTTATGAAAACCGAAACGCGAATATTATAATAATAATAATAATAATAATAATAATAATAATAAACAAAGGTGATGAAGGGCTTTTTTGTGTATTTTAGACTACACATTGCCGCACAAGAGCGACTAAATCTGTTCTTTTGCTCGGCCGAGAGATAAGGATGTGAGCAGTGATGGTTGTGTGATGTAAAACTTATTTCTTAAAAATAGTCCGCTTTCAAATACTACAAAATACGCTGGCCAAATACATTTGACACCACACAATCATCTCTGCTCATTTCCTTGTCTCTCTGACAAGCAAAGACTCCGCCATAAAATTACACTAAAACATCAAGATTCGCCCAATGATCTGATAACACGTTTTACAAAGTTACCTAATCGAATGTTTCTATTTATAAATTGCAGTGTTTGAGCCGTATTCGCCGTTTGTTTCGCAAAGTTTCTTGGGCCGCCAAAAGATTTCAAATGGGCTGAATGCGTCCCGCGTGCCGCCACTTTGACACGCGTGCTGTAGACAAATTATTTGCAAACAACGCAGGACTTGCAGGTACTTTGTTGCTTGAAGGATATCGCTTACTTACGCCAAATGGGAATTAATATGTTAGCCCTTGAAAGGGCTGTTTTCATGAACTGGCCTCCTTAATATGAAGTCCAAAACCCCTGTGCTTTGACTGGTGAATTCATTCGTCCTGGCATCGAATCAATTAATGACAGAACGTAACGCTGAGACATAATTTCCCATTTGGCACAAATACATGCTCCACTCGCAATTCCAACCTTGCAAGTGTAGCAAAGATAATCTATGAATGATATAATTAAGTAATTTACGTGTAACTGCAGAGATTAATTTAGCGTTTGTGCGAATATGATTTGTGCAAAGATAAAAAAAAGATATGTTGATACCGGGACTCGAACCAAAACACTGTGCACGCTAAGCACAGTGGAATCGTCCCTCTACCTGCTTGGCTATCAGCGAACACAAGTAAGTGTCTGCCTTGTGTACTGTATCCAACTTCGTACGCGCGGTAGCTAGCCACACGCCTCGGAACATTAACGGGTGTTAATTCATACTTAAGTTGAAATTAAGCAGACGTGCTTGTGTCTTTCGTTAATATACATCCGGCGTGAATGATTTGAATGAATGGGAGACACAGAAACGCCATGCGAGCACAAATATGGAGAAACTACGAACGACTCGAATTATGATGCCAACTGTACGTTACGTCCCTCCCGGAGCGGGAAATACAAAATCACAGGCCGCTTGGATTTTGTTTCACAGAGTGTACATTACTTTGTGTTCAAGACACTCTTCGATGGAAGTTTGTGACGTGCACGTGCGGAGATGTAGACTCTACACGAGACGCAGGATCTTAACGTCTTAACCATTTCGGAATATAGCAGAATTTCCTTTGAAACGCCTTAAGTCTTTTAGGGAATTAAAAAATGTACCTGCAATCAACAAAACTCTTCATTTTCCCGCTACAGGCTGTATAGAAATACACTCGCATAAATGTTCGTTCAGGGGCGAGTTAGTTACAAGAGGACGCGATATATTAAATTCGGCATTAGCAGTTAAAATGTAAGTATCCTTCATTGTTTGCGGTATATTGCCACCTCGTAACTTAGTAATGTCACTGAAAATACAAGCATTTACAAACACTTCCTTCGCCCAGCTGTTGCGAAACATTCTGATGGGAACACAAGCGAAATATTCTGAAGTACGCGGAAGCTACACTTCTCCACCCTTCATTCCATTCTGATATTTTCTTAATTTGTACTTAACTAATTTAAACATTTTTAGCACAAACTGAATACGAATCGCCTTCCTAAACACTACAATTCACTTACGGTTACAAATTCAAGTTGTCTATAGAACATGGGGTAACAAATTTTTTAATATAATACGTCCCGTTTACACTTTCACGTACAGTAACTTTCCTAAAATCGAAATCGAATTTGTCACGAAATTTGACCCCGATCCCAATAATAAGTTAACCGGTAATCACCACTGCTTGACACGTTAACTGTGTAGACTCATTAATTTTCTCACTGGACGTAAAGTTGGATGCAAATTGGCAGCCCTGGTTCTTATCTAGACCCAGAAACAGTTGACTTAAGGTGCTTATATTATAACACACAGCCGAAACTGGCTGGTGTTAACGACTTCAGGTTCCTGCACTTCAGCTGTGCTCAGAACGCAAGGCACGTAACTGGTACAGCTCCTGAAGCACCATTCATTCAGCAGTCCAAGCACTGACACCCACCGAAATTACCCAACAACTCGGCTTGTAGAATTCATGTTCCGCATTTTACCTTCGTTTTGCACAGAAGGGTGGAACACGAGGAGCTGACACGCGAAACATTAAGAACAGGCCTAACGTTGTCTCGTCCTTTCAACTCTGTTTCAATTAACACGTTTTGAAGGCCTATTTAAATTCCATACGTCTCGACACGGTTCTTCATCTGCGACTGTCACGGCCGATTTTAATGAAAGTTGGTTCGCCTGTTCGTACACTTAACCTAGAATTTCTGTGCATGTTTCATTTTAATTTAGTATTTAACATGATTTACCTGTACTGATTATCTCTTTGAAATTTTGACAGATTCTAATCGGCTTAATTTAAGGGAGTGTTATTACATGAAACCATTACTGCCTGTCACGTTATATGGCGTTCCGATCTTTCTTCTTCACCGCCGCACGTCATGAGTATTCAGATGTCAGAGACCACACGGCAGAATATCATAAACACGTACGCTTAACTACGACGTCGATTTTGAAAGCCACGCCCTAGTATTAACTTGCTAATTAATCCTAACCGCCCTCAGATACCAGGTTCTTTCTTAGCTGATAGTGAAATGTAACCAACAAATTTTAAACCGGCTCGTTCGTTCTCAACCGTTCCGTACTTACATGACCATCAGAATACGCAGCCTTGCGGGCTCTGCATCCAAATGGTCACACTAATCCTTACGAAGCCCTTCAGGATGAAAGCTCGGGCTTGAAGGAAGCCTCACATGTAACGAAATACGTAACAGAGAACGTTCCCTCCCATTTTTTTTACAGCTGCCCGGAACTGTTACTGCTGTGAGACGCAAATTTTTGCACGACCTGACGACTGCGCGGCACCAATCGAGTGTTCGCGTTAGCATTTAGATACTGCGCAGCCGCGCACCCGCGCAGCTTAGAGGGAACACTGGTTACAGATACAGTCCACATTCCAGTTCAGTCAGATTCTTCCATGTTGTAAAGGAAGTAACATGCGCAGTTCTTCCCCCGTGTGACGGGTGTTGGAGATTTATCCAG
>BLKM01012755.1:481084-513584 GCA_013340265.1 Coptotermes formosanus | reverse complement strand
TCCACTGGATACGAGTAACATAACATAACATAACATAACATAACATAACATAACATAACATAACATAACATAACATAACATAACAGGTCCGTTCACAAGGTTGCTGGACTGATTTCAACGGAACACAACACGTGCCGCTGCTAAGCACCCCCACCCCCACCCCCGTATTCGTGCGACTCCAACAATTCACATACACGATCCTGACGGAACCCAGGTTAGCTGTTGCGGCGCTTTTTCTTGTGTTTCCGTCACTTTAAACTAACGTGCAGTTCTGAGAGCCTGTCTGCTATCTACAGTTAAACCGGTTACTGGTACTCGCCTGCTTTTCGCCGTATTTGCCCGTTTACGGCGTCTTTAGGTGTTACAGTCTTCTGCTTCACCACTCTTTCCCCTTCCCTTTCCGACTTCATTTCGAGGCTTCGTCTTTTTCTTCCTTCCGGCGACCAATTAAATGTTCGCTTCAAGTCATCTGTTATCCTCCATGCGTAATATTTGCCCATACAGTTTTAACACATTATTTTCCACTCTTTCCGTCACTGTTCGTGTTACTCCCACTTCTTCTCTAGTCAGTTCATTTACTACCTTTAATATTTTGGACGTCCTTGCTGCTGTTCTCCAGAAATCCACATCTGTACTTAGCAGCTTTTCTTTTATCTGCAATCCACTGTCCAAATTTCACAGCCGTAGCTTCAAATCCGTTCCACTCCTGTGCAAAATATTCGTTTCTTTGTATTTAATAAAATATGTTTACTCCAAACTGGGCTATTTAACGCTCTTGTTGTTTTCCCGACTTTCTCGGTTCTGTTTAATAATTCAACTTTGCACTTTCCCGGGTCTGTGAAAATGAACCCGAAGTCCTTAAATGCCGCAGTACCTTTTATTTCGATGTTACCTTCTTTATTTTCACATTTTGTACGTCGCTCCCCATGACGAATACACTGTTAAGGTGAAACCACTGTGTTCTTTTCTGATATGCTATGCACTTCTCTATCAATAAGGAGACAGCGGCCGCTCTAAGCACATGGCACGGGCCTTCCTCTTCTCCGCCGGCGTGCTTGCTGAGTCAGTACACAGCCAAGTGATCCCGCAACCTGTCGTATCGACACAGGCTTCCTTGGATTTCCTCCGTACTGAAGCAATACTCATTCCAGGCATCCGTCCTTCTGGGAAATCAAGCTGCGTCACATCCGAGAAGAATGAACTCCTCAGTCACACCGCTGAGAAAATCTAAACCTCGAAAAATACCGAATTACTCCGAAGTCCCAAGTTGCTAAGGCATGCTTCTTATGCAGCCGTCCCGATTTAAACTCCACACAAATTACACCCGCACGAAATTCTCTCTCCAAATTATAGGCTCCTCTTCCAAATTCGGAGGCCTTTCTTTCCGTCCGCTGGTAATATCTCTGACAGGGGTGCACAAAACGTCTCACATATACCGGGCCTTCAGCTGACGCCCATGCTAGCGAAGAGTTCCCCGATCAGGATAACTTACAGACACGAAAGTGACGTTCCGAACCCTCTGCGCGACATCTTCCCTCGATTCTCCCTCACACATCGGCGTTACACAATACCCGCCGCAGTCACTCATTACACCAGTTCCTGACAACAGGAACAGAAGCAGTCTCGGAAACACTGGACACGGACTCCATGCTCACACAGCTGATCGGCCGGACATGCTTTACTAACATTTCATACAGTTTTACTGAACCAGTCCTGCAGTTCCAGACTGTTCAGTGCTTCACCTGACGCAGTTACCTTACTCGACAGAACGTGATACTCTTTTAACTCACGGGCAAGATGACGCACCTACACTGTGTGAGGACGAATTGTAATGTGACATAAATACGGTAAGACACAGAAACGTGCAAGGCACTCACACTTATGCAGCCGAAGATAAGCGGCCGTCAGTCTTAGGATGCTGGTCTTGTCCATCTTCTTCGGTGCATTCGCCACTGTCGGCACCAGCTGGGCAAGGCTGTTGATGTGGGCATTCATCTTGTCCCGCCGGTGTTTCTCCATCATATTGCGGGTCTGCCGGCTGTAACTGAAACAGACAACAAACGGTTAGGTTTCACATCTACGTTACACACACTAGCCTAACCCCATTCTCACCACCGACGTCACGCCACCAACCCCTCAAGCAGGTCGCCGGTCAAAAGAGAGAAAGATGCATCTCTAGTGGTTTGTTGGATGAAATTACTAAGTCAAGGTGTTGGGGTTGGCGTTATTGAGACTAGAGCTAAGGAACCAGGGCCGGGACAGCGCAGTCAGCATAGCGACTCGCTACGGATTGCACGGTTCAGAGATCGAACCCGGGCGGAGGAAGGGACTTTATACACCCGTCCACACACGCCCTGGGGCCCACCCAGACTCCTGTACAATGGGTACCGGGTTTCCCGGGCTAAAGCGGCCGGAGTGTGGTGTGGCGTTGACCACCCATTAGAATCTAGTGCCAAAGTTACAGAAAGAGTACAGCTATACCCCTACTAAGCAATTACTGATAAAGGAAATCTGTTACAACGGGTCACTCCTTACTATGGCAACCGTGCAGTGTTTCAGACGCTCAGCGTCACCTTATCATACGCCTGCCGCGCCGCCGCCGCCGGCCGGCTCCTACCCTCACGTACGTTAGTTGAATCGATTCCACGCCCTCAAAACTATGCCTCTATGACACATCCTAATATTGTCCTTCCACCTGCACCACAATATCGGAAGTCGCGGTCAAGTACGCCCCACATCTGCTTCGTATTCCGAAGGCCCGAGGTTCAAATGTCGGCCAGCATAACGGCTATCCTGAGTAACGGCTGACTACGTGTCGTCGCCGCACACTGATTCATTTATAGCACAAATACGTAAAGAAGTGGGAAAGTAACCTGACATTATGACATTATCTACCGTATTGCGTTATATAGTCTAACTGAATTACTGTCTTAACTCAAGCAATAAAAATATGTACATTATCGCCGCTCCAGCATTGTTTCTGCGTCCTATAACGTACAAAAATGACAACTGCGGGAACATCTGAGGGTGTGAGTGCAGCAAATGCAAGCCACTACTGAAGCGGGTGTCGCCGGCGATGCAACTGTATGATTCACCCGTGAACGGAGAGAAATCAATATATGATACACTTCCCGTCGTCTGCTCAGATGGACTGGAGACATTTACATAAGCAAGCAAAGTAGACAAGCACTGCGCGTCGGTCAGGCAAACTTCACGTGCAGTCGCCGTGTCAGTACTTTCTTCAGAACAAACAGTTCACTACACAACGCCGCCGGACGCCAGCTCAGACGCAGTGTCACTGGCCACAAAGCAAAGCGTCCAACTTAAGCCCACCTGACAATAAAAAGTTACTAGGCTAATTTGAGTGCAAAGTGTGCAGTCATACTTCAAGAAAATTAATCTTCCGCAGTAATATTCCAATAAAGCTACATACTAACACGTACATAATTCGTAACTACAACACGATCAAGATGGCGGTACATTCTAACTAGCCGGATGTGACGCAAGTGTCTTCTGCTGCCCTTCATCGGCTCGGCAGGTGTATGAACAACGTCGCTCGGACTCCCTGAACAGAAGCGCGGTGCAACACGAAGCAGGCCTAAGTTTGCGTTCTAAGTTTACAGCACTTCGCTGTGCTTGGCACAATATATATAAAGTGTGCATATAAATACGCTGCCACATTTGGTTCTTCCGTGGGTGTCGTCTCTCAGACTACTTCACGGAAGTCCACTGAATGTAGCTGCAGGCATACAGTGAAAGGCGTGGGCGTTGCGTATCCCTCCTGTGTAACTCCCACTTAAATCCGCATTAAGCGCAACTTTATCGGTTTCCTAAAACAGGACTGCGCACAGCGAAACATAACGCAATTGAAGTAAATACGTAAAACGAACAATAACTTGCAGCTCTGTGCAGCACGATATTATGGTGTGATTAACTGCAAATAACTACACGAACCAGCTCATACACCATCACCTCGACAATAAAATTACGGCGTTTTATAGACCCTGAAGGTTCAACACCGTTTTCGGGACAGCCTATCGCCTGTCCCTAACTTGAGCTAAATTAACCCAGTCTGCGCCCTCCCACCTATTCATTCAACATCCGTTTTAATATTATCCTCAAATTTACACGTAGGTTTTCCAAGTGGTCTCTTTCTTTCATGACTGCTCACCAAAATCCTGTTTTTCTTTTCTCCCCACACCACGCCACACGCACAGCCCAGCTCATCCTCCTTGACATGATCATGGTAACGGTGTTTGGCAGCGATCATGGTAATGGTGTTTGGCAAGAAGCATACACCACGTAGTCCAATGTGCAATTTCATCCGTCCACCCAACACTTCTTCTCCCTTCAGGGCGAACTTTCTCCCTCAGCGCCCTATTCTCCAACCGCCGCAAACCACCTTCTTCGCTTAATGCGAAAGACAAGGTTCGCAACCAAATAAAGCACGAGGCAAAATTACAGCCCTGTATATTTTCAGCTTTATGTTTTTAAGTAGCAAACGGGAAAACAATCATTCCCAGAATTTAATCTGCTCTTAATTCCTTCGTACATTTTCATTTTTTAGTCTCGTTCCCCAGACATTTGAAATTACCACATTTTTACAGAACTTATGAGCCTGGGTTACTTTTGCACGAATATGTCTCCAGCCGTATCAAACGAATACCAAGCCCCATCACATCGAAAATAAAAAACTGGAAATTACGTGGCTGGAAAATAAGTCATCTACGTCGGGGTACACATTTCTACCCTTCTCGTGCTGTTGTATTTGCCTCCATGCATTCTGCAACTGTTTCACCCACGGATATTCGTTTGAACGAAGAGTGCTGTAGACTTCGAGATATTTCTGCCCGGCCTTGAAACTGCAGGCTATCCTCGATGTTACAGAAATGTGTCTCTGTGACACGCACGCCACAAAGGCACCCAGACGTCAACACAACGCTAAGCAGACGCCTAATGCCGACACTGGGTGTGGTCAGCTTCACGCTCCGGCTGTTTCATCCCGAGAAGCAGCTGACAGTATTCCATCCGGCAGGCAAGTACGTGTGCTCCAGACACCACCTAGACACAGTGACGAACACAAAGATTCCTGCCGGGAATTAAACTCTGGTCGTCCGAGCCATGGCCAGACAGTTTACTGACTCGGCTATCCCGCCCCCGACATCGCGACTAATTACATTATATTACTAATGTTGTTAAAATAACGCAAGACCTGCACTTGACGTGGGGCAGATGCAACTGACGGCTGCTATGGTAACGAGATTATGCAACCTGACAAAACACGAGCTGCTCGTTTAAATTTAGATTCGTGCAAACTGGTGGAAGTACAAATACCAAACACACACACACACACACACACACACACACACACACACACACACACACAAATGCACTGCTATTGGCCCCTGATACTTTCTAGTGCGAAAACACATAGTTCTAGGAAAAGCCATTGTATAACAATTAATAGCAGCGTGCGCCTGCGAAGGGAGGTTAGACTGTACGCAAAATACCTGCGTTGAAGGAGTTGCTGCTCCGCCACGGCGAACTAGGATTCAAAACAGCGTCCTTCAGGCTTTATTTCCTCGCGCGTAAAACGGAACGTTCGGGTCTGTCCCTCAGCACGTTTCATCTGGTAATGCAAGAAGGAAGACATAAGAAGTTTCAAACATAACCGAGTTGTGCTTCAAGCAGTAACGACTTCATACTGCTTGGCACGCTTCCTGCAACCGAAACGTGCACTTTCAGAACAAGCCAGGTATGCACGCACAACGTAACGCCGAGGCAAGTTCGGATCTTTGAATCTGGAACCTTCTCAGTCACACCAGTCAGTCCACCGGGACTACCGCTTCTGGTTACTCTTCGCAACTCCAAATGTTACACTAATGCTGACTGGGCAGTCTGCACTTGAGCTTGGCAGTAGTTTGCGTTGGAGACAGCTGACCGTCCTTGTTATGAGACCAGTATCCGACGCATTTCAGTTAAAAATGCACTGGGCTGAAGTGCAGTCGTGTTGCACGCGTGACGTAACACGTACAGTTCGCCTTGTTAGCATTAGCAGGCCCAACAGACCCAGCACCGGAGTAGGCGTGTGGCCCTGCACTTTCTGTAACACAGGCGCTAGACTGCGGTGAATGGTTAACATTTTAAAGCCTAGCGGTAACTTTACGTACCACTAGGTTCAACATTAAAAAATTACACGTGGTGCCCACATTGCGTTTATGTGTTTTGTACGGATCTCAGAACAAACACCAACTTTAGCCTTATAAAACATTAAGAGACTGGTTTTTATAACCGAAGTGGAGAGTGTTTACAGCGCGGTACGCACTGAGTCCTTATATAAAACATACACGCTTCGTCTTTAAAGGGTTAACGTGACGCCCCGCGGCACCCACTGTACCGCTCAGTCCTACAAAAATCTACCGTATTTACAGAATGCATACCGATGCGAGTATATTGCAAAACAAACACAGTCAAATGCCGTCCTCACGACCTTTTAATTTAAAAAATTTGTTGCAAATTAATTAAAACAGGCTACATGTTTCGACCACCAGGTGGTCATCATCAGGCGTCATTACAAAAGTAAAAAGTAACGAGGTCTGATGATGGCCACCCAGGTGGTCGAAGCATGGAGCCTATTTTAATTGAATTTAACGTATTTTTTAATTAAAAAGTTGCGGGGACGGCATTTGACTATGTTTGTTTTGAAAAATCTAGCGGCCTGAAACTGTGTAATAATTCAAGTAATTCGTAGTTTCCCTACATTTGTGTATTCGCGGCATTTCTCTGTCTTCCATTCATTAAAATCGTTCACGCCGCGTATATATCAACCAAAAAACACCAACACGTTTGCTTAATTTGAAGTTAAAACACGGGCTAATGTTCATCAACTATACACTGTTCCGCCAACTCGTACACTAAGATATATATATATATATATATATATATGTATTGTACAATGAGTCATATACCAGCTGCCAACATGTTTCGCTGGGTATCACATCATCCTCAGGGCAGTCACACTAAGCATTAGGAAACAGCCGAAGCCAGCCGTCTCTGTCCTTACAGGTCTGCGGAATCGCACTGTTCATGTCGCGACCTGTCAGCTGACTCGCGCAAGAGGTGGCCCAACACCACACACTCGAGCCACGCGCACACGGTACGGAAAGCTACTCCCAATGTTCATTTCCTTTCCGAGGCTCTGCTACAGGTCGGACATTGCGCACAGGGCAGACCCTTACCGGTACTGAATTACAGCCGAGTGCGTTAAAGCACGGTTCTTTGGAGAACAAATATAGCAGTTCGACTCCCGGTATCGGCATGTTACTCTTTCTGAATATGTTGGATGCTCACAAACACTAAAATAACTGTGCAGTTACACATCCCATGTTCAGTTACATGTTTCAAAACTTATCTCTGTTGCACTGGCAAGGCTAGAAATGCCACTGACGCAGATACTTCTGTTGATTTTCTGTAGCTTTTTGTTTACTGGCATTCTGATTTAAAGACTCCGTGTTCGAATGTCACTTAGACCAGGCACGTCAGATTGATTAATGCTTGCGGGCACCAGTAAACCAAGAGATCTGACGTTGATTTTTGTTGGACAGTGTACAGGAGGCTGAGTGGCCTCTATTTGTTTAGGCATTTGCATAAATTCCAATTTAGGCTTCCTAGAAACCAAAAACCTAACAAATGGTGACCAGTGGAAAGAAAGTCATGCAGTAATGAAGACTCATTTTCTGACAGGATGTATTTGTTTTCCCCGGCCACACGCCGCGAATGCTACGGGGCTCCAGCCACTGTGTGCAGGTCAGCTGCATTCCCTTGAGTAAATAACATTAGAGTGTCATTACTGTCACTGGGTCGTTTTATACGCTATGACATTCCGCTGACGAAAGCATTATTTGTAGCTCTAAGTAGATTTTCGACGAGCCCAGTGGCCGCGCGGTCTAAGGCGTAGGTCTGCGGCCGAGCGCTTGCTGGGATCGTGGGTTCGAATCACACCGGAGGCATGGATGTTTGTCTCTTGTACAGTGTTTGTGTTGTCAGGTAGAGGTCTCTGCGACGGGCCGATCCCTAGTCCAGAGGAGTCCTACTGACTGTGGTGTGTGTCTGAGTGTGATCAAGTGAAAATAAAAACTCTCTACACCTGCTGTGAACAAGCAGGTAGAAGGAAGGAAGGAAGGAAGGAAGGAAGGAAGAAAGACAAAGAAACAAACAAACAAACAAACAAACAAACAAACAAAGAAGGAAGGAAGGAAGGAAGGAAGGAAGGAAGGAAGGAAAGAAAGAAAGAAAGAAAGAAAGAAAGAAAGAAAGAAAGATTTTCTCTTCTTTATGTTTATCGGTCATAACCTCGAAGTTTCCCCGGTGAAAATATTTTGTAGCTGTTGATGTACAAACAACGTTTCGTACACAATTTGTGTGTATACTCTTACTCTATCCCCTTGCACTATAGACTGATTCATAAATTCAAGCATTCCAACGCAACGGAATAATTCCCTCTTCATTTCCTAGTAACATACAGGTTATTACTGAAATTACACACACACATCACTACCGACATTATAGGTTTACAAAGACAGGATTTACTCGCATCCCACTCGTCACAAACAGCTTAAATTAGGAGGGAACAGAACTGTGCAAATTATACCTACCAGTTAATTAACGAACTCCATGGAGCAGAGGCCTTCTTGAGAAGCTAACAGTTTCTCAGCTAGTCAAGAAATTCCCCACCAATTATGGAACCCGGAGGTTCATTACCGAATTCACAACACTCCCCCACCTGTCCCTATCCTGAGCCAGCTCAATCCAGTCCATGCCCCCATCCCACTTCTTGAATATCAATTTTAATATTATTCTCCCACCTACGCCTGGGTCTCCCAATTGGTCTCCTTCCCTCAGGTCTCCCTGCCAAAATCCGATATGCACCTCTCTTTTCCCCCATACCTGCTACATGTCCCGCCCATCTCATTCTTCTCGATTTGATTACCCGAATAATATTTGGTGATGAGTACAGATCATTAAGTTCCTCGTTATGTAGTCTTCTCCACTCCCCTGTCGCCTCGTCCCTCTTAGGCCCACGTATCCTCCTCAGCACCCTATTCTCGAACACCCTCAGTCTTTGTTCCTCCCTCAGTGTGAGAGACCAAGTTTCACACCCATACAAAACAACACGTAAAACTACAGTTCTGTATGCCCTAATCTTTGTATTTTTGGACAGCAACCTGGAAGACAATTTAAACCTACCAGTTTTAAAAAGAAATTATGTTCTAACTAATTGACACTTCCCTCATACACCTCCGTCTGCATGTTGTTTTTCTTAATTACCGGGAGTGCAAATCGCATCTGTTAGGCGCCATATTATCTGTGGCCTCGATGGCTCCGTGCAGAGTGGTAAACCTCTGTACGATTAAATTACCAGCGGCAGACTTGCACATATAAAAACTATGATGGATAAACATGTGGATAAAAGTCGAAACCGCGCCTTTATAAAATACTCTAGTGGAATACGCATTCCGATTTTTACTGCTCAATCGCGGGAGATCATCTTTACAGGCCCATCTTAACGAGCGCGCGAAGTGAGATCGGCAGCTACGTATCGGTACGGCACTTACAGAAAAAAGGTATGGAACGTGCAAAAGTGGTGCATGCGAGATGCCATACGCACAGTCGATCAAAGTACTTTAGCCCACTGAGGATGTGAAAAATAACGGCTCTAAGAAGAGAGAGCAAACAAGAAATAAGAAGCGAACTGAAATGTTATGGCGTCACCTCGAACGAAGACGAGCAGGCAACCTTAGAGTATTCTTAATACGGACCTATTCATTTCAGTATTTCTGGAAAACCTACAAATGGACGCAAACACCATAAACGCTGACAACAGGCTCTGGGCTGTACAGCTTGAAGGTAGGTGTGAACATGAAGAAATAACCGCGTACTGGTTCCAGGCAGCGATGTGTGCGAAAGAATCAAGAAAAAGGGAGAACGTGAATGAAATCGTGCACTCAATATTTTGACTGTTCATATCCAGTCAGGTTTATAAATACGAGACCTGAAGTTGACACCCCTTTTCGTAGGACTCGCAGTCTGAACAAATACCGTGTCGTATGAAGCCAGCCAGTGCGAGACTGAAATTCAGAAACTGAGAAACCAACTGCTGACTGAAAGCGCCTTAACATATCCTGCATCAGTTCATTTCCATTACACCCCTTTAATAGCAGTCCAGCCTATTTACAACGACACGAAGTTTTATTCGAAGATGAACGTACAACGTTCGCAACTAAAAACGCATGGGAATGCGATCTGTGATTACCTCAGACAGTTTTTCTTTTCACTGATAAACTACAGATACGTCTAATAAAAACGCCTGCATGTGCAATCAGTGCAGGAAGGAAATATGTCGCGCTGAAGCAACCACAGTAACTCAGTTCACTGTCACGTTTGACCTTCCGCTGCATGTCTTTCTGGTCGATAATGTTCAGTTTTCAGTAACGTATTGTCTGCAGTTTATTGGCTTCATTATTAGACCCTACACTTTCTTCAGCCCCTCTTTTCCCGCAGTTTTCGCGTTTCGATTGTTGACGGTAGGAAAGTTACTTCGCCGACGATAGATGTCCACACTAATTCCAGGTTCTAGTCATACTAACTGCTTGCAGTTAAAGTAAGCCCTCGGCAAGGCGTCGCTATTTGTTCGCCGCAATTTGCGGCGCTATATAGACAGGCTGGACGGCTGGTGCGCCCCATAGCTGGTCTTAACTCGGCGACTGCAAGTCCGTGTCTCAAACAAAAATGGAAGGCGCTGCCTAATCAATACACGTGCTCCGAATTACTGATGGTTATTTAACAATGCCAGTTACAATTCCCGGCGGAACGTTTCTGGCGCGGCGCTGCAACGGTCGCAACAGACCATCCAGGACAATGCAAAGATATTTGTCTACCCCTGTTCAAGGACAACGCAGGCTCGGTTACATCACCACGCTGTGATAAGACTTGCTGACGTCGTTGCTAAATTACTTTTCATCTTTACACTGGGAACAAGACTGTTACTTGGCCCACGAGCAGTGTTCTTTCTCAGTACACTTACATCCTTACAGACGACAAGGACTGCTCGTATCGAAGTTCTGCAGGAGAGGCAAACAAAATACTTCGACACAGACGAATGTGGTGGACAGTTCGGGACATTACAGTCCTAGGGACATCGCGATTTGTAACGGCAACACACTAACATTAAGGCAGCAAAATACAGTATGCTGTGGCGCGCTGTGTAAGGGAATGTAGCTACGTGGAATACAAACATCACTTTAAAGGGGACACCTTTTCGAAAACAACCACTTCAAACGCTGAAAACAGGGGATAACATTAAGCGAAATATACGTTTCAGAGAAAAATGTTGTATGGGAGAGGTACGGAACTCGCCGACGCCGAGCAGGTTAGCTCAAGCGTCACCGTTCGGGAGGACGCCGGAACACGAGTTGTGCTGATGTTTTCGTGTTTTCTGCAGTCCCTTCTTTCCAATGGGCAGATTTTAAGCTGAACTACGGACACGACCGCTTACACCCAAATCCTCTTAGTTCATCAATCGCCAGCTGCCCTATTACTGGACGCTATACCGCCTCAGAATCACTCTGGTAGCAGCAGGCTTGGCCCTTTGGGAAGCACTTACAGAGAAGCGACTAGCTAGTTACGTTGGTTGGTAGGATCAGCAAGCAGCGAATACTGCTGCAGGTGAAGACCATAAATCAATAACAGACCAGGTCAGTCATTGTTGTGTTCTCTTTTTACGTAAGAGCTAGGTAAGAGCTGGAATGGTTGGTCAGGCCAATATACAACAGGCACCACGCGCCTGACCCGCCTGCCACCCACAATACCGACTGTCTGCATATTCTTCGAGGTTTTCGTCAAGTCAGTCAACATTCTAAAACGAGCGCACACAGTTTCGACGTTATACGCACAGATCCTCTGCAACCATCAATTTCCCGTTACATAACACGCCAACTAGTGTCCTTTTACTCGACTGTGTTACAAACGCCCCCTTCGCGTAGCCCCTAGAGGTTGCTTGGTGGGAATGAAAAAACCACGAAAATCATCAGTCAGGGTAGCCGTGTCCCGGACGATATTCGAAACAGACATGACACGAGCACAATCCGACAGTGACTGTACACACTGCCCTGTCTGATGCTGATTCACACGACATTAACAGTGTGGGTCTTTTCTCCGAACTTGCGGTGTTACGTGAACTCGACTTTGAAGATGCAGTCTGGAACAGCAGCTTACAGAATGACGTCAACAGTTCAGTTACGGTGGCGACAGGAAAGCGAAGTTTTTAAACCCGGAAAATTATCGGGCATTATCTAAGCACAACCGCGGTCCAGGACAGTCCCCCGACAAAGAAGTGTCACCGAACGCCAACAATGACGTCATCGCAGAGTCCGCAGCAAGGGAAAGCCAGGAAGTCGAATTTCCGGTGGTCAGCGCGATCGTGATGGACGAGTCGTACTTAAAAACATACGTACTTCAGTGGGATAGCCCCTTTTTAATCTCAAAAAAAAAAGAGAAAAACGCATTCCTTGAGGCATATGGAGCATCACTAACATTAACTGCACGGGCTACGCCGCTCAGATAGCGTCGGGGGGGGGGGGGGGGGGGGGGGGGGGGGGGGGGGGGGGGGGGGNCCCCCCCCCCCCCCCCCCCGCTCTAGGGACGGCGCAGCAAACTATACTAGGTCCGCGCCCTTCCATAACACCCTGTTGTGTTCACTTCAGTCTTCGTTTGCACATCGACGTATTTCCCGAGCATCTCACTGCCATACGTTTGCAACTTACGGTCTTCCCTGAAAGTAAGACGCCGCACGCACACATGTCCAAACCGCGTCACAGCAGTACACTACTTTACACTTTAACTGGATGGAGAAAATTTTGTTTTGCCGCTAGTTTAGACAATGCGGTGTTAATTTCTAATAACGGGGAATTTATGTTATTTTATTACAACTGCTGGATTTATATTCTTGTACATTATTTGACTTTTAGAGATACAGGCTGGCTGGCTGTTTGTGTCTCTCGCGCAGCTTCTTATTGTCACTCAAGCTTTTAGCTTTTAACACACCCGAAGACGAAAACAGCCGGTTTTCGAAACGCTGCATGTGAGTGCCGTGGGACGATGGAAATAGTCCAAAACCATATTAGTGACTGTCAGCATGGAAATAGTTTTCAGTGCGTTCGCAAAATTGCAAAAAGCGACTATTAGCTCCATGTCTGTCCGTCTGTCTGCATGCAACAACTCGGCTCCCACTGGACGGATTTTTATGCAATTTGATATTTAAGCATCTTTCGAAAATCTGTCGTGAAAATTCAAGTTTCATTAAAATCTGACAAGCATAATGAGCAAACTTTACAAGCTATATACCGTGCATATCTCCAGTTGTGCATAACTGTCGGTCTGTCCTGACAACAAGAGAAATAGCTACTGTACACGAAGACTTGTGTTCATTTATGATAACACCTCGCTTAATTCTTCTTAGAATTAAAAATTTTTCGGACATAAATTATAGAGGAAATCAAAACACGCATTTTCCGTTTTAATAACTTTATTCAGAAAATCGTGCCGTTTATGAGATAATGTGGAAACACACCGTACAGCCCGACAGGCCAGAGATGCCAATATAATACGGCGCCTTCGCACTGTGTGCTGGATAGCTAAGGCCGCAGACACACCCTCAGCGTAATACTCAACGCTTTTCCACGGCAACACGGTTACGAAACCGCGCCTCAACGTTAGGTTTAGACGCACAAAGGCTGTCTTGTTATTTGGCATGCTGAAACCGAAATTACCAACGACCACACTGGAATAATGTGGACAAGTAATTACAGACCACAAACTGACAGTTACTCTATCACTGGGTGCGTTTCTGGTCGCTGCAGATGCGGTAATGTACGCACAGGACTTGCCTCTCCAGTTACCTACGTGCTTTGCATGTGGCGTTCTCCTCGACCTTCAACACACACACACACACACACACACACACACACACACACACACACACACACACACACACACAGCACGTCACCGTAACTTCCTTCCTCTCATACTATTATCGCTTCTTCAACCCGTATGTATCTGCAGTCGTTTCGGCAAAAGCACAGGATTAAGCAGATACAGAAAACAAGCTGCGGCGAGACCTTATGACGCCTACCTTCCTCCAAAAGATTCAACCAGTCCAGACAGCCTGTAACTAACACATTAACAGGTACAAGTGCAAGGAGACAGCCCACATTCAATGCCAACACACTCGCACGGCCACAGCAACGAAATCCAGGCGCATACGAGTTGAACACAGAACCACTGCAACTCGCATGAGAGTCCTCCTTGCAGCCATTCTCACAGATTATTAAACCAAATAATCGAATTGAAGCCGATCCCAGTGGCCGCGCGGTCTAAGGCGTAGGTCTGCGGCCGAGCTTTTGCTGGGATCGTGGGTTCGAATCCCACCGGGGGCATGGATATTTGTCTCTTGTGAGTGTTTGTGTTGTTAGGTAGAGGTCTCTGCAACGGGCCGATCCCTCGTCCAGAGGAGTCCTACCGACTGTGGTGTGTGTCTGAGTGTGAGCAAGTGAAAATAAAACAACCTCGACACCTGCTGTGGGGTAGGTAGAAGAGGGAAGGGCTAGGAAACGAAACGAAACGAAACGAAACGAAACGAAACGAATAATCGAATCGAACTGCAGTCTGAGCACGACGGATGACGTGTATTCGGCAGACCGGTTCGAATTTCGGTTGGATGCCGACGATCCTGGCTGAGATTCGCAGTGGCTTTCTTCAGTGTAGTCGGAATGGTGCTGTGAAATAGGTCACGACAGCGACCCGCCCCACTCCCATGACTTTCAAGGTCACCGAAACCGAGCGCCATTTGCAATTTTTCGACACTAAATAACCACTGCAGCAGACACAGTGTCGCTCTGCTACGCACGAATTGTGAGGTGAACTTCTCTCCCCCTCAAGAGGTGGGCCAGAAATGCAGCACGCAAGAAACAAGGAACGTAAACATACCATTTCGAAGGCCCAGTCGCACAGTCCTGTGTCAGAGGATGACGGTAACACGGATCTTAAACTGATAATTTGTATCAATGTGTACTTCGTACTACATGTCGAAGCATACCATCACAGTACCCATTAACGCGCGTATCGCCAGTGTGTAAACTGTGGTCATATTCTTTGACAGGCAGTAAAGTGGACAGCAAGTTGCGTAAATGTTAACCGGACTGACGTCGGCACAGTGAACATCGCGGTAAGGAATTACGATAACCGCGATAAACCTAACGCTACAAGAGGACGATGTCTTCCACACTTGGATTAAATGTCGAAAACAACCTGTGCAATGTAACAGCTTTCAGATTGCGCATGCAGCAGGCACTATAAAGATAGCGCAAGTCCTAAGCAACAGAGACAGGGCCAGTGCATGAACAGACACGAACAGCAGAAATAACAAACAAAATACCAGCAACACTCGTAAATGATACAGCAAATCGATCAGCTAAGCACAGATGTGGAAAGAACACTTCAGAAAGAAATGTGCATAAAATTGGCTGAATCTACACGCACGAACTTCGTAACAGTTTCCGCATTATAACCAGAATGCGGAGAACAGTGAATGTTAGAATCTGATCGCTGTACAGTCACCATGTACCTGCTCTTACACATACATTCAGTCAACGGGATTTCAGGAACTCAAGGCTGACCGACTGGCCCCGTGGAACATAAATTCAGCACACTTTATACAACCCAAAGGCACGTTATCACATTCGTATAAACCCCATTCTCAGCCACTTTTGAGTTCAGACGGCTAATTGAGAACCCATTATTAAAGGTAAAGGTAAGGCACCCCTGTGCGCGGCAGAAAACCATACGCGGACTTGCCGTATAGCTCCATTCATTCTTAAGCTAGGCCCCAAAGGGATGAGTGATCAGCTTTACGCTCCAGCAGCTTTACCCGGGGACAGAGCTCCCGTTACCCACTGAATGTCAGACTGGCTGAGCCCCAGAGCTAGTCTCGACGCTTTGGAGAATACAAACCCCATCATCCTGCCGGCGATCGAACGATCTCCAGGTCGTCTAGCGCCTACCCTGGTCACCAAGAGGCAGTAACGTCACCATCCCACTGACGCCTGGGTCTCTGGCACCTGCGCTTCAGGAGTTCCGAATAAAAGCCACACGTTCTCCACCCCCCCCCTCCCACACACACACACACACACACACACACACACAGCCCTCACTGACTTGGTCACTCTTACAGTCACTTTCTACGCACGAAGCTCCTCATTCCCTGCCTGTCGACATCCCCTGTCACGCCTTCTCCCGAGCCGATATGTTGCACATGGTACTGTTCTGCATGTCCCCCCGCAAGTTGCAAACCCAAACAAAGCAACAGTTAGAATTAGACATAGAATTATAGACAGGAAATGCGAATGCAGTCCTGAATGTGTTCAATCAGGAGTCGCTGACAGACGACAAAGAAACGTCCTGCAGTTTGGCAACAGGCAAATAGCTCATATCATCATCATCATCATCATCATCATCATAAATAGGCGTTATACGAAATGTTAAATCAACCCTGCGACTTCGAAAGAACCCGCGGAACGGGCGGCGCAGTGTACAGTGCACGTCAGGTTTGGAATGTGAATGTGACCGAATCTGTTGCGGTCAATGTCGGTGGGGTCAGAAGGAAAAAAATTAGCGAAGTATTTGTTAGTTTTGAGGGGGGTGGGGGGGGGGGAGCAGAGAGTGGTCACACGGAAAAAAGGCGGCACTGAGGCTGTGGTATAACTACACCTGTCTCCATGCAAAAGGGGAATGCAAATCAGCAATTAGGGAACGTTTTTTGTGCACAAGAGAACTGCAGCACACTGATATTGGTACGTTGTAATGTGCAGTGCTAAACCATCGTTGGTATTGCTCCCAATGCGCATGCCCCAACTGAGAAACGCGATAGCCCGAAGGACAGCTTTCATCAGAAAACAGAGCATATACTCGATCAGTTCCCGTTACGAGCTTTCAGTATAAAATTACGGACTTCGACCAAATACACGCAGGTTCGTATATAGAGACGCAGGCATCTTCGGACTGCGCTTCACAAACACGCGCTTGATACTAACGAACATCCTCTGCTTAGGCGAATCGCTGCACACACGAGCGCACACGGGTAACTCCGCGAGCCGTGCCGCATTCTCACTCCCAGGAATCGTAACGCCCTCACTTTTAAACAACCCCTTCACCGCTGGATCGCACACACAGCGTTCAAGACTGAACACTGTCCGCTCAGATGTTCAAGGCAGTTTTTGTCTGTGCAGAATTTCGTTCGGTTTATGTGTTTTCCGAGAACAACGTAAATCGTATGCAGCTGTAGTCCACTGCGATATAATTAGTTCTCATCCAGTGGCTGGGCGAAAGAAGAGAGGAAAGGGGAACCTGATGGAGGGGGGGGGGGGGAAGGGAACCGATTGCTGTAAAATAGTATATACAGGAAGACATGCAACTTCAGTGAGTCACATTACCTTAAATAAATAATTTGAAATATGAATTCCAACGCAAACCGACAACCTTCTGCCTTTATAATGCTACTTAATGACAGCACCGTGCTCGTTTACCGGTTTATTTAGTCTTAATCTTCGCACTGTCGTGACAGAGGTGCCTCGCACTTGTAACAGTCTGCAAACAGGAAGACACTCACCTACACATGGCACGTGCCGAGACACGCAGTGATATGAAAAAGCGAGAAATATATAGCAGTATTAGACAGCAGCACAACATGACGCTAAGAATATGCAAGTGGGCTGTGTCAAGTTCGCAAAGGAGACGCCCAAATACCACGAAGCGAAATCACAGTCTTCGCTACCCGTGCAAGGACTAACAAGGCATAACATCTGGTACCAAGCGTAACTGCCGTGACGTAAATTATTCTTTCCACGGAAGGTAAACCAGTTCTTGCTATACTGAAATGAACAAAACTGCAGCTTCAGACGTTCTGTACAAACTGCCGAATCATTCTTCACAAGTGTTTCTCAACCGGGAACCCGCGACATTTTGAATTAAAATGCGTCTCCTAAACAATTAACGATGACTCACACTGGCATTTTGTTCAACCCTGTTCTGCCATCTCCCTGGCCCGTGCGCCTGCTTCTTAATTATAACGCTGCAGCCTCGATATTGAAACTGGTTAGTAAATATCTCTAATTGCCTTTTCTTTTAATTATGCGTTTCAAAGTTCGTAGCTGCATTATCTTTCACATTTCTTTACATTTGCTACATACTGCGCTAAACACTGTACTGTCTGAAGTACAAAAAACGTCGTTAAACAAACCATAACTAATTAAATAAATAAAACATACTGCGCCTCTAGCGGGCTTTCTTTCTTTCTTTCTTTCTTTCTTTCTTTCTTACTGTGGCACTTTCTACATAGAGGGTTATTATGGCACTTGAACACACTCGATGATAGGCGCGCGCGCACACACATACACACGCACGCACGCACAGTCACACACACAGACATAGACACACACACACAGACATACACATACAGACACACGCACACAGACACACACACATACAGACACGCGCACACAGACACACAGAGACACACACATACAGACACACGCACACAGACACACACACATACTGACACACAGACACGCACACAGACACGCACACAGACACACACACATACTGACACACAGACACGCACACAGACACACAGACACACACACATACAGACACACGCACACAGACACACAGCCACACACACACACACACACACATACTGACACACAGACACACACACACACATACACACACATACGCACACATACACAGCCACACACACACAGAGACACACACATACAGACACAGACACACGCACACAGACACACACATACAGACACACGCACGCACACACACATACACACACAGACACACACACAGACACACGCACACTGACACACAGACACACACACATAGACACACACACATACAGACACACACACATACTGACACACACACATACTGACACACACACATACAGACACACACACACAGACACACACACATACTGACACACACACACACATACAGACACACACACATACTGACACACACACACATACAGACACACACACATACTGACACACACACACACATACTGACACACACGCACACACACACAGACACACGGCAGGACTCCTGAGGAACCTGCCCGTCGCAGAGGTCGCTACGCGGCAAACGTTAAGAGTCGCTACTGACAGACACGTATGCCACCGGCGGGATTCGAGCCCGCAATCCCAGCAAGCGAGCGGTAGCAGACCCGTGCCTTAGACCGCGCGGCCTCGGGCATCAGCCTTTAGCAGACCAGCCAACGATTCATACCGCGTTATTCGTCTGTAAACCGTCAAGTCACTGTGTGCTGCAGATGTGTCTCACAGTCGCTGACGGGATGGTGTTAGGTGCGGCACTTAACACTCTGCATTCATTCAAACCCCAGATACTAGCGAAACACCACAACGAGCGCATGCATCAGTACAAGCCCGCAGCAGCCATATAACAAAGCGACGTTGCAACAGCACCAGAAAATCCAGTGTAAGTATAACGTGGCGAAGACATTACAGTAGCGACACACGACGGCCAAACAGAACAATATAAGCAAGCGCCACTGACTTCACACTTTTGTGTATTTTATGGCTCCTTATAACGAACTGTCAGCGAACGATGATCAATACAAAGTACGTTGAGGCGGGCACTATTAATTACGTAACAAACTAAACTACGGCAGACTGAACCAACAGCGACATATTTTCAAATTTCTCCGAAATATGACTACTGGAACTCCTAATGCTACTTTGGAAATGGCAGCTTACATAAACACCACTTTATATGGACTTAATTCTGCATATTTCATGTTGTCTTGACAATGTGTAAAGCAACAAGGTACACATTTCAATTCCCCAGAGAAGAATCAGTCACAACCAACACTTTGCTTTGCTTTAGTACAAATTATCTGGCGACCAGGTTTCGGCTTACATAGCGATCATCCGACTCTATAAAAACACGACCTAAGAAACTCTACGCCACAAGAAGGGAAAGGCCTTCCTCTTTTACAAAGTGAAACGATGTTAAACAAAACAAAATGTTTTGTATGGAAGTTACTTAAGATGGTATGAATATATAATACAGAATAAAAGACGTGTATAGAATGTGGAACATATGATACGTCGGACAGTGTTACCAACATCACTCCTTCCTCTGTGCACAGAAGCTACCGTGCATATTCTGACCTCCATACAGCATGTATGAAGCTTTTCGAGGTTTTGTCTCCTCATCTATGCATCTCCAGTTGCTGGCCACAGGCGCGTGCGCAGACTGGCCTTTTATTGCGGGCTCTATTCCTATAAAATATACAGACGTAAATGCAAGATATTATTACAACAGCATTTTTTTTATAAATTTTTGAATTAAACTTCGAAAGTCAAAGTAACGCCTTTGCAACAACACTTGTAGATCCGCATACCGTCTCCCTAACACTGGTCTACGTAGACCGAAGTTTGCAGGAAAACATGAACTGATATTAACAAGTGATCTGTGCCGTGGTGGTGTGTTCTGTGTGCAGCAGCCACACCTGAAGCACACGCTGATGCCGCAAGTCAATTTGGGGTTGCCGCTACACACACATTTGTCACGGGGACCTCAAAGGTCTGCACCATACACGACGAACAGCACACGTATTACATTAGCGTGTTTGATGCCTACGTTCACACAAAATTTCCCAATCCTAGCGTCAGCAGCTAATTACTTAAACTACATCAAACCAGTGGCTAAACGCGAATTTCCCACGTCTATCCTACCGTTTCACACACGGCAAAAAATGCCTTATCAAAATCTGTACATAATTTGTATATTCGAGCGTCACTACACAATGTTGCAGTTGGTACTACTGATGACACAAATGTAATGAGTGGAGTTATGGCTGTACCAAGTTCATCCAGAATTAACCACATGGTTGAAAAATTGCAGAGGGACGAGGCACACGAAAGGACGAATATATGTGAATTTCCGTGCCGCCACCGTAATCTCGTTTACACAATAAGGAGGGCGGGTTAGGCAAACGTGTGCATAACAACACCTCCAAAATGGCAGATGGCGTGTGACTAGAGTACATACAGGGGCCCACAAAATAAGACAGTGGCGCTGCAAAATAATAGTACCCCCCCCCCCAGTACGAACATCATGTAACAGCAACACTGCAAGTAACATGTAAGTACGTGCACTGCATTATTAATTTTATTAATTTGAACACGCACACGAGAAGAGCTACAGTGAACTTAAGCGGGAAGACACACAACAGAAAATGGCAGCGGTGTCGTCATAAACAGCTGCACTGCAACGACTCTTTGTCTCACTGCTTAGCATCAAATGAGGGAACGCGGAATGGCACTGTAACGCCACGGTGCTGGGTACACCATGGAAAGCTGACGGTAGCTCAGCTACCAAGAAATACTCCGCTTTTGTGGGAACCGAAGGTTCAACACGCGTGCACAAGAACCCGCCACTGGGCCCTCACCATCCTCCACGCCCTGTTACACTAAAATCCATTTTAATATTTTCCTCGTACCAGTGTATAAGTAAGTCAACTGCCTCTTCAACTGAGGTTTTCACATTAAAATTCCATACAGTACATATTTCTCGTCTCCCCATGATTTCTGTACGGCCCGACCATATTCTTCACTTACTCACCCTAACAGACCGAAGAACAAAAACACGAGATGAGAATACAAACAAACGATATGTGCACACACGTTATTTGTGTTCGCAACAGTTGCAGTACCGCTCAGCCCCAGTTTGCACATTCGCCCTTTATGAAGTGTCTGTCTCCCGCTGCACCAAGGTGGCACTTCCAAGAAAACGACACATAAACTGTGCGTTCTGTTGTCCGGCAACCGCCGAAGAACCAACGCGCATCTGCCCACCCAACTGGTGCACAAAATACCTGCGACATCAGTTGACACGTCAGAATGGCCAAAAGCAAATGCAAAGCCTTTAGTTCCTCACGTCCACAACACAGAAACTGAACATACTTACGCAAATCCGCGGAGCAGGCTTTCCTGAGAAGCGGGCGGTTACTCACCTCGTCAATACATGCCCCTTCTATAAGAAATCTGCAGGTTCATTCCTGGGTTCAAGACAGCCCGCGACTGACCCCCACCCTACGTCACGTGAATTCACATCAACCTATCCCCTTTCTTTTATGGTTCATTATAATAATCACCATCCTCCCTAGATCTAGGTGTTCCAAATGGGCTCTTCGGTTTAAAAGTTTCTTCACACAAAGGGGGTGCATTTCCAGCCCGTTTAGTCCCTCATTCATTCACCCCAATACCATCTTCGTAATACTTCCTCATTCTTGCAGTGGAAAGAACTTCAGCGTCTTGAACTGCGGTTTCTAATGGGTCTACATGGAGCACTAGACGAATGATAATAGCTGACAGGGCAATAACGAAGAACTCAGAGAACAATCTGCTCCGCTGCCACTGTGTAGACCATAAATCCCACATAGACCTTCATCTGCGCGAAGTGTAGTCTCCGCGATGAAACGCCGGCCGGCAACCAATCGCCTGAGCTACAGAATCCGCTTCGCTTGCAGCATTCAGCAGCAGTCCGGTGTGCCGACACAGACACGAAATGAAGCACAGCAGGATGGCATGCATGAACAGCCAATTCAAAATCCACAAAGCGAATGTGTAACATCCAGAAAACTTCAATCTTCGGCCAACACCGCTGTAAGAACCTCAGATATAGCAAATGTGTTACATATTGCCACGGACAGACTGATTTCAGAGCATAGGCGAAATACAGAAACGAGATGCGAAGTTCAAAGCGCGCACGCGCGCCTCTGTGTGTGTGTGTGTGTGTGTGTGTGTGTGTGTGTGTGTGTGTGTGTGTGTGTGTGTTATTTTGTCTCTAGTGCCATGGTACATTTAGATATCAAAGGGAAAACAAGTACAGTCGCTGGGAACATTCTGTAGCAAAATCGCGTCAAACGGGATTTTAAATATTTTAAATATTTATCGGCAGGAAACAATTCCGTACTATCTGGAACCCGAACGTCCGTTAATGCGTTTACAAAAGCACAACACTGAACCCTAGCACGAACCAGCTGGAAAAACGTCGTGATCTCTGTCGCTAACTTCGGCTTCAAAATTACAATCGCACCTACGTTCTACCAAGAACCTATAGGCTTGTTTACCAAAATTTTGTAGCATTTCTCATTTCTCCCTGCGCCTATCTCATACGTTGATACTTATTACAACATCAGTGCTTGCTGAGAAATTTGCCGACTGCTGCGAGAGTACAAACAGTGTCAAAAGCGGGCACTCTGCAGTACACAGGCATGACAGCCTTCATAAGGTAGGACGCTACACAGACAGGCAACGTGTCAGCTAATTGCGTCTTCCCAGTCAGAAAGAATTATTTGCCACTGCTTCCAAGTCAGAGCACCTCAAGTTAAACCGCGAACGCTGTAATCTGGAGTCAAAACATTACAGCACATTTTCCACTCTTCGGACACCTCAGAATTCCTCAACAAGCTGGAAACTTGCGAGCTTCAAGGTTTCGCATCGTCATATCCCGCAAGAAAGGAATCTTACGCCGAGAACTTGTCTCTGTCAACCACGTGTACAACATTTATGGCGAACTGGTTTAGGTCCTAACAGCAAACAGGGTGTTCACAAAGAAAGGCGCACAATGACGAAAAGTTTTCTTTTGTATCACTTCACTAGAACATGTGCAGCCTTCAGTGATGAACATGGACTGTCGAAAATTACACACGATCTCTGAGAAGAAAGGAAAACTGCCGCCACTTTCAACAGTTTCTCCAATATCAGTTTCTTCCCTGGGTTGAGCGTCTTTCTGAACACATTACCAAATAATGTGCCTCTGTTGCACGCCTACCACTGGCAGGTAATATGCACGGCGTGTACGGCTTTCAGTTGCAAATAACACGATGCTGACCGTCGTGTGTATGGCGTCCGGGTGAAGACAAGACGACGTTAATGCACATACCAGTTTCAGACATGTTTCGGCCCCAGACCATCACCTGAGAAATCAAAATTAGTTCACAATTACGGGAAAAATAACGAAGGTTTTAACAGGTTTTGGTTATAACTGCAATACAGCAAAACATCGAATAATATGATGTTAATTAAGGGATCTGTATGCTACATCCTTCACATGTAATTAGCACTACAATGACAATATTAACACAAGGTGATTAAGTCACTCAATGTGGACGCTCTGTACCCCAGCATAAAGACTTCCAGCTGCTATACATTGCCTAGGTACGCCTAGGTTCCCAGCTTGTGGTTGTGGTCTGTACGAACAATTTGGGATAAGACTATACTGTGTCGCGCATCGGTCTCTGCACACGGATGCAAATAACCGTACAGGAAAACCCGCGCCCGCGCAACCATGTAGGCCCTCGATCATTAAAATTGTGTTGGAAAACAAACAAATGCTGCACGGAATGCTTAAAAACTGTAAACTTCTAAATTTCGCTTTTGGTTGGAGTCCTGATTCCGTGTGCCTTCCGTTAGCAGTCAGCAACAGCAGTGGAAAAGCAGTCACTCTTATACCGCGGGAACAAATCCAAGGAAGCAGACACCAAATTCGTTCTTTGCCGTTATGAAAAGACGTTCGTCGCTGAATTTTATGCTCCCTTACTGCATACAAAAATATTAATGCACGTTGTATTTAACTTTTTCGAAAATAATAGAGGAGTTTCATTTTATTTAGTTAAATACAAAAGATATGGACAAAAGTGATACAAAGAGCTGTGTATATTTGCAAGATACACAATGTATCCATACAACAATCGCTCGTAATACACGAATACCGGCTTTGAGAAGATCGGTTTCATTTGAGATCCGTCAGTCTCGGACCAGCACAGACGAAAACTAAACCCAGCCTACAGTTTTTAACGTAAACCCACGACACCAAAACCACTCGAAATGCACTTTCTTCAGCGCTGAAACATGCAGACGTGCGCTCTGACGGCACTACTTCACGTCCCACACCTCGAGCAAATAAAAGAAAGCATAAGTAAAACCCATCAAAATATTCGATCGAATCAACGCAACAATGTAACTAGTATCTTTGTGTCATGCGAGGAACATTTAGGCGTACGACGCGGTCAGTACGCACCTACTGTCAGTACAATCCTTCCGGGCAGCGAACCGTGTGAAAGAAATCCAGTGAACTGAAGTCTGCAAATGCTTCCTTTGAAACTAAGAAAGGCTATGACCTTCGCCCTTAAGTACGTTCTGCCGGAACTTACTGCGCGTCTGCAGTGACTTTTATTTTGGACCATAACGGTCCAACTGCAGCTCCTACTTCACACGTGCACCTAACATCAATCGTCTCATTTCGCGAAAGCAACACAACGTACAACACAGATCCGACTGTCGTCGATAACCCTCATGTGAGACACACTCCTGGTGAATACTGCGTGGCAATGCATTAACGAACGATTACAGCTACTCCAAAACAGGTCGGCTAATTTAACACAACAGAGTGTGTGTAAAAATTCAGCAATGTTTACTTTGCATTTTACATATTCTCACTGACTGTCGGCCAACCTGCCCGAAACACGCAGGAGGAATCACAGACTCGCGTTTGTTCTCCACAGCATATTGCGTAATGTACTGGTCTTTATTGCAGCGGGCCTACTGCATTAACGACAGCACAGCAAATAACACAACAATCAGAGGTTGCTGAACGTCATTAGATAATATTAAAAACGAACACCCATCACAAACGTATGTATGCTTCGTGCATCCCGCAGTTTCTCAGCACCGGTAACAGTCTACCAAACCCCGCCGCCGGACACGGCCTCGACAGAACTCCACCTACCTCCCCAATCAATACCGCAAAGTCCACCTCGATATTAACCTCCCAGGTCTTGTCTTTTCAGATGTCCGCTTTTACAGAAGTTTCCTTTTCAAAACTTAGCATTTAGTGTTTACTTCCCCAATCACAGCTACAAACCAGCCCAAACGGCCGCCTACTTTCACCGCCTTCATAATATCGGATAGAAAACAACACGACAGACGCTACAAGAACAGCGCAACTGATAAGAAGTACAACACTTATGCCGCACAATACGTGAAGCCGCACGCTATCTGGCACAGTTACTACTGTACATGTGGTGACACTTCGTTAGATCAGCCGCACATTACATCGACCACAGTCAAAACGTTCGTGAGAAAAAGTACCCATCAGTGCTTATTTTGTATCTCACGGCCAAATCTGTTAACCACCGGCTGTCATATTTGGTCAAACAGAGACTTCAGAAGAGTATACCTGTGGCTTACGGCAGAGTGTAGTTACACATCCCTAAACAAGTTTTTTGTAACGGTTTCTCGTGGAAACTTCAATGTGACTTTGTGCCTGTCAGATAAAGGAACTGCTGGATTTAAAAGAAATATTCGTTTCAACTCAAGAGGCGTTTTCTGAGCAACCGCAAGAACTCCGATTATGAAATTTGCCTCACTTGTAACTGAAGGTTCTCTGTGCCTGCAGAACCTTGCCTCACTTGTAACTGAAGGTTCTGTGCCTGCAGAACCTTGCCTCACGTGTAACTGAAGGTTCTCTATGCCTGCAGAACCTTCTACAACAGTGCCTCACTTGTAACTGTATATTTCCCCCATTTTCTAAAAGGCCACTGACATAAACGCACGTTTCAGTAAACACGTACAGAGGGACTGGCAGTAGGAGACGAAACAGGAGCTTATAACGTAGTGATTACACAGACACGCGTATACACGATGTGGGAGGCAGACGTATGCTAAGGGGAGGGAAACTACTCGACGAATATTACCATAAGCACAACCTGATAATGCCTACTCGTATCTGCCAGCAGTTTGCCATACAAGAAGCGCACTGTTTATTGCGCCCTCGTTACACTGAAGAACCACGCACAGGCTGTACCAGCAGGTTCATATATCCACTCTTAGCATTAGAAATGAACGCCGCAAGACGATGTGATGGCGCAATAACCGAGACTTGTAAAATAAAGGCGGAATACAGAAAAAGAAGAAAGCTGAATTTTGACGCACCTGTTTAACACAACTGAAGATCCGAAAGCACCTCGATCCGAAAGGAAACCCGAAATTGTACACGCAATATACAATGAAAACAGAAGTCGGTTATGGAAAACACGTTTTCTTGGACCCTGGCTGGCAAGTTACGGGACTGACTGTCAAGTCACAATGTATTACCAGCACTCACGGAGAGTTTATTAAAGGCAAAAGCAGTTTGGACAACATTTGCACACTTAAAAAGTGCTGATACACATCAGAGTGCGGGGGGGGGGGGGCTCGAATGTATTGGTGTTTTGTGAAGTTGGCGAAAAGCCCTTGATTCAACTGACAGAGAAAACTTCACGTGTAGAATGTGAAGAACAGGGGTCAGTGCAAATACAGCAAAATGTAGAAAGATACTGTGTGAAGACATAAAATGTGTGAAATGTAGACAGAATGAAATAACGGGTTTTGCCAGACAAATAAGGGGGTCAGACACGACGTAGCCGCAGCCTCTACGAATGTAATATGTTTATAAGCGATATTACAGAACTCACAAATAGAGGCAACACCCACGGTCCATCGACAGAAGGAACTACCATGCCAGTCTTCCTATTTCCTGAAGATCTAGAGGTGCCACCATGTACGAGTAATGGCCTGCAGAAAGAAACTGACGAAGCAGTACGAAACTGTAAAGATGGCACTTGATGGCAAAATTGAGTAAATCTAAAATCGTAGGCTTGGCATTCAACGCACAGGCAAAGTAAGGACAGTCAAAGCAAGATGTTTGGCTACAGTGATCTGACGGTTGATAGCCGGGCACACTCGTATCTTTACACCGCACGTGCAGCAACCCGCATACACGAAACACGCGCAGCAGGCAGTGCCCATCAGCCCGCCACATACTCACCGCTGACATTTATGCACCCGTCCCACCGTGGCATTAAGGCTTGCTGTATACCGGGGTAGAAGAAATCGATGTCAAGAGCCTGTAGCATGGAGGTGACAGCTTGCTTCATGTCAACATCAGCTACAAGTCACTTGCCAGCGAGGTACTTCTTCAGGGATCCAAAAAAATGATAACCACTGGTGGCAAGATCCGGATTTTAGGGAGAGTGGTCCGGTTACCTCCAAGCCGCAGGGTCGTAACTAGTCACAAGTCAGCTGGCAGTATGGGGTGCAGTGACTTGCAACTAGTTGGACTCCTTAAAAAGCACCTGGCTGCCAACGTGAAGGGCTGTCACCTCCTGGCTACAGACAACTGAGGCGGACTTCTTCAATGCCTGGACGTAAGCCTACGAGATCAGCGGGACAGCTGCTTAGATGTCAAGGGTGAGTACGTGAATGCCTGGTGTATCGCCTGCCAGCCATGCGTCGCGCACAGACTGCAGTCAAGCTGCCACCAGCACACTAGGCCTATCTTTTGGAGGCGTCCCTGTGTAACCACAAATTCAAGCACGTACTCCTGCTACAGCCGCCACCGCAGCCACCACTGCCACCGCCACCACCACCACGAGCTCCAGTAATACAACACACGTCCAAAAACATAACGCACAAAGTAGCCGCAAGCTATGCTACATACAACGCCGCCACCGACGTCTCGTATGTCGTCCGTCGCAAGTACGGCAACTGGTTTCAGTGCCCTTAATAAGACGCTGGTTACAATTAGTACTTATTACTACTGTTAATTACCATCGTATTATTATTATCATCATCATCATAATCCCCTTTATGCAGGGTATTCACACTTATATACCTGAAACAAACCGTTTCTAGGGTACACAGTGTCGCAGCTATTCTGCGCGTACTGTTAATGGTGCATATAGCGCTGTCTGCAATATTAAACTCTTTCGTGCTTCTACATTAGCACTTTCCAAAGTCCACAGACCAATAAACCTTCCCTACAGGCACGCGCACGGCCTTCCAAGTTCAAACTGTGTCATTTTGCCACCGTTTCGACCGCGCAGGGGAAGTGACAGCAAGTCCACGGGCCTGTGCGACATTTCGTGTCATACAGGTTTCACAGGTCAGAGGTTACTACCTCCTCCGCCCAGTCGTCCTGCCACGAATCGAAACTCGTCACTCGCAGCCTGCCGGCTGTGAAGAATGAGCTGTGACGGATTTATGCTCCATGGCGTTGGTTGTGCGTTCATTTCATAATTGCCAGTGCTGATTATTTCCACAAACCATGGGACCAATCTGCCCCTTAGGTGCTGCAAGAGGGTTTATTGCGCATACTCCCCCCACCTTGAATTATTCAGCTTTACAACTGGTCCGCTGATCAAGAACCTGTATCACTGATTTCCAAACTGGGCCTATATACACCCCTTCCCAGACAGCGCAGTTACCCACTGCCACCACACAGCATAACGCATACCAGGGATTGCATTAAGATCTTTTGCGAGAGAATACTTCCTGAGACGACGCAGTATCCGTTATGCGCCCGATTTATGCAACGCACAGAGTAAAAGGTAAAGCAGTCCCATTGCAGGTCTGGACAGGCCCACAAGGTTCCAGGAGGTCGAGGCTCCCAGATTTCTAGACAATCCGCACAAAAGATGGTAATGTTGTCTGCCATACGCACCGGCCGCGTTTACCCCCCAGGAAATATACCTGGTACTCATTTCTGTTAGAGGCTGAGTCGACCCCAGGGCCATAGTGCGGCCGGAAGGATTATGTCAATAAAAACTTCCAATGACACCATCGGGAATCGAACCCGCGACCTGCCGGCTTGTAGCGCAGTGCCTCAACCAACTGCACGACCGTAAGAAAATCGTATTATTCGAATTAACGCCCCAGCAGGGCCTACTGCCCACACCTGAATTGCAACGACGGGTTAATGGCGGGCTAACATCGAGCCGTTCTAAAGATGCTGCATCGTTAGAACGGCAAATCTTATTCAGAGTGCGGTGTGAGCAAGAGGCAAGAGGCAGTCGTGTAGCGTCGTGTCGTGTCGTGTCGTGTCGTGTCGGAACCACCAACATAACGAACTCGTGACAGCAGATGTTCCGGCCGGGGACCTAACCAGGCACCTCCGGACACAAAGCCCAATCACTACTGGCAAAGCAACCCACTTGCTGACATTCTGGAGCAGGAGGGGTAGAAAGTCGCGAGCTGCATAAATGAGACGATTAAACACGCTGCAAGTTATAAGTTCAGTTCCTTGACCTCATAAGACGTCATTCACACGGTCTCCGCCTGATGCAGCATTACTTGGCATATACAACATCCTGCTCAATGAAATTGCACGGCGCATGAGTGTACTTCGCACTTGGCACGCACGCATGCAAAGCTCAACTGTGGAAACCAGCAAGGAAAGGCTTAATTTCGTTCAACCGTTTTAACTGTCGGGACAACCGCCACAACACAGACAGCACGTGAAGTATGTTCCGCACACTATCAGAACTTGCCTGACACAAAATGTTTTGCCGCAAGTGAGAAAAACAAAGCAAAATCATTTCCAGCGACAAATCTACGGCGCAAAGTGGGGTCATCGCCCATGCTCCCCGCATTAGAACCACAGTCAAGCAGCTGCTCTGAGACCGCAAACACTGACGAAAAGCCTCGTTTACAACTGCACAAAAGAGCATTCCATATATTTCCCCTATTTCTTTCACACATTCATCCATTCAATCATGCATTCATTCATTCGTTCATTCATTCATTCATTCATGCAGCAGTCCGTCTTACGACAGGTCCATAGCCTCTTCCAAAGCCAGTTCTCCACAGAGTGCGATTTAGAGCTTCCTCTTTCAATTTCCAGTATCCTCTCTTTTCCTTAAGGTCATCAAGTAGCTGCTTACATCTTATCCTTCTTCCTCGTCTTCCCTTCACTTCTATCCTTCCCTGTATCTTTCCTTCAGTCACATGCTTTAGAAGGCAGTTCCTACGCAAGATGTGACCAATCCAGTTAGCCTTCCTGCCTTTTTGTTGTTTGTGGGATGTTTCTCTCCTCCTTGACTCTATGCAATACTTCTTCATTTCTCACACGACCGGTCCAACTGATCTTCTCCATCCTTCTCCAGCACCACATTTCAAAACTTTCCAGCTATTTCTGATCGACTTTCCGAAGTGTCCAAGTTTCAGCACCATACAAACCTATACTCCAAATGTAGCACTTTACTGGTTTCTTCCTTAAATTTAAGTCCAATTTGCTGGTAAAAAGAGTCTTTTCTTGTTGAATGCTGCTTTGACTATAGCAATCCTGGATTTAATATCACGTGTACAGCTTGCATCCTTTACCATGCTACCGACACAGCTGAAACGTTTCAAACATGCAGGCAATAAGCAAAGCGCTCTCATACCAAGGGGGCAGCGGTGCGCCTGCTGCTGGCCGTGGGAAGGCCACACTCGGCAATCATTCGAAAAGGAAGAAAGAAAGAAACAACGAAAGAACGCGGTGTGTTATACATGGTTGATCATCTGCACACCCCTTTCTTTGAACCCTTCAAATACTAAGAACAGTAACAGCCAGGTGGCCAACTTCCGAAATTTTGATATGCAAAATACCGTCGAACTCGGCTATAACGTCATGAAGGGGAATGGACATTTTGCGTCGTTATAAACGAGTGTCGTTATAACCGAGGAGTGTAATATTACGGTTAACAGAGACGAATTAATTGGTACCACAGAATATCTGATTCTATAAGCGAGGTGTCGTGTAAACCGATATCGTTATAACCGGGTTCGACTGTACTTAAGATAGGCCTACTAAACAGCAAAGCGAGTATTTATTGCCGTGGGATTATCACGAAAATTTGGACTCGGAGAGAAACCTCTGCAGAGCCTATTAATTTCTGCTTGAGAATCGCTATGTCATGGAACCGGAAAGGGTGGCAACTTGGTGGTGTGGGAGTAACTAAGACTTAAGAGATGCAAGCCGTGGGATCACTGTTATGTCGGCACTCTGGAAGGTGTGTCTGCACAACAAAGATTTCGGGACAGAAGGACTGGAAGAAAATGTTTTCAGATTTGGATTCGGAGAACTGGCAAGAATTGCATTTGGATAGCTGAGATGTGACGACACGAGATGGCAAAAGGAGCATAATGTTGGATAACTCAGATTTGGAGACGCGGTACTTGGAAGAACTGCTGATTTGTGCCTTTCCCTGTATCTGTCAGGCTAGTACGAGCTGACAGATCACACTCCTGGAACGCACAGTGGAAAGAAATATAAAAAACGGCGCGTATGAGGTTTATATCTCAAGAAGGCTGTGACAACGACTTAAAAGGAAACAGCTCATAGCAACAAAACTGCAGGCCGGAATATGACTCTGGAATGTGTAAAATGAGGTACGTGACTTGCTCTGCTAATTTGGCAACCCTGCAGATCCGCTTCAGCAGCTATGTTATAAAGCGAGGGGGGGGGGGGGGGGGGGAGGCGCGTGGTGTGG
>BLKM01012755.1:466912-480700 GCA_013340265.1 Coptotermes formosanus | reverse complement strand
GCCTCACTGCAGTGCTGGCTGCAAGGTCCGGGAGCGACAACATCGATTTCCAGCTCTGCACAGCTCGCTATAGCTTGCCTCGCCTGGACATAACCTAGCTCAACGGGGCCGGTCAATACTAGGTCAGCGGCCGTTTTTTTCCCCAGGCTTCACAGCAGTGGGACTTGCGTCCTGACCTACCCCCATACCACTATGAACCAGCCCTGACTCAGCTTTATCGACCCGCATCTTCACAATAGCACCATGAAAATTTGACCTCAACAGCCGTACCGCCGTCACCGCATGCTTCCCCTCTCATCTGTCACACAGACATTCAGTACATATTAACAACTCGACTGTTAAAACTAGCTTGGAACTGTTATCGCAAAAAAAGATGTTTGTTACTTCTGTTTCCCTGCTGTGTATCACGGGAATGAAACCTAATCCGGAAGACCTCAGTTGGTACAGTGACCGCAGTTCGACTCACGACAGAAACGGGTTCGCTTCTCTTGCCGCAACGAGGATAATTTATCATGGGGACCGCCCAGCGTCCCGTACAAAAGGCTACCCTCATGGTCAAGGCAGTCGGACACTGAAGCTTACCACTGGCTTCCATACCTTACCAAAGTTATGTGTATGTGCTTACCTTCACTCCCCTGCACAACTTCTTGGCTTGTCGCACTCCACTGCCACAAATTTACCTTCGCCCGTGTGGACTGACGGTGACTGAGATAAGGAAACATTTGAACACGTGGAACAGGACTGCAGACAAGGCTGGGTACAGTTACGTCCTCAGAAGTTTCACGACGTGTAATCTCCTAACAATGTTGAGGCGCTAGAGTCTAGGAAGGTGACGTGGGTCGAACATGTGACACTCATGGGGAAATCCGACATTAATACAAAACCTCAGAAAATCTCGAGCAAAGCCCAACTGGGAGAACTAGGAGGTACATTAAAGTCTGCCTTAGAAACACAACTTCTGTGGCCGTGCATTATACTCGATTAACGACAAAACGCAATGACCAGCTTTCTGGATAGGGTAGTTCTTCTGGTTTCATTGAAACAAGTACTGTATTGGCGAACTGAGTTACTGTATCAGCCTTAAAGGAAGGGCTCCCTAGTCTATCTGCGTGAACTCAGGCCACGCAGTGTGAACAGGCAGGGCATGACCTGGACAACCGAGATCCGATGGCTGGCAAGAACACTACGTCCACCGCACAGCCCACCAACAGTCCTACCCCACGGAACCGTGGGATTTGCCTGAGCTAAAACTGCTGAAGCACTGCGATAAGTCACCGCCATCTAGTCTGTGATTTTCCATTCGCCCCTACAAAGTCTTCGTGGCGCAGTACTTAATCAGAAACTGCTTCCTACGTTGGGCTAAAAGCGACACTGGGTTTCCCTTCAATCACGATTCCACACTTAAGAGGTGATTTCTAGCCCAAGTGACTGTGCCCTCCCTCTCCCTTCTCAGTTGACTGTACACACTACGTGCACAGGACATAAAACTCACGTGACCGCAGGCTACGTAACGCCTTACCCACAGGCCTACAGGTCTTTGTCTTCAGGTACGTTACGCTATGCACTCCGGTAGGTGCTAAAGATGGAGGCACCAAAATTTTCAGAAACGCCTATACGCCTCTACCAGACTAGACGACGCCGCATCTCAGAAGGCAGAAGACAGTCGCCCTCGTCAGTCTCAAGCCTAACGACGTCTACAGCTGAAGTGCGAAACACAATTCCCAGTGCAGGAAACCTGGACAGCACTCAACATGAAAACGTCAGCGGAACACTTGTTGCATTACTGGTTCTTCATGTGGCGACTACACAATCACATCCTAATTCCAGTTTGCAAGCCAGTCACTGGAAACCAGTCTCTGTGAGATTCGATATGTTGCAAAATTCTTCGCATATTCGGCAGTGAACATACTCCCGATTCAACAATTTTCAGAACCTATCAACCTGAACTGGGTCGCCCATCGTCACTGGTACAAGCTTTACGGTGTCTCTTTCCATAATTTGCGGTTTTAAGACCGGCATATTAAAACTGCTGTCTCGAGAAAAACGACAGTCGCACATGCGACAGCATCAGGTTTGGCGCCACCTTCAATGGCGACCACAGAACGAGCTCGCTTCGGGTAACTTAACATGAACAAACTCAACTGAAAACAGTGAAATGTGCATGCCAGTGCCCCAGAGAGCTGCTCTTAAAAAGGTAAACCTGCATAAATCGATTTTGTGGCCGTTTGTTAGACATACGCAATCTCTGGTTACCACGGCTAGCAGGGCACGACTACACAACCTCACGACCATACCGGCTTCAGATACCAACATTAGCGCCTTCTTACGCCCCACAGACTGTCCACGTGGTCTTCAGAATACAAACAGTTTCAGCATTTCAACCAAAGCTCAGATTCTGTTGGAAGTTTCAAGAGTGACACAAGGCACAAAGGCAGGCTACTAAGCACCGCGTAGAAATATGTGCTCTACGTAAAGAATGCCTTTAACTGTAAATTACGAAAATTTGACCACAAAGCGTATTTCCTAGCTGTACCTCTTCTCACACACAGGTAATCGGAAATCACAGAAACTGCACCTAATTTTGTACGTTACATTTGAACAAGAGTTCTTAATACTACAGCTCAAGAACTCCCTGCACCACGAGCTGCATCCTTCCCTGCAAGGCAGATGGAGGGAAACAGGGAACACAACAGACACTCGGGCTGTTTCGAAAGGCGTCTAAAAATCAATGCGCAAGCCAGCCCTCATCACTGATCCAAGTCGCACCAGCCTTCACAAGTGTGCCAACAACGGACGCGCCATTACTTGCAATAGGTCAAGGTACCCAGCTAGCTACTAACAGCTAGGCGGTAACAGCGGGTCGATCATCAGTTGCGACCAACAATATACAACCATTTTCTTTCAAACAACCAGACTGATATATTACCATTGGTCTTTACGCCGCAATCCGTAGACTTCATACACAATCACAACATTTTTGTTATTAATAGCAAGAACACTGAAACCGCTTTTACAGACACGGCACAGTGGAACTTTTGAAACACCAAACATTTCGTCCCGTGTCACTGCCTGCTTGTGTCCAGAGGAAGGATTCATGCAGAATTTTCTTCTGTCAGCTGGCTCCGCTCTGTAGATTCATGTGTGTGTGTGTTAATCGTTAGCAAGACGCTTGGCACATCCACTCGTTTCTTAACAAGCCTGCACACACACTGGCCTTCTGCCGCAGCTTCTGGTATCGTCTTCATTTGGAAACCGTACTCATGCATCTTCTTGTAAATAAGAAACACCACACCATTGCAGAGCCAAGCACACAAGGCGTGCCATCTGCAAGAATGCCCACAAGCTTAGACGGCGCCTAAATTCTACTTGTGGGAACGACACATTAACCCTTAAAGACGAAACGTAATCTGTTTTACATAAGGACTGAGTGCGTACCGCGCTGTAAACACTCTCCACTTCGGTTATAAAAACCAATCAGTTAATGAGGTATAAGGCAATCTGAGATCCACATAAGACACATACACGCAATGTGGGCACCATGCGAAATTCTTGAATGTTGAACCTGGGGGTATGTCAAGTACCTGTCAGGCTTTAAAAGGTTAATGCGTGCATGGGATCCAATATCGGGTGGCCTCGCAAGGAATGAAGGTCTACTAGTTCTGCAGCCTCTCAATGCGCAAACACAGACATCTGCTGAGTTCAGCGCCATATGCAAATATAGGCATCTGTGCAGTTGGCTCATCAACCAGTGCACACTAAATATGCGCGTTCAATATCCTGCAAAAATCAGCTCTTGTACTGTCACTCGATTCAAACTACCGGCTTCAAACTTTGCGCGCAGACCGTGCAACAAAGCTTTCGTGACCCGAAGGACTAACGGGTGTTTCTTACATAAATGCCGTCTGTAAAAAGCCTAAGTGACTTGACAAATAAGCGAAATATGCCAAAGCTCACTTCAACGGTTTCTTCTGAAGAATGTGACTTTTTTACGAACATTTTGTCCGACTTTCCGTGCCCGGGCCACATAATATGTACCTTGCTTTGTGATTTGGACAGAGTACTTGTAGCAGGAGTCTGAATGTTTAGTTTCGAAATGTCATCTCGGTTGCACTATTTCAGCAAGTTTACGCTTCTTTTGAATTACCGTGCGATATTTATTCCCCACACAACAATATATAGGTGAAATATGTGCTTTCTTCTTCTAATGTCTATTTCTTCGTTTTGGTTTTGTCAGCTATTGCATACTTCATTTAAAAGTAAATGTTTTCACATAAAACACGCACCGTGAAGGGTTGTTACGTCACAGCTCACCATTTTAGTACGCTACAAGCGTTTACCTGGAACCTTTCACAGTTACACAACGTACTGAACTGATGTAACGGGGCGGCTCGAAACTGCATACTGAGCCAGCTTGGACAAGTGTATTGCTCCGTCTATACAAATACCGCCGAACTCGGTTATAACGCCATGAAAGGGACTGAATATTTTGTGTCGTTATAAACGAGTGTTGTTACAACCGGGTAGTCTAATGTTATGGTTAACAGTGAGGAATTAATTGGTACCACAGAATATCTGACGCTGTAGACGAGGTGCCGTATAAACCTGTCGTTATAACCGGGTTTGAGTGTACTTCGTATATTCTTGTAAATAACAATGAAATGCCGATTTTAGTTTCGAACATTACTTCCGCTAGCTGTATGACGAAATACACACCTGCAACTTCAATATCAAACACCTGTTATCCGTTTTTAGCTTCAGTTTCTGTTTTAACTATTCTGTGAATTGTCCATCACTGCATCAAATATAATATGAATTACAGTCGGACAGTCGTGTTTGTTTTAATACAACGAAGTTAAATAAAATTCAGTACTTTAAATCTTCCCATTAGATATCACAAATCATTTGTCAGAGAACAAAAAATTCCTGGGCTTATGTCGCAACTGGTGGTATAGGTGGGACATTCTTGTTTGCTTGTTTGTTTGTTTGTTTGTTTGTTTGTGGCTCAACAGCCCTACTGGGGGCTTAGGCCTCATCATTTTTGAGGCTGCATGATCACAGTCATTTAGACACCCCACAGTCGGTAGGACTCCTCTGGACGAGGGATCGGCCCGTCGCAGAGACCTCTACCTAACAACACAAACACTCACAAGAGACAAATATCCATGCCCCCGGTGGGATTCGAATCCACGATCCCAACAATCGCTCGGCCGCAGACCTACGCCTTAGACCGCGCGGCCACTGGGATCGGCACAGCTGAGGCATTACAGACGTAGAACCTGCGAAGTAAACTGAATAGGCACCTTATCAAAACAAGATCAGAACAGGATCTACATGCAGAGGAAGTGTCGGGCAGGAAGAACAAACTCCATCCCATACACAGGCCCCACTTCAGACCGTGTCCTAGTAGAACGAACAGCCAATGTCATTGCAGATCTCATGCATCAATCTGTCAGACATGCACGCAGCGACATTTATACCTGTCGCTATCACGCTTCACATCGTCTGCAGTGAAAACTGCAGTGCACTTACATTAAGCCGTAACAGCGAACTGAAAGAAGTACAGAGACGTGTACCCAGTCCAATACGGAGACAGCTCCTTGTCAAACTGCATCTTTACGCTTTAGTATATCGTGTGCGCCTTAATGTTCATCTACTGTACAAATAACATCACAGACAGCCGCCCCACTGCGCAGCCATGCGTATTTTGGCTCTGAATTTCTTCAACTGTTTCGGTACAAATTGCAGATCTTAAACGACATCGATTCCTTATAGCACGTACGAACTGCCATGCCGGTCCCAGTGGCCGCGCGGTCTAAGGCGTAGGTCTGCGGCCGAGCGCTTGCTGGGATCGTGGGTTCGAATCCCGCCGGGGGCATGGATGTTCGTCTCTTGTACAGTGTTTGTGTTGTCAGGTAGAGGTCTCTGCGACGGGCCGATCCCTCGTCCAGAGGAGTCCTACCGACTGCGGTGTGTGTCTGAGTGTGATCAAGTGAAAATAAACAACCTCGACACCTGCTGCGAGTAGGCAGAAGAGGTAGGACTACGGCGACGAACTGCCATGCACAGTGCAAACCGTTTGAGAAAGTGAAGTCTAATATGACATGTCTGTTAAGCAAGGGTTCTAACTGACCGACAGGGGAAAAAATTAATTCACGTGACAACCTTCAGTGCAAAACTCCAAACACCACATTTCATCGAAGTCCCATGTGCATTTAGGAGATGAATATGGATTGACGCACAGACGGACAAACAAACATGACATCTACAATCGCGTCGACTTAGCACCCTCTCCAAAAAAACATGTCGAATACAACCGCATTGGTTTCTAGATTTCTTTCCCCGCCCAAATCGAATATTTTACTATCTTCGACTTTCAGTGAATTTTCGGTGCATCCAGACAATCTGAACAACTCGCCTCACACGACGGAAAAATGCAGATTTACAAGATAACCACGTTGCCTGTGTGTGTGTGTGTGTGTGTGTGTGTGTGTGTGTGTGTGTGTGTGTGCGCCTCTTGAACCAACTGACCTATTTTCACGAAACTCAGTACGAACGGCATTACAGCGAAGGCCATCCCGTCACTCCTTGCGTTTTCCTACGATCACTAACGACATGGCAGGCGTACCAAATTGTGGGATGTGGGAACACTAAGGGCGCGTAAGGTACCCCTGCTGGACAGATGTGTGGTGACAGACATTTGGAAGGTGTGCGGCGCGTCAAGTAACAACATCGAGACTATGAGAAGTATATATATATATATATACACACACACACACACCAGCGCGCGCGCACGCACGCACACACACACACACCAGCACACACACACACCAGCACACACGCACACACACAAACACACATATATATATATACTGCACACAAAGTAGAAGTGTGGCGCAGAAATATCAGTGCCGACATGAAGCTGGCTCGGAAAATCAATACCGGACTGTAAGCAAGCAATGAGCACTTCCAAACGTCCTGGAATCGCAGCCTTACACGTACTGCTGCCGAGACTTCAAACTTCAAGCAGCAACTACTGCAACGTGGAACACCCCACATGTGCCGCTCTTCCAAAACTTGAAGACGACGGACGATCATGTTACAGCCAAAGTTGCGTTTAGCGACGAAGCTACTTTGCATATTCTGTTTTGGAAGAACAGCGTCACAGACTCTGTGAAGCACAGTTACCTTAAATGCAACAGCTTTGTTGCAACTCGTGCCGATTATGCAGCCACATCCGTTTGATACGCAACGCGAACCAAACGTTTTCTTAGGGATTTTTTTCAATCTAGCACCACGTTGTTTTAGTTTGTCCTCAGTCGGCATGTGCCTTCTGCGGGTTCTCTTCCCGTCCAGAATTTAGCTTGTTCCTCCAGACCTTTGCACCTAACCGTACCTTCAGCTCAGATTTACGACATCTCCCGTAGGAACTGCATATGGCACACAGAGAAGCAAACGACGTTCCAACGGGACCGCCATCGCCACGGGCGACTAATGAACTCACACAGACCTGAGGAGTTCTCTACGATAATGCGCGGGGATAGGCGGACAGCTGACTGGGCCACGTTCCTTCTTTGGAAACATTTGAGACGTTTATAAAAATCTGCACGTCGAACTCCAGCAGGAACCAACCTTTTCAACATCATCAGTACCTGCACGTGCAGAACTGTCCTTATATTTAGTTTTCGTTTGCATCTTTTTACTTTACCGACTTCTTTTCTTTTAACGACAATTTGATTTGTTTTATATATATACACACACACACACACACACACATATTCAGCACTGAACACTGTGCGTACAAAACACACAGTACTCATACGTATGGCCGCCGCTACGTAAAGCAATATACACCGAACATAAGGATCTTAATTTGCTGTTTAGTTATAAATGCAATTGTTTATTTACAGTTCAATAAACGTAGCTGACTACGAACGCTCCTATTCAACTCACATACATAATATATTCATACCAAAACATTTTAATGAAACAAATTTCTACTGTCCGTAACATCCTGCGTAATTTGGCAGTTTCATCTTGCGATTTACTTTGGCCGCCGACCGACCACTCTTGTGCTGTGTAAATCTCGCACAGCCGCTAGAGGCACCCTGTCAACTAGGCAATTACGGTGTATCAGCTTACATTGTGCCTCCTGCAACATCACGTCCCTGCGCTGATAAGTGAAAGTTCGCCGAACAACGTAAAAACAAACAACCCGAAGCCTGTTGAAAGACTTCAGCCATCACACACGACCGCGGCAAGTAATATTATTGGACAATAACGAAAAACTTACGTATCGGTTACTTAAAACAGAAAGTCGAATGCACAAATGCACTAGACGTTTCGGCTATGACACTCGAAGACCAGACAAGCTAAGTCAAAACACACATTTAGCCAAAGTACACATGCAGTACACATACTGTTAAAAATATCAACAAAATATTTACGACTGTTCTTTTTAAATAATAACAATTTTGTGTATTAGCCTATATTTCAGGCTTCCGCCGCAATGTTGATGAGATATGCACTCTTCTGGGATGTTACGCGACGTCACATCCCAGAAGGGCGCAAATCTTTATGTGTTGTTTATTTCGCATTATCAGTATCACCGACTGCCCATCGTCGACGGTTATATGGCTGCAGGACGATAAACAGGAACGTATTTGGCAGGAAGCAGTCGTCGCCTGTCTGAATTTGCTTCGAGGGACTGAATAAAAACAGGAGACACCCAGGTGAAGACATGTGTCACGGCTGGCCGCCATGTTAGGCAGCTGCCGATACACAGAGCGCTCGGGACATTGTATTGTCGTGCCTGGCGGAAGCAGGGCCACGTCCCAGCTGTTAAGTGCAACAGACTCGTACTGCAGTGGGAGGCTTCAATATAGAATCGTGTGCCTTTCAATTCGTACGTTCATATATAATTCAGATCCAAACGGTAATTTGTTAGAAGCAAATCGCTTGTATCTATTTAAATAAATCCCACTCATTAAGCCCTGCTTAGGGCCTGCCACGGCCCAGGCGGTTAGCCGCCGGCCTCCCACCGCGGAGGCCCGGGTTCGATCCCGGGTCAGTCCATGTGGGGTTTGTGGCGGACAAAGTGGCACTGGGACAGGTTTTTCCCCGAGTACTTCGGTTTTCATTCCACCGGTGCTCCATTACTAGGAAAAGGACAAAAAATAATCATCATCTTCATCTTCATCATAGGGTTGCACAATAAGCCTCATGGCTGCAGTGCGTCCGTAGCGTCTGCTGCGGGGCCCTTCATCACTAAAAAACAAAAGCCCTGCTTCCCACGACTAGACGATGCGTTTGAGATTTTCAGTCTGAGAAGCAGGGCTCCATACCGAGGCAATTAATCTTCCCCGGGGACCACACATCACTACCCGGAAGCGTCCCGACCACGAGAGACCCAGAATGAAAGTGCAGTGCTTAAACTTTGTCAGCTTGTTGCCATGTATAGTTGGTACCAAGTGGGATATATCGTTGCCAATTAGTCACACTGAATGGACAGCCCTGCAGCATCACACACCAAACTGTTACCACATGCAATGGTATGCAGCGTACACTCGATACCAAGTGATGGACACCCCTATGAACCGGTCACATCGAGTGGACGGCGCATCTACCTCAGACGTCAAAAGACGTGTAAGTACGTAACATCAGTCGCACGTATCACCCTCCCAGTGTGACTTGTGTCCTCGAGGTTATGACATTCATTTACAACAACGCGCAGTGACCGTGGATACCTTGCATAACGCTTCGTTAACCGACTCTACCGCGTCTACAGGTGACTGGGTATCACGACGCCGACAGATCCTTCTAACGTCCTCTGTTAATTTTACGTCTAGCTACACACTGGCAATCGGACTCGGGGCCTTCAGGCACCACGTTACACGGAACGCTGACAGACCTCCCGGAATCCAGCATCCGAAAATTCGGACATAAGTTCATCTGACAACTCGTGTCACGCTTCACTCAGTCTGCTTCGCGTCATGGCTGGCTGCGAAGCGTTCACTGTTACCCCGATGTGCCCCGAGTTGGGGTCCACGCGTTTTAGTTCATGTATTGTAACATCAGGTTGTCACTCGCCATGTTTGGAGAAGATTTTGGAAATGTTTTTATTCGGCACACAGACACGCGGCACAGCTAAGAAACGCTTCGTTCTTTGCTCGTCGAAGTTCTTATGGTCAGCGCGGCCGCCGGGAAGCGGCGAGCGACAGTTGTCAGTGAAACAGTCCCTGCAGATACACGTGCAGGCCGCATACAACAAGAGTGTGCGACACTCACGGTGCTGCATATGCACCCGGACACTCACGACACTAAGTAAAATAGCCCCATAACGTTTATTCTAACATAATGATCGCCCGGACACAAAAAAAATAAAATATTTTCAATAAACAAGAAAGCCGATGTGGAATTAGGCAACTCTTTCCCCTTGCCAACTGAAAAACTGAACGCAATGGACTTCTCAAGTCCGCTCCTAATTCACTTCACGAATACAAGACCTATATTTTGACTTAGCACACATGCCCCCCCAAAAATGTTGATTCACACTGCCAGAAATCTCCGGTATCTGGCCCCGCTGTGCAGCAACACGGCTTCATTGATGTTTTAAAAACGCACGCACTTCGGGCTACTTTTGCTGAAACGCGTTCTAATGTTACACGCTACAGCAAGACAGCGTCATTCAAACAGTCAAAAATTCCGAACGATAATGACGATTCATTTAAAAAATATTTTGAAGTTAAATTCGCTACAATTTCCAATCCCTGAACGTGAGACACCAAACCTTGTAAGTCAAAATCTGGAGTTAATATTTATTTATTTATTATCTTCTGCTTCTACAATGCATTCTCCATTATATATACATATGAGGAACTGCAAAAACAGATCACGGATCGGTTTTATTGAAATTTAAACACATTCACTCCTGTTTATTCCTGCACTTTCGGTTAGCCTGCAGATCTGTTACACTTCAAACGGTTTTGAAGAAATTTATTGCATGAGTTGAGTGTAGTTCAAACTATGGCTACAGGCAAACACGATATTGGCTACACTGTGTCCCTGAACACGGCAGCTCTGGCGCACAGAAAGCCTGCAGCCACCGGGACATTTTGTGACAGCACTCGTGCTCAGACACACAATAAACGGGACACCACGTATTTTACAGACCCAAGATGGACAGATTACACTGCATACGAATTTTACTGACAAACAGAATATTTAGTTACCGCACAGCAAACACACAAGTGGGGCTTTGGAATACTTCGACAAGTGCGCTGTTACTCGTCAGTCACATCACCACCTGCCCCCCCCCACCCCCACCCCCCTTACACGTTCGTGCCGCCTCCCTTTCTGTCTCTCTTGCGCGCACGCGAACTTGCCGCTCCTCCAGAAGCTATTATTGGAATTGCAGCCTGGACAACAAGGTTAAAAAACAGCAACGACAACTGCGGTCTTCCAGACGGTGACATTTACACCGGCGTCCCTAGTTTTACGGTCTCGTTCTCGGAGGTGGTTACTGATGTTTCGGAGAAACCTGGTGCGTCCATCTTCTGGGCAGAAGTGCAGATGAAGGCCCCTACCAGTCTACATGCAGTCAACCCACATCGCAGCCGGGTGATTATCACCCCTACTTTCTGTACGGGAGGCCCCAAAAATCTCGCCAGGAGGCCGCATATCATGGTCTTCCTCAGTTCCACCAGACAAGAATGGGAATAATACCAGACATTAGGTCAAAACTACTTCATTCCACGTCCTTTCGAAGTCACTACTCATACTACCACTTGATGTCATACATTCAGCTATCGAAATCGTCCAAAAATTCAACACACACGCCGGCAGCATAACGTCGCCATGCTCGGACGACCAGCCTACATAACACGTTCGAAATTGACAGGTCAATTAACAGTGTGAACCGTTGCGGGAAATCAAATCCCCGGGTCACTTGTTGCCTTCGAGCGCTGAAACAAGAGTTAATTATTAAAAAATAGCTGTTTTAAACAGCTTAATTAAGTGTCCGAAATAAACGACAAGTTGTTAATTTAAAACTGCTGAATTAAAAATAAGTCAACCTCTGTCAACACAGGCAATTATGGGCAATTACAATTTACCGCATCGTTTCATGTCCGTAGCAGATAAAATTAAAATTAAAAGGTTCAACAAGAATGGAATATCCACATCAAGGGCACGTGTGGGCGAAAACAGGATACGTACAATAAAACCTACTTAAACAGAATATCAAGGGACCTGAACATTTTTCAGTTTCACACAAACTTCCGTTCAATTAGCATTCACTTCAAATGGAGCCTTCTCGGGAGATCAGCCGTGTCACTACCGAATAAATTGGCAGCATTAATACTGTAATGACGCCGCCGATGGCACGAGAACAAGTCACCGCATTACGTCGCCGCAGAAATCTTCAAATTTCATATAATCACTTCCATTTAAAGAAAAGAAAACAGCGCTACTGCACAGTACCTTCGTCATGTGTTTATGCGTACTTGTATTAGCAAAAAAGGCAGCGAGTTTATGTTTCATGTGTACACTAACGGCGGCGACGCTGCCCAAGAATCACGTGTCTTGTCACTTCTTTCCATCTTCACTTCTTTCTTATTTTTTGCTTCCGCCTTGATTTTTTCACTTGCTGTTCCATCACTCCGTTAAACCTTCCAAGCACAACAGTTGCTGTACGTCACCATGTGTGACGGGAATATTCTTCTCAGATAAATTCCAAGAAGTTCTGAAAGAAGAAAAACTGTATGCAGAGCACAAACGTTCAAACGGGCTGCTTTCCGTCAAATTCTCTAACAGAATATTCTTTTTCTTTTTTTAAATTTATTTTTTTATTTTTTTATTTTTTTAACCGTTAAACCAGCTTCTAAGGCAGAGGCGAAATTATCAGTTTTTCTTAGCCTTGCTCTACAGAACTGGCCCTGTCGCTTCGTTTGTAGTTCACTCCATACTGGTAAGACTCTGTGATGCTTTTTGTGTCGTGTAAAGCTGTCCTGCGGCTTGTATATGTGTCCCTTATCATATGCTTGGCCAAACGTCCGCGTGCTGCTTTCTAGTTGCGTCTCCGGTTAGGAGTCAATCTGCACTGGCTTTCACTAGGAGACTTGCTTCTAGAAAAGTCTCATCCCCGATTCGGTTATTAGTTAGTTGGTTGGTTATTTAGTTTCGTTTGTCAGTCAGACAGTTGGCTGGTTGTTTACTTAGTTCGTTAGAAAAACAGGCCTTCTCAGAGAAAGGCGTGTTTTGCCTCAGACACGCCACACTGTACTGTACTCAAGACGGTCTCAACAGGGCTGGGTCCCAAAAGGACAAATCGGACGCCTCTGCAAGGCACATCCACGCACCTCGCCGTACGGTAACACAATTCAACACCGCCTAACCTACAGAAGTCGGGAGCTGTTTGTAGATCACCTGTCCTAGTACACAACACTAGCTTCACGAACTATCGAAATAACATCTGGGAAGCTCTAAAAAACAAGAACGTGTAAACACGTGCAGTTCTCGCGAGGAGCTGCTTGCCGAACGTCGCAGTGTAGTGGCTTTTAGCATTCCTGCTACCTGTTCGGACGGTTCTAAATTACATTATCGGCTGGGACACCCGGAGTGAGGATTCTACTTCTCTCCTTCAGTCCAACAGGGCAACTACATGTCTGCGACAGCACCCTCGACAAGGTCACGGCCCCTTCCTTCCCATCCTTCAGAATTCATCAATCACAATCGCCCGTGCAGCTCAGAAGGAAATACGAATGGTGGGGGGGGCGGCGGCGGGGGGGGGGT
>BLKM01012755.1:194879-466858 GCA_013340265.1 Coptotermes formosanus | reverse complement strand
CCCCCCCCCCCCCCCCCCGTTTCTAAATCCTCACGCTGGACATGTATAGATTACAGTGGAAAATCGCGTGCTGTTTATAAAATGCACAACAAATTCCACAAAGGAGGGTCCTTCTTCAGCAGCTGAAGCTATGGCACTCAGCCTGTTCAATGCCGTGTTCAGAAATACACACCACTGGAAGATTCTAAGACATTTCGATACAGTCCACATCTTCATATCCCACTTCAATATTAATCCCCAATTCAAGTGTGGTTCTGACAAGCAATTCGAGGGCCCCCGCCCCATACTTTCTGACGGAAATGCACACATTTCTGATCCGCCCCACGTGTGGTGCGCACTCAGCCTATGTCATCCTGCTGGATGCTGTGGCCTCAGTACGAGTGACGAACCTCCTCACATGCAGTAACACTCCTCGCCTTGCTGCTGTCTCCTAGATACGACTACTACGTTCAGCAGGCCTGCTCCGTTCTCACAACATCCCAAACGTAGCAAACATTCCCGATCTGCATTAACAAACCAAGCCTGACACTCGTAACAAATTCCCAATAACTCAACCTGCATCCACTTTGTAACAGTTAATTAAAAACCAGCGTACGGCAGGAAACATAAAAAGCTGAGGAACGCCTTGCTGCGGTGCTGAAGAAAGTCACGACGCATTTCATTAAGAGAAAGAGAGAGAGAGAGAGAGAGACAGACAGCGTGTGTGTGTGTGTGTGTGTGTGTGTGTGTGTGTGTGTGTGTGTGTGTGTGTGTGTGTGTGTGTGTGTGTGTGTGNTGTGTGTGTGTGTGTGTGTGTGTGTGTGTGTGTGTGTGTGTGTGTGTGTGTGTGTGTGAAGTGTTTTATTCAGTGACTCAGTTTTACAGATTACATCGCGCAGACAGTAGACGAACAAACGTGAATATGGAGCAACGATGGAATGATTAAGGGGAAAACCGAATCTAGACATTTTTGTTTCAAAATAACTGACAATAAATAACGAAAACAGTAAACTCTGGCATTGAATTTGATTACTTACAACCCAGTAGACCTTGATAACACCGATGCCGCCACGTACAGGCCGAATCTATGAACTATGCAGCCTCGCAACGGCGATAAAGCAGTCGTCGTTAGAAGCTGTGCCGAGACCTAAAATATCGGATTTACCTCCCGGCAAGCTGCATGCCACCGTAGCATCGGTTTCGATGAAGGGATAACTTTACATTACGCATCATAAACTAGCACGAATGTTTCCACATTTCGCACGGAAAACCAGTGACAAAATTCCGCAGACACAGTCTTTAAAAAGAGGCTCTTTCAGGAGGTACGTCTGGCGTGCTGCATGTTTTGCCCACCTCATCACTCTTCCTTTAATCAGACTAACAGAAACTACACAGGTTCTAACACACACACACACACACACACACACACACACACACACACACACACAGGCAGTGATTACATATGTTGAAGGCTGCGGGCTTCTGAGGCACGCGTGTCGACTGCTGAATAGTAACCGACGTTTCGGAGCAATCTGTTGCCTCTATCGCGAATAAGCTGGATCACGGAAGGTTCAGGCGGGACGTCGTAACTATCAACCAAACAATGCGGCGTCATACGCCAGAACACCGCTGCTGAGAACCCCAAAGCTCCTATTACAACGTGCTCTCTAAAACAGCAACTCTCACTTATAATGCGGTTACGAAATGTGGGCTCTTGCTTTGAGGGAAGAACATGAAGGCCTACTGGACGCACTTCTGAAAGCGAAGTGCTTCGGACAATATGGCGACCCAACACGCACGAAACATGAAACTTGTGGCACTAGCCGACACTATTCGGAACGTACAGGGCACCTGCAAGTGACGTCCAGAAAGCTAGGATGAACTGGGCATGTAGCTCGGATGAGGAACACGAGGAAGGCATACCGCAATGTAATCGATAACTACCTGAAACACTGAGAGGTTGCTAACTGTGGGACGGGTCTACTGAAACGGGCCGTTCGATCCATGTAGCGCATCATCCCTATCGGCGGTCTCAATTAGCACTTTCGGACCTTCGAGTTCTGTTGCCAGAGCGTTTCCATTACGTAATTTCAATTTCCCAAGCGACCACTTTCCGCGCAAAGTGCAAGACGGCAAACTGCACTGCTGTGCATGCCAATTACAGCATACCACAGCGGAACCTTGAACCGTGCTTATGTTCCATTCCGAGGGCACACAGCGCGCAGTCCTGCAGCACGTTAACATCCATTGTCTTCCAATTGCTTCGGCGCAGCGTCCTACTGGGTTGCATCTTGCTCACACTGCCTGCTTCACTGCGTCCTGCGTCGTTACCTATTTTGTAGAACTAGCGGTAATATCGAACTGTTTAAACCTTACGCTGCCACCATAATTCTTCCACTTTAAGAAAATCGGCACAAATACAAATGTACTGTCCTCGGGAAGGCACAGCCCCGTTCGGCAGTTTTCCTCGATGCAGGGAGCAAGACTAGGTACCAGATCCTCAGGTTGTGTGTGAATGTATCAACCGCCAACTGCGTCCACTTTTAAAATCTGTCGGGTGCAAATGCAAAAGTAAATGAGTGGGAATGTTTGGATAAAAATAACAGAACGACTGGTATGTGTACATACGTTTATGTACGTATGTATGTATGTATGTATGTATGTATGTATGTATGTATGTATGTATGTATGTATGTATGTATGTATGTATGTATGTATTATGTATGTATGTACGTATGTACTTATGTATATAAGTATGTATACATGTGTGTGTCTTTGTATGTATTGTATGCATATACACGTGGGTACATACACATGCATTAAACCTGTTCTGCGACTGTAAGACAAAAAGTAAACACTTTTGAAACAAGACATAAGAAATTGCATATCACAACAGATTACAAACGGATCCACAAAAACGTATGCACTATTTCTATCAATCGAATATTAACAGCTCAGTAGCCTGCAATATGACAACCAAACAAGCCCCAACCAATCCCACTCTAGCAGGCTTACACTGAACCTCCCAGCAACCCGCAAAGTACAATACACAGACAGTGACGCGCTCCCAGTACAATTAACTACACCGCTGCTGTACTCGCCCCAGGATAAATGCCTTATTCGCTTTCTTTCACATGTTAACTTACTGCAGCTCCACAACCTCAAAATGCACATTTCTTCATTACGCCCTGTGCTTACGCTGGAAACAAAATATGGAAAAGATGAATCCACACATATGGTCTAGACTCGTGGCTCACAGTGTGTGGGGTGCGGGCCGAGGGTGGAGTAAACGTAACAAGCACACGGACTGCTTAAGCAGCAAAAACTTATGTTTCCCCGTAAAACAATTTTATTCACCGCTCTTCAGTTACGAACCACCACTGTTCTGCGGGCGAGTCTGTTCTCTTGCTTATTGGCCAACTGCTTACGTAATGTAACTGGCAATGTTCTGCAGTCCTACACTTGGAGTTCTCCGCGTCTCCTGTATTTTTTGTTTTATCTGTACACTGAGACTCAGGTGTTAACTTACATGCGTGTGTGTGTGTGTGTGTGTGTGTGTGTGTGTGTGTCTATATATACACACATACATACACACATACATACACACATACATACATACATACATACATACATACATACATACATCGACGACGTAAAATGTGGCAGTCAACACGAATGAATAAATAAATAAATAAATAAATAAATGAAAGATACAGGTAAAGTTCCGCTGTCCACGCCATGAAGGCATATGGGGGATTTTTGATTTCGATGAAGAAACGTCTCCACCGACACTTGCTACCTGCACAGGCCATGATCTGTTTAAAGTGTTTGCCCAACGGTACGACTAGCTAGCTTGCTCCAAACACGCGTTGATAAGTATGGCCAGTTTCCCACTTTCGGCTGTCCTAGTTTCAGCAAATGTGTGAAGTCTCTTATCGCGTTTGCGAACAGCATAATGCTGCATGCCTGAGTGCATAACATGATGACATGGAAGATCGAAAACACAACTTGGAGCTGTGAACGTGGCAGCTCGACGACTTACTAACATTTCAGTGTTCTCACAGGGACACGTAAACACCTAACAACACACACAGGTCTTGTTCAAAGTGATTCACTCTAGCTACAAACTTTGTATTTCAACTGCTAACACGTAGCATAAATACCGCGTTCGAAGTCGCACACTACTTCGCGCATTTACGCCCGTATCGAGAACTACGGATGTAAATACACGCCGGAACTGGCATTGTGCGTGAGGCACAGTAACTGACACCGCCGTTTCGGCGTCAAACCCCATACCGACCTCCAACTTCTACACACTAAGAATGAGCACGGGCTTAACTTCAGCTGCTGAGACGTTCACAGAAAACGCAGCTGGAAACGTTGCGCACTCCGGTACTGGAGACGATATTCCCGTCTTTCCTAAGGAATGTTAGGACAGCACATACGAATAGCAAAGACCGCCTCCTTCCAAAATCCTCGCAAATAATTAATGGTTTTCCCAACTCTGCAGATGCTATCTGACATTGCAGTTGCATCAGAGGAGTTACGTCAGCCCAGAGTCGGTCAATGTAGCAAACCGCAGCAAGGAACCGTTCGGCTGCACGTGGTTGAACCCAGCCCGTCTCTAAAACTTTGCACTTCATGTGACCTTCATGAATTCACGACCGCATCATTATGCAAGACAGAAACTTGCAAGGGTGACTCCAACAGCAGGATACACAAATTTTCCAAATGCATTATTTTCTGTTTTGCATACTTTTGGTTTACTGAAGAGAGACACTGCACGAACACAGTACGCGGCTCATCATAATGCACGTATCTCAATGCACTGGCAGCAACTGTTTCGTTGTGCTTCCTTATATATTCACAATTTCAAAAAATATTCAAAATGAAAGGTGTCGATCTAACTGCCATCTGTATTTGATGCCACGTACTAATATTTTACACGATGAACCGTTCCGTATCAGGTAATGAGGTGCGATGTGTGCCTCGCGTAAACAAGAAGCCATGTTTGACCGAAACGAACCAAACAGCAACTCCTACTGCAGGCCGCCAACATACACCTCGGATCTGTCATGCATCTGTTACGGGCATTTCTAACTGCAGGAAATAAACGATAGGTACGGCCTTTGCTTTATACCCAATGCAAACACCCGAAACTCTGCGTGCCAACATCTTAACAAGACACGCAACTAGATGTATTTTTAGGTTAGTTCGCATCCCTGCCAAGCGCCAATTAACATCGTTCGTCCGTCTTCCTCTACGCATGAAACAATTGCAGAATAAATGAACAGGCATCTAATAATTACATTCGATAATGTAGAATTTTTCGAAGAAAAAAAATTGATTCATTTCATATTGCATTCATGCCACACATTGTAACGACCACTCTGCGTTAAGACCCACACGCATTACTGCGAGCCGTGCGAGAGTGCGTCACTAAACGCTTAACGGAGAGGAATAACGCCAATAAATAATTCCACGGGGATATGTAACACGTTTCTGGCGCTGTTGGCTGACAGCACTTTCGCACTTCACAGCAGACGCAAACCTGTTACGGCACAGGCGAATCCACTTTCGCAAAGCCAATTAATCACAGCCAACGCCAGTCCTTGAATTTCCTTCAACGGTCACCTTATCTAAACCCTTCCCAAATAAGCCGATAACATGTTACATGATATCTGCATTCTGTGTCACGATTAAACTTGATTCACGATGGAACATTTTTCAGAACACAGATAACGTGCGACTTGAGTCCCCACGCAAAATAGCAGTTAGACTCCACGGACGCGAACCAAACTTTTTATTTTACTGCAGCCTCCCGACAACGAACTTGATACAAATCCGCCACATAGTAACCTTGGTTACTCCTTACGTTCTACATCTGATGGCAATGCGTATTCTGCGTTACATAACTGTTTCTGAAGACGCCACAAAGCGACAGTGCTGAGTTTCAAGGCCTCTGCGACTAATGATATTGTGAGTAATGAATTTGTACAAGTGTTTTGCGACACATGACACCAGCACACTTTGTGTACTGCAGACTAACAACTGTGTATCCGATTAGCAAAACAACGTACACGTGATCTTCCTCACTGTTTCAGACTAGCCATATTAATTCTACCAGACGGTTTAGAACACTGTGAATGCACTAATTTGAGCTTAAGCATGTTCCCCCCAAACACAGAGGCATGACAGAACACATCTGTCCCAGAGACGCTTCTACCTGGTTTCCAGTCATGTGGATATGTGGGTGAGGTGGTGATGGCTGAAAGGTGTGGGAGGGCAGACGGATGCGCCGAAACGGGGAATAATAACCCAGGAACAACAGAAAACTCCTTCCCTTGCGTTCGTACGTTAGAAGTTCTACACTAGCCAAAACAAGTCAGTGCAATGCTGCTACATAATGGCAGCTGCGGTGATAGCAGCAATAGCAACAGCAGTAGCAGAAGTAGTAGCAGTAGCAGCAGCACCAGCAGTAGCAGATAAATACGATAAAATAAGCTCACCACCAAACGGTGTTAAACTGACAAAAAGTAAATAAGAGACTACACACAGCTCCAGACACGCGGCACGCCTGGCGTGAAACAGGTTAATTGGAAGAATAACAACAGCTTCAACGTCAACAATTAGAAACGGCAGCGGCGGCGGCGGCGGCGGCGGCGGCGGCGGCGGCGGCGGCGGCGGTGGTGGTGTAATTAAATGAATACGAAAGGTTAAATGGCTGTTACGGGTTGACACAGGGAAAATGACAAGTGCATACAAAATTTTGGTAGGAAATTTCAAGAAGAACGCACATGGACCAGTTGCAGAGGAGACGGCATGATAACACGCAGACCGGAACTTACACCAATACGGTTTGAACCTGATTCTGTTTACTCGGATGCAAGCTCCCTGGAAGACTCTTATGAACACTGTAACGCACCAGCGGGTTCACAGTCGCGGAAAATATCGCGACCAACTGAGAAACTGAAACATTCTGAAGACTGTATCACACATTACTTCTTAATAACTAACTATCTATCTATCTATCTATCTAACTAACTAACTAACTAACTAACTAGCTAGCTAGCTAGCTAGCTAACTCCATGCAGCACAGTCCTTTCGGAGAAGCCAACAGGCCCTCAGCTAGTCAAGAAACTCCCCGAATGTTAATATAACCCCCCACCTGTACCTATCCTAAGCCACAGCAATCCGGTCCATTCCTCCCCATCCCACTTTCTGAAGATCCATCTTAATATTATCCTCCCATCTAGGCCTAAGTCTTCCAAGTGGTCTCTACACACTAAGTCTCACCGCCAAACCCTGTACGCAACTCTCCTGTTCCCCATACGTGCCACATGCCCCTCCCATCTCATGCTTCTTGATTTGATCACCCGAATAATGTTTCGTAAGAGCAGAAAGCATAAAGCTCCTTGTTAGGTAGTCTTCTCCAGTACCCTGTTATCTCGTTCCACTTAGGCCCAAATATCCTCCTCAGCACACTATTCTTGGACACTCTCATTCTACGTTCCTCCCTCAATGTGAGTGACCAAGTTTCACACCCATATAAAGCAACAGGCAGAATTACAGTGCTGTACATTTTGATCTTTACGTTTTTGGATAGCAACCTGAAAGACAAAGGATTCTGCACCGAATGATAGCTAGCATTCCCCGACTTCAATCTGCCCTTAAGTTCTTCATGAATGGAGTTTCGATTCGTTAGGGCTGTTCCAAATGTCAGAACTGTTCCACCATTTAAAAGGATTTCTTCTTGTTGATGATGATGATGATGATGATGATGATGATGATGATGATGATGATGACGACGACGACGACGACGACGAACACTGCTCTGTCACGTTGTGCGGACCAAACAAGACTGAAACGTAGCAAGGCCAGTAGATGGCCATTACGACAATTCGTATAATGGAACATAAGGTTAGACAAAACCTGTCCCACTTCTACTGCCCTGACACTCCAAACGTACTCAACTACTTCAAAGCTTCAGCAGGATTATGTATACTCTGCACGTTACCCCATAACCTCTGCACCAGCAGTTTACTCCGTGCAGCAGTTGGTTCTGAACGCCCTAGCAGCAACTATGCTGTAGAAATATTTAACAGCTCCGCATTCACTGCCCAGACAAACGTACCCCTGACGATCTGCTTGTTCAGACCGAGAGATTCCACCACATGACAAACGCTGTCAGTGCATCCGGGACATTTTGGCGATTTTTTTATGTTCGTGGCAGCGGGGAGGATCCAGCCCGCGCCCCTTAAACACTAAACTCATGCGGTTAGATCAGACCTGCCACGATGATCCCATACAATGAGCAGTGTCCTGCATAACTGTCACGTAAAGCCTAGACTTCACCGACACAAAAACAGGATGTTTCCGAAGTTGAAATATTCACTACCGGGAGCTCAACATCAATGAAGAATTACGCTGGTGACATTGTACAAACACATGACCAAAACAGCTGAGGTATCCACTATCAGCAGCTCAACATCAAGCAAGAATTTCTCCGGTGACACCGTGCAAACAAATCGCCAAGACTATTTTCTGAAACGTTTCCAAAGCAGGATGCACAGACAGGCGTAGGTGGGGACAGTGTTGAAAAATCGATGTATGTGAGCTCTGGTTTCAAGCACAATTCTCACAACGAACGCGTTTTACTCAGAGGAAGCACTTCTAGACGACACATGCGAAACAATTACCAACAAGCGAAACTTTCTCTCCATCTCTGAAACTTCACACATTTACAGCCGAATCAGTAACTGACCATCCTCTGTTCTATGCTATTTTTAGGTCTTTCGTGTATAAATAAGTACATAAATAATAAGCAATCAATAATGTAAACAAATTCATGTAATTACGCAAATTCAGTACATTGCAAGACACTGTTTCTATGAAACCTTAAGAAACGGAGAAGGAAAGGTTAGATCCTGCATCAGAACATCAGACGATATCTGACGAAACAACTAAACAACGAGACTGGAAAGAGACGAATGTAACAGGCGCGTTCGCAGGCGTTATACGAAATTACGAGTCACATCCCTGCGCTTCCAAATACCTATAAGGAAATGAAGCGAAGCCAATACGAGCAGGACAAGCGGCGTTCTGTAACTGGCACATAAGCAGAGGTAGAATCTTCACCAGCCGACTTCGCAGGGCAGCTCTGCTTGACCAGCTGGTCACGGCATTCCCCACATTTTACTGAACCCGAAGGTGCACCGCCCCTTCACTAAACTGCACAATACGACGATGAACTCGCCACTTGCAGTAAAGAAACACTATCACGCACATACCGCGCGTACTGACTGTCAGCGGATACTCAGAATGAATAAACTCGGCAAACCACAAATTCAAGCATTAAACAAGATTAAGAATTCTCTATCCACTGTCACACACATTAAAGGAAAATTAAGCATTTCTACAGCTCTTTAATATGTCCTTCAAAGTCTTACTGTAATTGAGAACTATATTAAAACAAGCAAGGCAACGAACGAAACTGTCCAAATTTGGCACAAACCTCGTATTCTAGAGTTCTTGATTCACCCACATCCTAGCAACAGCGCTAAGACCTATCATGATAGGAAATACGGACGTGCACGGAGCATGGCTGCATAAACGTACACGCAGAACAGGAACCGCACGCACATCTTCACGAAAAGTGACACTAAAGCTATCTCATCTGAAAGGAAAATGACATGGCTTGACACTCCTTCGTAAGATTGTTCAATGACAAATTTCATGAAGATTCGTTCAAGGGTTCTCGAGTTGTCACATGCGGACAGAGACACGGCCGAACGGACCGTTTTCAACAAGCGCCCCACAAGAAATACGAACGCATTTAATAATAAAATATTTCAGCACAGTCTAAACGCAGCAAAAACTTGTCTGGTCGGCAGGATGGACATGACTGGTGGGCCACCGCTGACTGCTCAACTGACGTCAGAACACGTACGTACGTCACTTTTAACTATTTTGAAACCCCTACGAGTTAGGGCAAGATGCGTTCGACACAAAAATTTTACTTTTTCTCTACAATTTCTGTGAGAAAGACGTATCGCTCCGATAAACATTTACCACGTGCTCCAGACGCACGCAGAAGAGCAGGTAGGGCATCATACAAAAAGTGCCCGATATAGGCGAAGGCTAAAAATGAGTCCACAATTTTTAATCCGCTCAGCGATTCTGAAGCTGTTACACGCACAGACGCACAGTGACTTTCATAACCGCTCCGCTCCGCTGGGATGAGAACACGCTTGCGAAGGCTGCATGCATTAAGGACACGCGGTATGCAGCAGTCTTAAATACGAACAAAAATAATATTCCTTCAGGATTCGAATAAACAAACAATTAAGACGACCGACGGACTGCTGGACATCGTGTAAGGTAAAACGAAAAATAAATACACGGAAAGTGCAGAGTTGGCGGACGGACAGACGGACGCGCGCGCGCGCGCGTGCACACACACACACACACACACACACACACACACACAGGGGGCAAATTAAGAGAACGGACAAAACTGAACATCAACAGACAGCCTGACAGAAGGGCGAAATTCTGCACTCTCTGGAGGACAGCAAATCGTGTAGAAAGTTTTGTCACACGACACCGCAGCACACTGAAAATCTTAAGTGGAGAGTAAGGACCAGTTGGGGCTTTGAATCCAATAAATCACAAACAGGAATGTATACTTTAATTTCATTGGCTTTGCGCGAACGGTACCTCAACCTATTCATTCGGCCTTGCTCAGTTCAGTAAGAGGATGTCCCTGGCACCTTTCCCATCATGCAAAATCCGCCCGGTCATTAACTACACAGAAATCCTGAAACATAATGAACTGCAAAGGTGTTAGAAATGCCCACCGTAACACCCGCAAATAAATGCGTACTTTCTGAAACTACTTACAGGTTCTCCAGTGTTCACGGACTTTTCCCGTTCGCGCCTCTCAATGTTATCAATTTAAATAACAGCAACACGACCAAATTCCGAAACTGGGACTTCCCGAATTCGAAGCAAGACTCCCAACTGTTCTTCTGCAACGTTCGCTTTTCTCGGCCAGACCAACCGGTCCGAAATGACACTTTTCAGCTACACTTCGCGTGCCAAACCGCAAACAGACGCTAATGATGGAATCTATACGTGTCAAGGATGTTTTCCCCTCCGTTTTCCTGCCGGCGGATTTCCGTTTACCAGAAGTACTTACTGCTTAGCCTACAGATCAGGAACGGGCAATTATTTTTACTTGGAGGACCAAACAACGGTATTTCGAAGTAACCGTGGGACAGACAGAGTCATCAAAAAAATTCTATAAAGGACAGGTGTTGAACAACTACTCATTACTTGCACTCTGTGTACGTATAGACATCCAAAAACAACGCGAATCATTAATTCAGGCACGACAAACCTCTTCATTAATATTCAACGTGGCTGAAGACACACACCAAACCACCTTCTCGCTGCACTTCTCCCTGCAGTGTGTTTCCGCAGTATAATTCTAAGCACAATGAGCAGACGTAAACACCACCAAGCTAAGCGTATATGAGAAATAAGAAATGGGTTTGTAAATTAATTACTGTATACATCATGTTGTACATTTTCCACTCTATTTACATTGTACTCCACTTCTCCTGCCTCTCCTCCCACAAGAATAACAGTCTCCACACAACAGACATCTCGGCTCGCCGTTCATTACATTAATCACGCGCGCGCCTTAAGACCGTTCCCGCAGATGCATAAAAGGGACACCCTATATAATGGAGACAGCCATATAGACACAGACAACAACACGGCGTGGATCTGACTTCCAAACAAACTCGAAGACTCGCTCACACAAACTGCATTCCGTTACACGTGGTGGAAAAAAAACTTGAATTATAAGAACCATTCTTTTGTACAGTGTAAAGTTCCAAGTGTTTAATCGTTGTAACACTGTGAGACCTGCATTAATACGTGGTGTTGTGAAATCCTGGCATTCAGTTCCCACACAGCGAACACGCGTCACAGAACGAACTCACATATCCGAATGGCTTATGGTCCTTATTCGAATGGCGCTGCTGTAACGTGACGCACGTTCGGGGGATAACCCGTTCCAGTCTTGTGTGGCCAACCAGCTACCACGGAATTTTCGAAGTTTTCTCGGTGCATTACGTGAATTCCAGAATTCTACCCTGAAACACGCCACGACTGCCACCATCTGAACACTCTTCTGCCAGTTTAACACAATTACGTTCCCATCTCGCTCGGCACTACAAACCTTCTGCACTGTAAACAATGTCATGAACTAGCAGAACCAAACTGCCTTCCCTGTGTTCATCACCGAACAGCTGCGAGAATGAAGTCGTGACCTCACCTTGTCGCCTGCCAACCGCTACAGCCCGCCACAGTTCCACACAGCACACGTTCAGTACCATATTTCGCAGAAATCCGTCTGACAGTTTCGCAGATGGAACACCGACACGGACAGGCATTTAAAACACACCAAGCAAGAGCGTGCTATCAAATGCACCCACAAAGCACGGCGAATTTTCAACGCGAAGTGCCGATGTCTGTAACACACACAGTATGGTTTGTTATGACGGTGTTTGTTGGTGCGCTCCCAACAGAAATTTGCAAGAATAAGCCTACAGCTTCGCCACGTCTGTCCGTCCGTCCGGCCAGCTATCATCTTGTACTAAAATAAGAACAGATAAAAGGCTTTTCACAAAATCTGATATTGGACAAATGATAACATTTGCCGACGCATTGCCACTCTGATTACAATCACACAAAATAACAGACGCTTCACACGAAAACCCACGTGCGCTCCGTAAGTATGCCGGGTGTAATTCCCCAAATATTTAATGAAGCGAAAAACGTATTCGAACAAAAGTGAAATGTTCAAAGTTATGTTCAATACATACTTGCCCGGGCCTGATACTTTTCGAGACAAGTAAACAGAACTGAGAGGACGAGCACGAATGGTAATGCCATGCGGACACTTCCCAACGGCACCTCAGTCTCACACTCCTTATCGCCAAACCTTTCCACCTTCCCACTTCTGACTGTGCACGTCCCATTTGCTACATCGCCCTCTTCCAGTCCTACTCCTGCACTTTAACTGCTAACGGTTCACGTCACACCGCTCCATCAGCGCCGCTTCTGAAAAGAAACTACCCAGAAGCTTACGGAATTACAAAATTAGTAACTGTTATGTGCTACAGTAGAGTAGTGTACACATCAGAAACAGAAGGACTCCTGACACTTCGGCACCCCCCTTCTCTCTCTCTCTCCCTCCCTCTCTCTCTCGCTCTCTCTCTCACGGAGCTCCTATGATAAAAGAAAACTCTGGCCCTTTAATGGAACCCGAAAAGTCATTACCGTGTTCAAAAAATCTCGTCACTGAACCTTATCGTAAGCACATTAAATTCCGTCCAAATCCTCAGCCCTGTTTCCTAAAGGGCCAAATAAATATTACACTCCCATCTGTACCTAGGTCTATCAAATTGGCTTTCCATTCAAGATTTAAACTGAAGTTTTTGATACATTTCTCCAATCTGCCGTTAGGTGCATGCCCCGCACACCACATCTGCTTGGATTTGATCCCTCTAACGTTAATCGCTGAACAGCACTAAATACGAGTTTCTTCCTCCAACATCCCGTGTCCTCTCTCGTGTGTGCAAATACTCTTAACCTAACACACGTAAGTTTTCGTATTTTTGTGGCCAGTTATAAAAGCACGCGGAATAACTACCGCCCCACGCGCACTCGTAACACCGCGTCCTGGTGACACTACTAGCAGCCCACAGATCACAACACTTTGCAGCAACCCTGAACGCCCTGCAAAACACATACGTTGTGGTCGTAAAGTTTTAGAGTTTTATGGTCATTTTAAAATGATACAGCATAGAATAACTACGCACTTCTAACATAATCAGTTGCGATGCATAAAATATTTACTACAATCGGAATATTCCATGATGTATATAAACACTTAAAGAAGCAAACTTATCGCATTTCACTTAAAACTTTTATAACACTAATTGAACTGGACGCAATTACGTCACGAAATTAAGCAGTGGGTAACATCGGACACATACCAATGTGCAGAAGGCAATCAAGACAAGGTACCAAGCACGACTGTGTGACGGTGACGCTCCACACTTTAGTAAGGAGGTGTCCGGTTCGAGACCAGATAATCGGACAGGTTTTTCGGTGTTTTCCTCCTTTCTTCCAGACAAACGCTACAGCAATGTCTCGATCAGTCAACAGCCGCCTCCTTTCTTACCTTTTCCATTTCACTGATCACCCCACCGCAGACGGCCTGCAACACTGAGAACATCTCAAAACAGGCCACAAACAAAGGCAGATGGCAACAAAACAGGCCACAAACAAAGACAGATGGCAACAAAACATGCCCGAAACAAAGGCAGATGGCAACAAACCTGCGCAACTCATCAGCAGCCCAGTCCGTCACACGGAGCAATTCCCGCCGTTCATACCGCTAGCATACAACAGCCTGGAGAAAATGAGACGCAGCTCCTTGCACAAGTTTCGTAAGATATGGCAGTTGTGAAGTCGCAACAAAATAACTTGGCCACCATAACTTTAGCAACTTTTTTAACCTTTTAAAGCCTAGCGGTAACTTTACGTACCACCAGGTTTAACATTGAAAAATTCTACGTGGTGCCCACATTGCGTTTATGTGTTTTGTACGGATCTCAGAACAAACAGCAACTTTTGCCTTATAAAACATTAAGAGACTGGTTTTTATAACCGAAGTGGAGAGTGTTTACAGCGCGGTACGCACTGTCCTTATGTAAAACAGACACGGTTAGTCTTTAAAGGGTTAATGTCAGTTCTTCCACAGGTTACACCTCTTACAGACCACACTATATTTATACATAAGTACCGCCGCCGCCGCCATCTCTACTTCAAACTCACAGATCGCAGCGTACCCTCACCAAACACATTGTTGGCCCAGGCCGAGAATTAGTGAAGGCCAAGGAGAGAATGCAACCATGACGCATATGTCCCCCCCTCCCACTTAATTCCAGTGTACCAATCGTGATTGAGCAAATCCGCTGGCGGCATAATGTAATGCGCTTCACGGCTTCCAAAGACACGACAACGAAGTGAAAGTTAGCCTAGGTCCTCAAGCAAACAATGGGGGATAAGAGCAGAGCCAAAACCACGTACACTCAGTGGCTTCCAGCGCAAGCATCAGCAGACAGCACGCCCACGTACACAGACCGCTAGGCCTGAGGTTCCCAAAGTGCGCTCCGCGGACCCCACGCGATCCACGACCAGTTCCCAGCAGATCAGTTGATGCATTTCTATAACGTCTAGTTTGAAGTTCATGTTTTTTAATTCAAGCGATAACGCTGCGTTACAAATAGCCGCGGCACTTCTTTAATTAACGGTATGTTTATTTCGTACAACTCTCAGAAACGCCCTGTCCCCAAGAAGCGAGCGACATAATTTTAGTTAAGCTGAAATCATGCAACGTATTGTTACGTATGCTAGTGCTATGTATTCGTAGCTATCTAAAATCAGTTGAGATATAACTTTTTAATTTTGGTAAGCCATCATCTGGACGCCATATTTACACGAGCAAGGGCCCGCAAGCAAAAATGTTTAGGAAACACTGCTCTAGACTGAAAGGTCAGAACACACGAAGGCTTCACACTTCACACACATTACAGTTCGTGTTAACAAATTTATCCGCCAAAGGACAACGGAATACTAACGGTGAAAGGCTTGCTTGGCTTACACCGGTCAGCAAATTTAGTTACAGGGTTCCCTGATCGTACGCACCCCGCCACCGGCACTGTCATGCGGAGTGGAGACAAAACTACACGACATCTTTAACAGTATAGTAGACTGAGATGAGTGCTAAACTTCACGCCCTGACCGCTTATACCCTCAAAGGAAGGCTGATTCTTAACCAGGACTGGTCTAGGGGTGCTGCCGACGCAACTGTTCCTGATCGCTACAGGGGGAAAAAGCCCATGTCGTCAACGGCGCAAAATAACGCAACACTCGCACTGAAGGTCACTGTGCAAAACAAGATATTTTGTGTACATAACCCGCCCACACGTACACGTTCTGACTTTTAGTCTTAATGTCTTCCGGTCCAGATATTTCTCTTTTCACGTACTACTCGTTCCCAAAACGTTGCTACTCCGTCTAATTATTATTACGAGAAAAAACACGCAAAACCAAACCTGCTTTACGCACGCACAGGTTTACAAACACGACTTTACAGCATGACATTTGGTACGCTGTGAGATGCTGAAGGACGTTTTAGCGTGCAGCCATATGGAAACGGGTGAGAATCACTGGGCTACACCGCGTCTTTACACACTCTGCCATATGGAAACGGGTGAGAATCACTGGGCTACACCGCGTCTTTACACACTCCGCAGGTGCAGCGGACACGCAGAATGAAGAACAAGAGGAATTACGAACAGGTTCAAGGACAATTTACCACGAGGATGCAGGCTGGATTCTCCCCCCACCCCGCCCCTCTCCCCTTTCCTGCCAACTCACCAGCGAAATGTCATGTAAAACGAGCAAACAAGAAAATCTTGATTCGGTAAGTTCACCCATGCTACAGAGGTCGGCTTTGTGAATGTAAGGGTACACCTGTCCCTAAGCCTACGAAGCTAACGCAAAGGTGTGGCTGTAAACCTTCAAGCATTCCACACCACGACATTAGGAGGTGACCGTCGGCTTCACGCTACCGCTGTCGTACCAAACAGAGACATGGTCAATCCTAAAAGGTACTCACGATGGTGTATATTATTGTTTGGTGATGGGTTTATGGACTTTATCCATCGTCCGAAGACTAAAAAGAACTGTGCAGTGATGGAGGCTAGCTCTGCCTAAGGGGCCCAACTGGGTAGGTGTTCTTCTCTTCTCCCCCCCACCCATTCACCTGAGGACGGAAGCAGAGCCAGCTTCCGAAACGTTGTGATTTTAATTTTTTAATAATTTTAATATTTTACTTTTCGGACGATGGATAAAGTCCATAAGCCCATCGCCACACAAAAGAAATGGTCGTACACTGGACAGTAATCTGGGCGGTTCCGAGGACCCACCGGAACGGAATCCTGCCCACCCGTACCGCACCTGATAACACTATACAATGCGCAATCCTGCATTATTTACGTTTACTGACTTGCTCATTTACCGGAGTTTTCTCGACTGACTACTATACCGCTTCGAACGGGCAGATGAAACTGATGAACGCCACAAGAACACATGACGGCTAGTACAAAGGCTCGAAATCGATAAAGGGGCTTCGCGAATAGTACACGTGCCAACTATTACACCGTGACATTGACACATACGTTACATGGTCGCCTATCGGTAACTGTCGCTTCTTCACGCAGTCGTCATCTCTTTGTCAGAGTTTTCGTATCGTCGCCTAAATCACAGACCACTTCTCAAGCACTGGAGAGAGGCGGGCAGCATACCAGCAGCCCCGCAATGGCACTGCACAGGAAGTCTTAAATATTTCGCCCGCACCGCCGTTAAGTAAGCTCTGTTATACTGATTACGTTAGTGGCGTCATGCCTTGATTTCCGGTTTACTCGAGCGACTGCACACTTCAGGCCTCCCGCAAACCAGTGACTTGCACTCGTTACTTTTGGGAATCGTACTAAATGCCTACTTAAAACACGTATTAGAGTTGCAACAAGACAACGGAAACAGCCGATACCACCGTCGCAAGTACGCAAGTTTCACGGACCGAGGTACAGTTAGACCCCGCAACAACATCACTGCCACTGACACAGCCAGGCTGCTACTTTCCGTTATCCTAGAACACCTAGCACACATGTACTACGGCCTTGTCTTTCCGATGTGTGACGCTGGAGCACGTAAACAAGAATTTACGTGAGAAATCAGACTGTTACACCCTCGCGACAGTGTTAGTCACTGCCCCGCTCGCTGCACGCCTAACACAGGAAGCTGGCATTATAACTGATATGCATCAAATGTGGAAGCACAACAATAAGCAGACGTCATACAACACAGGTGAAGAGTGTAGACACACATAATCGGTCAAATGGCGGACACCCGTGAATTCTGAGAGTAAACTTCGCCGTCAATGATCAGGGCGGACTTCTGGGACACCTGGCCGTGTGCCATCAGCAGCATGAGGAGGGTTACGTACCATGAAGGAAGATGTCTAACCTTCAAATGTCTAGTGACAAAAACTCATCACGCCTAATGAAACTTGTAGCCCAAATTTATGATTTATACCGAAAGTGAGCACAGTTTCGGACCGTTCACAGGTTCGAAATAGTTCCGCGCATGTCTCTATATCCACAGCACAGTATGTCGTGGTGTCCTGTGACCGTCCGCCCGTCCACGAAGCCTGCCAGTGCTACGGGCCTCGGAATTAGAATAATGCTGGAAGGTCGAGCCCGTAACAGCCTAAGACGTAACTGAATTGTCACTTAACACGTAGGCCTGGTCATTCGTCCTTCTAGCTTCACCGACTTCCCCGTGCGGGTCCTCCCGAGGCCATTTGGCTACTCTAGTACACGTCGCTGACCATGCTTGCGCGTTAACAAGGTTCTCATGCACATAATCTAGCGACAGAGAACACGTACTGATTTCTGAACAACGTATCAAGATTTGCATATATGAAAATTTGTCTGCCGCTTTAACAATCATGCTTCTTCATTTCCTCAAACAGCTTTACCTGCCGGAAAAGTACTATACAAAAGTATGGCTGACTAAAAAAAGCGGCGTGGTATAATTGGTAACTACCGCGACAGCATTCAGACGTGATACAGACCTGTCACACAGACCGGCAGTTAACCTCTCAAGAACAGTCGATTACTGACAAGGGCAGTGTTACAACAGATGAGCCATCCGAAAGCGAACACTAACACAAGGGCTGCTTCCTCCAAACGCTTCATGCGACATGTAAGAGTAGGAGGAAAGAGAAACCGATAATTATACACTCCGACGACCAATTTACGTACACAATTTTCACCGCTACAGATTCCGGCTACCATACGTCACCTCACGTAACCTCAGAGCTTCTAACCGTAACTGAAGACGTCTGAACAATACCCCACGCAAATACCACACCCACAAGATGCCACCAGCAGGTGGAGGCGCCACGACTCAGATGATTAGTCGCCGACCTCTCACCGCAGTGCTCCGGGTTCCATCACATGCGCGATTTGTGGTGGATGAAATGGCCCTCGGGCAGATTTTGCTCTCTGCCTGTCAGCGACACACTGCCAATGCTCAATGTTTATTCATTCATGACCGAGGCTATATAATGTCAGCAAAAAACAAAAAACTCGGCGTTACGTAACACAATTAAAAAGGATACCACGAATCCATTTCAAAATACAGAAAGCTTGTTTGTTTTCCACTTTGTAACAGGCAATATTGACAAAAACAAGCAGTTCTGCCCCCAATCGTCAGACCTATGTAAGAATACGGTACAACAGCGACACACAATTCCTCCGCCTAAAAGGATACATTAAAATGCCGTCCACTGAACGTGACAGGTGTTACGCAATTTTTTGTTTTTCTCTGGGAACAGGCCACAAATGCTAATTCTGTAACAGCACCAACTCCTAGTCCACTGTCAGCCTAACGCAGCCACGGATTCCATAACCCACACAGATCTCATCAACTGCACAGCAACAGACAGGCCAGCAAACAAAGCTAATGCAGCGCCCGAAGTTGTAACATTATTTGACGCTCTGCGTGCAGCAGCAGGTGACTGCATAAACGATTTACCATTTACTCGCCCTGTGTATTACTGAATCCACGTGGCGGTCGTACATTCGTCGGACGCCCATACAATCAATAAGCGAGAAGGACAAAAAATTCGTTTGCCGAACACACGGGGAGGACTGCTTCAGGAACAATGCGACGTCCTGGCATTCAGTCTGCATTCGTATTTACTGAGTGCTCCTGCCATATAACGGGACGGATTTTCCATCTAAGAGCACACACATTTTTATAACCTTTCTAGATAACCTACGTGTTTCGACTCATTGTTGAGTCACCCTCAGGAAAACAACTTAACAAGCAGGGTTTCCAAGCGTCTGAAGATCAGTTCGGCCTACGCAGATTTAAAAGGCGTATCCCTGCTAAGTATAAGCTACAACACAGGCCTGCACTGGAAACACCTGCTTATCAACATGCCATATATTTTATCCATACATACACACGCGCGCGCGCGTATATATATATATATATGGATATATATATATATATAAAGTAGTCTTATAACGTGAACTCTAGAGCCTTACTGAATTACAGTTTCACCAAGACACAGGTGAATTGCCTACAGTGGCGTAAGAAAAACTCCGAATACTTTTGCGCAAAATCGGAAGAACTTCAGTGTTGTGATTCGGACCACGAACAGGTATGCAATTCACTGCGCATCACTTTTTCTCGCTTACAAGTAAATGATGGGATTCACATGTGTCCCAAACGACAAGAATAAACACACGAAGGTCTATGGTGCAGACAGCTACATATTGCGGATGTGAACTGTGGACTGTCACTAAGGTGGGTGAAACAAAGGGCTCTCGGTGAGTGACGCAACTATCAAGACTGGACAGGAACAGGGACTGACCAAATGCGACGAACAACAGCCACAGACCAACAAGACTACAGAGGAAAGCGGAAGAATTAAAACAGCGTGGGAACGACGAACCAATAGAATGACATGTGACCAGGCAGCGCACAGAACAGTCGAACCACCCAGCCTTAAGGACAGAGGAGGTAAAAACACTTGCAACAGCGGAAATAAAGAACTGTACACGCCATGAATAGTAGAGGCCTGCAACCAGGTATGTACAGGCCCGGCAGCGGGGGGAGCATTACTGCCAGGCGTATGAAGACATGCACAGTGAACTGGAATTAAAACCTGATAGTGACGACACAGACGTGTTTCGCCAAACAATAACTACGCAGATTAATCTGTCAGTGTGACCTTATGATTTTGAAAGAACTATTTTTCTGTCAAAATGATCACATTTCTAACACCGGGTGATAGGTCAGACTAGCCCGCTCATGCGCGGTGTATTTACAAGGTTTAGTTGTTCCATGCGTGAGCAGCCGCTACGTGGAGACGGCGTCGTTTTATTTTTAGCGCGTGCAGATCTGAAAAGGCTTAACCCACGTTGAGTTGGCAGGGTCCGGGTCAACATCCAGCACCGCCCGCGCTCTTTGTCTCAACCCCTCTGAGCACAGCATCTTGCAGTGGTGGGGGCACAACTTGAGGTCTACCAAACTTGCATTATCTAACTTGCACACTAAGCCGTGTGTTGCGACAGAGTTGAGAAATAAAAAGGAAACACGGATGCACTGAGAAAGAAAGAAAGAAAGAAAGAAAGAAAGAAAGAAAGAAAGAAAGAAAGAAAGAAAGAAAGAAAGAAAGAAAGAAAGAAAGAAAGAAAGAAAGAAAGAAAGAAAGAAAGAAAGAAAGAAGGAAGGAAAGAAGGAAAGAAGGAAAGAAAGAAAGAAAGAAAGAAACAAACACACAAGCAAGCAAACAAACAAAGAAACAAAGGAACAAAGAAAAAGAAACAAAGCTAAGAAGAAATGAAGGCTAAATAAACGGGACGGATGAAGGCAGACGTGCGACTAGACTTCCTTCTCTACAGGAGACGCCTGTCCCAACTGGCTCTCGACGCGTCATCATATCCATAGCCGCCACAGGCTCTTCCTGCAGGCTTAAAGACGCCGGGTGCGAGGCGGACTACGCAACAGTATATACAGCTTTACAGCCACGCAGGTGTCAATCCGCTCCTGCGGTCTCGCTAGGCATAGAGACTAGTGGCTGGCATTTTTAACTGGCATCCCAGGTCTCCGAGTTCCATTTTCGCATGCAGGCAGTCATTCCCGACAAGTGTTCTTCGTGGTTCGCCGCTTCACTTTCAGCAAACGCAAGGATCGGAACCGCGAGCGCTTCCTAATAGCACTTGCAATCCGCGACTCAGGATCGTCCTTCCACTAAGGTTAGGTAGCGAATGCAGTCGACAGGGCCACACTAAGTAAACTAAGAAACAAAACAAGTGTTAACATCGTGCGGAGGGGCATGTCTACACAGCGACTGCAGGAAGAAGCCAAATCAGATAAGTCAGAGGAAGTAGATGCGTTCTAGCTGCCGCAGATAAACAAGACACCCTAGCAGTATGTTACATATAAAAGCACAGGAAGGAAGTGACACAGTGTGATTCAGCCACCACAATATATACTCTCAGACGGACAGCCAAGGAACCTACGGAATAATCCTACATGGCTATAAAAGATCATCATAATAAGAAACATCCATCGAGGCCGCACTGTTAGCGATTTTCATAACGGGGGAACATAATAGTGTCAGGTGGTGCCAGTTGGTGCCAGTTTTCACATTCAAATACTCCTCAACAGAGCACGTGCCCCAAAACAAAATTGCTGGGTCAATAACACAAACCGAAAAAGACGCTTTTCCGCAATCGTCTTCCAACGCCACGCCCACGCCGTGTGCACGAAATACTGTATTTAGGCCATCAGTCACAAAATACAGTACTTTGGCGGAGTAAAACTTCAAGTTGTGTATGGCCGATGAATTGAACAAAATCAACGTACCTATATAAACAGCGAGTCCTTCAGCGATAAAACAACAGACCCTAACAATACGAATGCGTCCACAGCTGTTAGCAATAACGCAATGCGTGTTACATGGGATGACCGTCTGAGCAGCGTCGAGGTCACAAAGATCCGAACGCGCCTCGATGATTACGTCATACGTGCTGTACATTGCCTCTTCTGTTCTGTTCTTGGGACAGACGAGGATGGTCAAAGTCTGGAAGCCGGGCAGCCCCAAATACCACTGTCAGAGCCCCTCGCAGATGAACAGCAGCACACCTTCGTAAGATATATATAACTCGTTTCGTGTCGATTGCTACGGTCAGCCATTTCTTTTCGCCCGTTCAAAGTTAAATTATTGGAGTCTGGTGGAGCACGTCTCGGCTATAGCCGATCAGTGCAAACGGAAATTAATTTCACCCCATAACGTACGGTGCAAATCGCTTAACGTGTACTTTCACAAATCTCTAGTGAACTGTTTCAGAGATGAAGCACGTAGACAGACTGGCACGACCCCTCTCTACGAACGTGATCGTCATGGTCAGGGCTGTATCAATAGGCTTATGCAAGGCTTTGTTATTGATACCGCAAGATTTTTCACCTCTGCCAACGTGAATACAATCCAGTCACATTCTCAATCAAATTTATCCTGCATCTACGAATACAATTTCTCCACTTCACATTCATCGTGAACGACATACAACGATGTCAACAAACCGCCTGTACATCCCGTCAGTTCTCCACTTGAAAGTAATCGTGAAAAGGTGTGAAGACGTATTCATGTTAAAATTATCCTCCGTCTTAGAATATTATTTATCCAACTGACAGTACCACGACCAAATGCAATAGTGTCAGTAACACCCTACCTCGCATAACGCGATTTCCCTCCTCCACAGCCACTGTCAACGAAGTAAAGGCGAAGTTCACCCTGTAACCGGCCATGAACGCACAGAACGGGACAAGAGGTATAGCTCTACTCTTTCTTTAACCTCGGCGCTGGATTTGGGTGGGTGGTCAACGCCACGCCCCGGCCGCTTTACCCCCTGGAAGGAGACCCGGTGCCCACTGTCAACGCAGTACACAGTCAAAATGTTCGCTAACACTTCCTTAGCCCTACATCAAAATTACTGGCAACTAATGTCGTTTATAGAGAAGAAAGCTAATAAGTGATACCGGCTCCAGGAACGTACTACTGCGTTACTCTTCGTATACAAACAATACAACATTTCAACCCGAGATATGGTCTCAAAGTAACTTACCCGACAGTCGTCAGCAAAAACAACGCGCGGAAACAATGACGAGTACTCACCTGCAAAAAGCAGAAAACAAGGCAATTAATTTCGACACAAATAACTGCAAACAGCATTTTGTAACGTCTCTATCATATGTGTACATTAGCACTAGTCTGCATATAATATTCGGGTGATCAGCTGCAGAAAGACGAAACAAACAGAACAAACACCGCGCACGACAGCGAACAGACAGACACACCTACGGTACTGCAGACGGAAAACCAAAGAATGCCGACCACTCTGGAGACAAAGGCACAGGCGGGAAAACAATACAAAATCTCAGGCGAACGCAGCGGTCAAGTGGCGGACACCGCTGCTTCTTATTCCGGACGTCGAGGGTTTAAATCTCGGCCCAGAGAATGGGTGCAGCCCCACAGGTGCCAAGATTTTCCACAACTGTTATGGGCCATGGGGTGCGGGGGGGGGGGGGGCACTACTTGGAACAGAGCAAGACCGATTCTACCCACCTGTCATACCTTCACACTGATCACTCGCTCATCACTTAACCATTCTGAGCTACAAAGCCTACGCTACGGATGTCATTAAACAAACCGAATAAGCGAACGGATTAATTAATTGCTTAATTAACAAATAAACCGAGAGGTGTGACGGTACCGACTGGGCTCGTCCGCCTCACGAGTGGATTAGTTGCGACCACAGTACCGAATTCTCGAGTCCGTAAGAGCCCGGATGCCTTTTGTTTAGCCCTGCCACTATCAGCTTCTCGTATGCTAATATTAAACTGCACCAAAACCAGAAAAGTTTACCTCCGCACTGATCACTGCACTGTGCCGTACTGTACTGCACCTGTTCTCTCAGCTCTGAAGATCCACACACCGCCTTCTACAAAACTTCGGTATTCATTTACAAAACTACACCGTGTCGATACCCAGAAGACCACAAATAAAGGTAAAGTTTACCCTGTCTCTGTCATGAAGGTATGCAGGGGGAGTACAGGCAAAGCTCCACTCATTCTTAACCTCCGCACTAAGAGGTCAGCAGAAGACCATAACCAACCTGCATAAAGACAACGTCGTAGGGATAAGAGACGTGATAAAATTACGACGTCTCGAGGAGCGCCCATACGATACTCTGGGCATTACACTGCATGACACGTTCCTGTGACAGCACCACCGCCACATTCCCCTCCCGCCCGCCCGCCGCAACCAACTCGACACGCCAGCTACACGGCTTGCTTCCACGACACTCCTTCGGCAAGGCAACAGCAACATTGATAAACAGAACAATGCATGTCTTTCCAATACTATTCGCCGTAACTCCGTGACACAAATACAACGGCACTTTATTCGGACAATGTAAATTTAGCTAATTGCCGCCTTCTGACATTTGAAGTCTCACGTGCTGTAGAAATGCATTAGCAAGAATCACAAATCGCACCCGACTGAGCCTAAAGGACGTGGACTGATTACCGTCCGGACCGCGCAGTACACTGTACTTCTGGCTCGTGAAACTACGCCATGTTGTGGTGGTTCTTCTGTTACACCAGGGACGTCCGACCTTTCTTCTGGCAAAGGGACACAACCACTACTGGTGGCTGATTCGCGGGCCGTATGCGTACAATTCAATAACCTGCATACCTAACCTCCTAAATTATTGCGCAACTTTTACAGTACAAACATATTCTACGAATGTAGTCGCGGGTTGCATAACAACCTGGACAGCCGCGAGTTGAACACCCCTGCGTTACGCCGACCGCAACTCGTTGGTACAAGGTCGAAATTGTTAGGCATTATCACTAATCACGGCCTATACATCTAATACAGAAACAGGAAGTCTCCAAAGGCGTGGCTTGCGGAGTATGCCACTAACAAATGTTCTTTCACTGCAGGTGAACACACACACTGCAGGTGAACACACACTGCAGCAAAACTAATCACACTACATTCGTTTAAGATTTACAATTAGTTTTCCTCGTACTTCGCTAAACTCTGACATTACGCAAACATGATTCAAATATACTGGTACATCCTGGACGACATCCACTTACTATTCCTGTATGTTTCCTTGCGGCGCTCAATAATTTCAACACCACTACGCACCCACTGTTTGCCAAGTTTTACGCTGATGAATGTTGCGAAGTGGACTTCACTGCGAGTGCGTAACAGGACAAACAGTCTTATACCGGCTGTGTTCCAGCTTGAAAGGTCAACCGTCGCCGATGACGGTGGTGGCTGCCACCGAAACGTATCGGAATACAGAGTGATTTTGTAACAACATTTTAAAATCGTTAAATGTATTGCGCATATTGTTGGAAACTTTTAGACAAGAACTTAATGACACACGCTAAGCTTATTTTTGTGAAAAATGCCCTTCCTCAGAGATAATTAAAAAACAGACAACAGGAAGTAAAATCAAAATGGCGAAAAAAGGCGCCAAGTTGTAGTTTACATTAAACTTCCGTTCTGCTGGACGATCTTCAAGTCGAACTAAGGGTAAAACTAGCACAAACCGAATACAAAAAAAGTTGCTAAAAAGTAGAAAGCAAGAGAAGAGAATGTTATGTGCAAGACACTGAACGGCGAAAGACGAATTACCATGACTGAATCAACAAGAAACGGAGGAGAGGGGTTTTTGTGTTCCTTGAATAAAAACGTGGACAGTGAATACATGCCACAGGACGGCGTGTTTCGTTTAATTTTGTTTACTGTTTATCTGAAGACGCTTCCAATAGCTTTGACGTCAACCGGCGAGACAATTGGTGAAGAATTAACTGGAAATGATGTGGAAGGAAGCAATCGTTGCCGAATTTGAGGCACTGTATCGTTGTTTGCCAGGCAGGCCTCATCAAACCCACAGAGTCTGCATGCGGGATACTCCAGGACACGAAGTAAGAACTCTGACTCCTCGAACGCGAGGTTACGTGGAAGCCCACCTGTCCGGCCGCGTGTGACGAGTAAACACACACTGGAGTGACTTCGACAGCACCCAGTCTGCGCTAAACAAGGTCAAGCGACTGCAATTCCTAACCCAACCGGTAAAATACTACTACTGCTACTGCTACTGCTACTACTACTACAGCTGCTGCTGCTGTTAATGACAATCAAAACTAGGCTTACTGATTTCCTCAAACACAGCCTGATGCACAGTAAATGACGTACGTAACGTCGCACTGAGGTCTGCATTTATTTCAAACGCCTCTACAAAAGCAGATGTGGCAGTTCAAGAAGCACTGAAACAGTCCCAGCTCCATACTCCACGGAGTACTTCGCTCTGTAGCACACAATTCTTGTCCTCAGAAATTGTGACTGGCGCCTAACGCGTTGAATCAGCAGGCATCCGAGCGGGTAGGGAAACAAAGGTTCTCCGACGTTTCGGCAAACATTATAATCACTCAATTCTAAAAAGTGTTTTCTGAAACGTCTGGAAATCTCCACTCCTCTACGCGTACCCATCTCAAACGCCAACTCATAAACAGTGACTTTGCGCATGCAATAAATGAACATCACAGTCCACGAGATACATAAGAACACCAACAGCGTGCGTGAAAAACGCGTCTACTTCAGAACGGAGGACGCCACAGCCTTTCCATTCTCACCAATCGCACTGCCGATTAGGTACAGTCTACTGCAACATTATGGCGTACCGTGCGCCCCACGCATGTGGCACTTTGACGTACAGTACATGCAAAGGAATAATTCCCACAGCCATAGGGACTGCCTGCGTAATGCAATAAAAAAACTGCGTCCGGCCAGTGGCGATATCAAGATGGCTTTCATATGGCCCTTTATTAATTCACGCTTTTCTATGCATGTTTCGTTTCTCAGTCCTCACCTCTTCTACCTACTTGTTCACAGCAGGTGTCGAGGTTCTTGTTTTTTCACTTGATCACACTCAGACACACACCACAGTCGGTAGGACTCCTCTGGACGAGGGATCGGCCCGTCGCAGAGACCTCTACCTGACAACACAAACACTGTACAAGAGACAAACATAAATGCCCCCGGTGGGATTCGAACCCACGATCCCAGCAAGCGCTCGGCCGCAGACCTACGCCTTAGACCGCGCGGCCACTGGGATCGGCCACTGCATAATGTAAGCAGTGCAACTGTAAACATAATGAAACAGAAACACAGACAGCGTTCGAAATGCAATTTCTGGGATTCATAATTAACATATTTACTCATTTTCATTTACTGTACCTACATCTGAACGCGTTACAGACAAGCAGAGTCTATTTGATGTGTAATGAAACCACGAGAACACCAATAAGAGTCCACGAGGCCAGTCCAAACTATTAATAACTATGACCACTTTCGGGTCTCCTGTAGTATCTACAAAGCACAACATAAATTGAGCACAATTTATGGGTCCTTAAACATTGTTAATAGCCTAACTCTTCTACGGAGGTCCTCAGATCCAAGGTCACTTCGCAACTGCGCCATCGGCCTTCGAGTAAAAGCAGTCTATCCACGTTCTGCATATGCAAAGAGGTCCGATTCCTGTCAACTCCAACACTTCAGACGGTACGCATGCTTTCCTTAACCTGCCGCCTTCTAATGTTACCGTTCCTAATCTTCACGCCAACAACACACCCAACACAGGCCGCACAACACTGTCCTCCCAAACACACCTGACAAGTCGACAAGTGAAACAGCAGTGGCCTTCCCAAGCAGCCAAATCCTTTACGTCTCGCACCGAACAGCACAACCATCTATACAAGGAACTTCACAACCACAGCACGTTACTTCCAACACAAAAACGAAATTCAATCAAACACACTGAACATTTCCCATTAGATACTATGCAGGTGGATGTGCAAAAACAGCAGATGTCCGAAACTTGCCGTCGATACAAGACGGATACGCAACTACAACCTTTTAAGAACCGCCCTTATTGCGAGATGCGAGGTTCTCTTGGACTGCATAACCCTGAAGACGAAGAAACTACTACCCTTCGAAACGTCGGGGACTACATGCCCCACGACACGGCGACATGCCCCATACGTTCAGCACAGTATGCTCACTCCGATAATATTTCTGCTTCATATTCAATCATCACGGGACGCGGATATTAGAGTCACAATTCAAGAACACACACTGAAGCTTGGATGCGAAATCCAGCGTTACCTTCGTGATAACCATAAAGACCGTCGACGACTGACTGCACCAGGGAAGCTCATTTTTGTTAGAAAGTTTTTAAAACTCTCGTGCTATTTTGTTTATGTGCACGACACACGGATGTTGAACTGAGCTCTGCTGTAACCATCGCTACGCTATTTACATAGGTAAAGCCATCCCACTGCAGGCCTGGACAGGCCCCGAGGGCTCCAGGAGGTTGGGGCTCCCAGATTTCTAGACATTCGGCACAAGAAGTGAAGGTTGTCAGCCCCACCCACCGGCCGCCTTTATCCCCCAGGAAATATTCCTGCCACCCATTTCTGTACATTATTTATATAAAGAAACGTACGTGCAGCACTAGGAAAAACTAGCTCGCACTCTGTCCGACACCTCGCGCTGGAAGGCGGTGTGCACCTGTCGTAGGACAGACTACGGAATGAATGAATGAATGAATGAATGAATGAATGAATGAATGAATGGAATGAATGAACGAATGAATGAATTAATTAACTAATTAATGTGCAGCCACCTTTAATACGACTGTACATTATCTATTCCCTTACATGTCTCCTGATGATGGTCCTAAGCGAGCCGAAACATGCAGCACAACAGAAAGTATGACATGAAGTAAGCTTATTGATTTGATTTGTAATAAATAGCCCAGACGTCTTAAGGCGTCGACTAAACCAAAGTCAAAGTCATGAAATCAGGGCTGTGGAGTCGGTACACAAAACTTCCGACTCCGACTCCTTCATAAAAGCTCAATATGTATTAATAACGGTAAACGTATAAGACGTTTCGTCACCACCACGTGAATCATCAGGCTACTGTTTAGGCTTAAAACGTATATTTAAGTATAAGTCTAATGGTTACTGTAGCTATCGGGGCTCTGGGGTTGCAGTATCTGGATAAGATTTTAGACTGAGGTCGGAGTCGGTACATTTTTACCGACTCCGACTGACTCCACAGCCCTGCATAAAATGAGTCAGTCAGTCAGTCAGTCAGTTTATCTTCGTGCCCGGCTCCAGTCAGCTCGTCTGCGACTCATGACCAGATTGTGGCCCCCGTATGGAATACTACTGTGCTGCAGTACTGCCACTTGCAGACGAACTCCTCGCAGCGGCCATGGGCGGGCCCTCTGCCACAATGAGTAGGCAAAATCCCCGCTACAGTTGCACAGGCTGCGTGTTATGCAGCAATGCGTTTTGTGTGCAGGAGTAGCTAAACAGACCAACGGATGTCGATATGCACTTGGTGCAAGTCTCCGCCATTAGTTGGCGCTGTGGTTCGTTGGAGCAAAACAGCCACACACACACACACACACACTCGCAACACCAAACTGCTGGAATTCACGGATCGCCTGCTCATATACACCGATTACACACAATTCAATATTTGTATTTTATTTGCTACGGTTGTTGACGGCGGCGGTTTAAAACAGAAGCGTGTTTAATAAAACAGGCAACCCGTTACGAGATCTCGCTTGGTCACTGCTTCTGATGATGAATACACAGTTCAGAATTCTGGCTCTGCATTGCCGATCGCATGAAGAACGCCTTTTGCAGATTCATGATCACAGTGCTCCCAAGTCCACAGAACAAGCAGCTGTTACTTCCTAGCGGGGGTAACTGTGTTAGCGGGGTAACTGTGTTAGCGGGGGTAACTGTGTTAGCGGGGGTAATTGTGTTAGCGGGGGTACCTGTGTTAGCGGGGGTAATTGTGTTAGCGGGGGTAATTGTTAGCGGGGGTAACTGTGTTAGCGGGGTAACTGTGTTAGCGGGGGTAACTGTGTTAGCGGGGGTAATTGTGTTAGCGGGGGTAACTGTGTTAGCGGGGGTAACTGTGTTAGCGGGGTAACTGTGTTAGCGGGGGTAACTCTGTCACCCAAATACAAAGGACTGAGAAGACTGCAACTACAGCAACTGGCTAACTAACTTACTCCATGGAGCAGAGGCTTTCTTGAGAAGCTAACAGTTGCTCAGCTAGTCAAGAAATTCCCCACCAATTATGGAACCCGGAGGTTCATTACCGCATTCACAACAGCCCGCCACCTGTCCGTATCCTGAGCCAGCTCTATCCAGTCCATGCCCCCATTCCACTTCTTGAAGATCCATTTTCATATTATCCTCCCATCTACGCGTGGGTCTCCCAAGTGGTCGCCTTCCCTCAGGTCTCCCCACCAAAATCCTGTATGCACCTCTCTTTTCCCCCTACGATAGCAACTGGCTACGAGCTGGAAAATCCGGGGCTGATTCCCAGCACGTAGAGGCACCTTCCTTCCTCTCCGACATCGCAACTGTTCGGCGACTTAGTCAAGCGACATATGCTGTTGGAGCAGAGTACCAACGTGGGGGACTTTCAGAAGCTGTACATTGATCCAAGTCACGTTGGTACGGCTCTGAGAAGGGTAAACGGAAATGAAAAAACACCAGCTCCACATTCATCAAACAAATACGTAAAACGCCAAAGCCTAACTATTCTGACTGGGAATGACACGCCACACCTGACAGACTGAAACAATATTTTAACACTGCAGGTGCCGCCCGCTTTAACGTAACATAATTAGCAATTAAATAACGTAACTGGAAGAAAACAGGCACAAATAAGGTGCCGAGTGTAAACAAACGTATCGTTACGACTACGAGTACTCAAACACGTGTATTTATTAGATTACCCGCCCACACACAGGTACCGTTTTAATGTAAGCTGCTGTCGGCGTTGTTATCGACTTGCATCTCACAATATCATTAGCGCTTCCAACTGCCAGTCTTCTGGTACGAGCGAATTTTACATTCGTAAGCACCCCGCTCGCTGTCACCCATTTCAAGCGTGGTTATAAGATCCAAACCGGAAAAGCAAAACACGACAATGACTAAACCCCATTTCGCATTTTATGAGGTCGACATGACGCCGGGTACGACTACCGCCGAACTCAGCCACATACAACACAATTTCACTTTCCCCGTTCCCGTCCGTGACTGACCTAACAAGACGTGCATATAGTTGCGGGTTCTACACTACCCATGGTATTGCGCTTTCTTCTCGTGTACTCCAGCCACTGACACGTACGACAAAACGCTAATTCGGTCTACACTTCGACACGACAACCTGGCGCGAACGCAATATATACAGTATTAATGGCTGCAACATTATCAACAAATTTAACAAACGCAAGAAATAAAACACGCATGGGTTTCAACGATTTCTCCGCCCTTTTGGCTGAGTACTTATCGGAGGCGCGGGAGACGCCCAGCAGCACCACCCAGGTCTAAAACCCCAAACAGTTCACTCTTCAGCTCTAGCAGGATTCATGAATCGGCTAGTTAACTACCGCCCGTAATGAGATCAAACCGTAATTAAGCACCAAGCCTTGAAGACGTGCAGGAACTGGAGCTACGCAGTCATGACCGCGGTACCCGATGGATGCGAGTCGTCAGCGTCAAGCCCAACCGCTCCACGTCCGGGGAAAGAGCCACTGCAGACGGCTCCGCGGGCTCCAGAAGCCCCCCTCATCAGTCCGCGCTAGAAGCAGAACCTCTTCGAGGTTGTACCGTAACTGAGGTATGCCACCTCAACATTTCCAAAACATGTACCATTTCTAAAAAGCCCGAATTCGACACTTCCATGCGATGACTTTTCTGCCCGTCACTTCGGATACCTCCACCATCACAAAAACGCTTCGGAATCCAATACAGATTACAATGTATGAAGACACATGCATATACACAAGGACTGTGACTTCTTTGTGAAAACATGTCAGGTCTTGCTGTCAAGATTACGTGCGTTTTCTAATTCACACAAAATGGCGCAAGTGGGCAGCCGACCTGTTGCAAGCATTCGTCTGCTGTACACAAGCCTTCATCGCCCCGCGAACTGTAAATGCAACACAGAAATTGGGAGGGAAAGAAAACGACGATTTAAAAATAAAGCTAAAAGACACACTACTTCCCTGCAAGGGATCGTATGTGACACTTCTCAAAGTGTGCTGCCTCTGGCGATGGTTATAAAACATTTCATCAGCCACTGGCTTATTTGAGAAGTCCGTCAATGGCTCAGACCCACAGTGTTCAGCCTGAGCTACAGTACAGACTCGCCTTGTAGGGTGACTGCACACTAACAATGGGCTGGAAAGAATATGAAAGGTACAGGCTTCAGGCATTATCCTGGCACTTGCTTGGAGTAACTCAGAAGGCCAAGAAAACCTGTCAGGACAGCCGGTCTCGGGCTACAGATTCGAACCCGGAACATCAGAACGTACAGCTTCAGTGCTAACACTATACCAGGATACGCGGTGTATAAACGCCTATCTGTAAAATGCTGCTTGTTTAAAAGGGAAGCAAAAACGGGTAACGGGAATCCACGCTAGTCAAAAGAAGTAGGGACCTTATTTACAACAAGCAGGAAAAAACGGGGAAAAATGAACAATACACCAAAAACACACAAACCCAGCTGAACAATTTACGTCATTTTTCTGTTGAGACGTGCCTCCGGTGCCCATGACTAAGTCCATAATCATCAGACTCAAGTCAGTAATTATCGTTGTCTTACCTGCTCTCCAGAAACGCAAGTCATTGCGAAGCAGTGCAGAAGGACACACTCACTAGCTTTCCGTTCCAAAACGCCACGTAAAGCCAAACTTGCAAACGGATTGTCACCCTTCTACATCCGAAGTCATGTAAGGCCAACACTGGCCTAATAAAGGGCAAAGTGCGCCATCTGCTAGAACCATCGGATCTGCGCGAGGATAAAATCGCAATTCTTTGAATAATAAATTACACTAGTTTTATAAATGGCCCAACAGCTGCCTTCAGCAGGACGCCTAATGTGTGCATTAAAAAAAAGTCTAAAAATTCAAATTTTATTTTCGATAATCAATACTTAGGGCCGTAAGTTAGACATCTGCAGTAGACTTCGCGAGTTCATACGACGTGTCCTGCAAACGACTGCTCAAAACAATGTTGTGGCCTGATCCACTTGCAGAAACCTGTCTATAAATCAGCATCGGGTTTGATCAATGTCAATGACAGACCGTTCGTCCTGTCAACTTAAAACGTTTTCTGTCCGTTCGAAAAACTGCAAATGTTATTACTGAAAAAGTGCGAATTAAATAATGACAATTTCCGTCATGTCTTGTATCACTGAGAGATCCTGTTAAGTGACAGCCTCCCTACAGTACATCAGTGATATCTGTTCAGAAGAGCAGATGGCTCTGCACAGTTCCGTCTTCAAACTGACTGACAAGTTGCAATGGTACAGCCTGTATCAAAAACTTCGTACAAAGCTCGTTATGTGGGCTGGGCTACTAGACAAATGCAGTCACTGGTATGTCGTACTTGTTCACTTCAGGAAGACGTACGGAGGTGCAGAGGTTTAGCTCATCTCGTTCGTAAGTTCGGCATTACATGCACGTGAGTGGTGGGCTTCACGCCCCGGCGGCCTTAACCTCGCAACATGAAGCCCCGGCCCCCCTGAATAAGAGGCTGGGTGGGCCACAGCACTTTGGATAAGGGGAAAATAATTCTTGCCCCAGCCAGAATTGAACCACGATTTCTCGGTCGTCCGCCCCGTAGCCTATGCTATCCTGGTGTCTCTGCGCTCACTGGGTGCACGACAGCACTGCGATTAAAAAAAACTACGGCGGGCCGCTGCTGTCAACCGGCAGACTAAAAAAACGAACTCTTACAGACGGCTTGACCTGTTCCGGATCCATGCTTGTGTATTTTAGCGACATCCCACTGTAGAATGTCTGATACATACCACTCGACGGGACAGTGTCGGTCTAGCCAACCAGAGTCACTCGGCCAGTAGACAAGACAAGCATGCTGAAGTCCAACAACAAAGAACTAGAGTTATGTTCGGCGGGAGAGCAGCCATCTTGCTTCTGCTGCCCTTTCACTGCCAGAAAACAAGTTTTAAAATAGGACTAAAAAACCGTATAATGCCTCCCTTCTCTTGCAAGCCGTAACACCAGCGGACTTTTATCTGTACGATGTTTTCTCTCAGGCTCCTTCCCTCCATGGACTAAGCAGACTATCGGAATGCGCATCACATGCCAGATGTGGTTCAAAGCAAACGGACTGCAATCATGTGCTTTGCACAAACGCTCCTGAACATTTTGAAGGGAAATGGAGATAAATACTTGAACAAGAGGTATCAGTCAGACACAGCGTTCCATTTAATTTAATTACATAACCTACATACGACCACAGTGTAAAGACGTACTCGAATGAGTGTTAAACTTTTCCAAACGCATTGGTTGGAGTTTCCATACTCTCTTGGGTTTCATAACTTGTTTATTTCAGACCAAATCCCCTGTTCCACTGTTTCGTTTTCGCAGTCCTTCCCTCTTCTGCCTACCTGTTCACAGCAGGTGTCGAGGTTGTTCACTTGATTACACTCAGACACACACCACAGTCGGTAGGACTCCTCTGGACGAGGGATCAGCCCGTCGCAGAGACCTCTACCTGGCAACACAAACACTGTACAGGAGACAAACATCCATGCCCCCGATGAGATTCGAACCCACGATCCCAGCAAAAGCTCGGCCGCAGACCTACGCCTTAGACCGCGCGGCTACTGGGATCGGCCCGTTCCACTGTTAATGACACTGCAGGCATTGCGACAGTCAGTGCAGTTAGTGTCCCTGCACTTCATTAAAATGTTCTCCACATCAAAAAGTGTCTTCAGACACAGCATCGCGAAATCTTTGACTTAAATTGCTTTACTGATGTTAAATGACGAACATAATCACGAAGCTCTTCATTAATTAACTTTCCCTAGTCTCGCGCTCAGTCACGGGTAATTTTTTTTTTTGCCTAAGCACGACATCAGTTTGAAGGATGTGGACGTAAAATGCGCACATTCTTAACCTTGACACCAGAGATAAGCTTATCAGATCCACCCTCCGACTTTCAAGGTATATAATGCACTTACCAAATATTGATTCAGGTTAGCTTCGTCTCTTAAGAAACGCGGGAACATGAAGAATACTGGCGGACAAAACCTTGAATTCAGAACAATTTTACCGTTAAAATTTTTAAATATGATAAATCTCGATTGTTTTTTGGGTTTCAATAGGCTGATGCTTCGGACGTTTCGCGATACGGCTTCAGGTCCACCCACCATTGCCGAACGTAACGGCAGGATAATTATGAAGGACGCATGACACAGGCGCAGAACACACCACGCTTATATATTGTTTAACTCTACGTTTTTATGCATTCCTTCCACAGCGTGCCTCACCTACAAACATGTAGCTGAGGTCACGCCTGTCCACCTGAACTTCGCGTCTCAAGACTACTCATGGGGCTTGGATGAAATTTGAGTGTTGTGATGCACACTATATATAAATGGGGATGCGCAATTTTGTCTGCTGCCGAAACACGTGACACAAATCCAAATTCACCGATTTTATAGCTATATAGCACAGACTGTACAAGTACGATCATCCAACCAGGGCTGTGGAGTCGGAGTCGGAAGGAATTGTAGGTGGAGTCGGAGTCGATAAAAAATGTACCGAATCCGACTCCGACCTCAGTCTAAAATGTTATCCAGATACTCCAACCCCAGAGCCCCGATAGCTACAGTAACCGTTAGACTTATACTTAAATATAGGTTATAAGTCTAAACAGTAGCCTGATGATTCATGTGGTGGTAATGAAATGTTTTATGGGTTTACCGTTATTAATACATATTGAGCTTTTATGAAGGAGTCGGAGTCGGAGTTTTAAAAATGGAGAAGTCCAAGTCAGAGCCGGGGCTTTTGTGTGCCGACTCCACAGCCCTGCATCCACCAAACAACTGGTAACATCAGGTACAGATCTTAGGCAGACCAACAGATAAGGTGATTGTCTAATGAAATACACGAAAAGCCTACGTACGACTTTACGCTGTAGGCTACGGTACATGCTGGGACATCAACTCGCAACAAACTGGCCTTGTAAAACCGTACGGCATAAACTACGTCCCTCACAGCAATCCCGGTCGAAGACGTGGTGCTGGTCAGCGTCGCCATATCCACTGTTTCTAGGGCCTTCACGTCACTCCCCTCGCTACACATGGACCAGCCAGACACACAGACAAGCACCCTTACACGAGCAGACTGCTCCCAGACTGCACACCGTGGATGAAATAGTGAGGGGTGGACGGATGCACAGTTTCCCCCCACCGTACAGTCAAAACCAAAACTACAGCCTCATGGCCAACTAAATGCTTTTTCCATTCGAAGACGAGAGAAGCAAAAGAAAGTCAGCGGACACACTTCTCACATCCGCTTCTGTGTGCGTCTCGCATGTGCCTGAGTACAGTCGGTTGCCGAGGCAAGGGGCGGGTGGGGTGCTGAATTACACCTCGGCCACGACTACAGTATATGCCGTAAAAATCAAATTTCTTCGCAAACACGCAATCACTGCCCTTCCATTTATTCGCAGCACTATGGTCAAAATGCCTACGATCACGACCGTCACATAACAGGCAGCTGATTGCTGTACTGATAAGACTCCATGCGGTGGAAAGTCAGGCTGCATGGACATGCACACATGCACACATATGTGTAACTACGTACATACACAGACTAACGAAGGAACTGATACACCAGGGCATCGATATGTACGGTCATTTCGAAAGGAAAATCGATACACAGGCATAATCCCACCCACACAGTGCAGCGTCCGCCCCCCCCCCCCCCCCGCCCCCCCCCCGGCCCAAACCCACATAGCCGGTCAGTCATGCTTACAGTCATCAAAGGGGCAAAACTTCTACCCTCCTCCTCCACAAACACCACTATTACAAAAATGTGGAACACCGACACAAAATGAATCCAACGCAAAAACTCTGGGCACCCAGTAATGACTCGGGCGTTCGGTCGCCGGCCTTTCACCGCGCAGGCCCGTGTTCAAACCCAGGACACTCCGTGCGGAATTTGTGATGGACTACGCTGCGCTGAACAGGGTTTTCTCCCAGTGGTTCGGCTCTCCCCTATCGGGACCATTCCACCAAAGCTCCAGACGCACATTTCATTCATATACCTCCGACGCTACGCAACTGAGTAATTGACAGCGTCCTTAATTAACACACTTAACAACAATTTAAAACTCCCGCACCCTAAATAACTGACCTTGAAGAGCTCGCACAACAAGTAACGTTAATACGCACTGCAGTCACACTTGCCCACGTACACTGCTCGGCACGCATGCTGTAAGTGACAGTTTCACAACACCCGCTGTTACGCACACCACAACGCTCAACACGTCGGTCCAAGACGAACTGACGTTCCTAAAAAGTGCACAATGCCTACTGACAACAGCAAAAGTAACGAATGGCTGGTCAAAACAAACACTGCGCCTGTTTGTCCACACTCCGACGACATGCCATTCGACAGACCGCGAGACAGAGGCTCGGTGTGCATTAGGCAACATCCATCACATTTCTTTATCATATTTAACACCTGCACCTCTGGGGTTAGCACAGTGCTGTGCGTTAACCAACCCGTAAGAAAGTCTGTGCGAACCAAGCGCAGAGCATTTGTACCTCGCTCGTTCACAACACGGCCCTATACCGATGCACATTCCTGCTCCATACAGCACATGCTAGCTTCTGCAAGCGATGCAACACACCGCGGTCATCAAGGTGCAGGCTCCTTCTCTACCAGTTTTGCAACAGACTAGTAACCACTTCAATGCGTTCCTCTTACTTACCCCCTTCACTCACAGCCCCACTCATTTTTGTTTCCCCAATTACTGTTTCATTTCCTTATCACGCTCCCGCGCCCCCTTCTGCAACACACACGCTGTATCTGACTCTAGCAAACCATTTAGCCTTTTCAGTACCGCTACATCTGCCTGGCCTCTGGTCTTCGCTTCACGTTACCACATGCATGTGCATGCATCAACACCCGGCGCAATGCAACACCGTACCTTCGCTTCACGTTACCACATGCATGTGCATGCATCAACACCCGGCGCAATGCAACACCGTACCTTCGCTTCACGTTACCACATGCATGTGCATGCATCAACACCCGGCGCACATGCAACACCGTACCTTCGCACTCTGACCCGTTTATCCCCTCTAATCCGTAACTATAGTCAAGTAACACCAAACTGAAGAACACCGAGTCTCAATGAAACTGGCACAATCCATCGCACATGTGATATCGACACCAAAGCGGTTCTATGAATTAACAATCGGGGCAAACCCTACGCTGGGACAACACTGACCGAACATTAACTAGCATAACATGATACCAATTTTCATTTAAATTCTAAAAAAATCGGTACATCTGCTTCCATTCTTCCGAAGTACACATAACAGAACAAACAATCGCTTCCCGGTGTTCACTAACAGTGCAACACACGAGCCCGACAAGTTCAACGCAAGGCAAACCATACGCACATTGCCCCTGCTGCATACGTCGTTACAAGCCTCTGCCGAGGACAGTTACATCTTACGAATTTCTGATTTGTAATTGTTCCCGCTACACAGGCAGGGCCTTCCATCAACCGCTGATCAATAAATATAATCACAATCAGCCGAAGCAGTGTTTCCCCGTATTTGTGACAGCAGTGTTCCCAACCACTTTAATAACATACCGCGCTCAAAAGTGCATTCAAGTCGCAGGCGGACACTGAATAGTTGTAGGCTGCGTTCCCAATGCGAAAAGCGGCTATGGGTTTCGTCATGTCCGTCCGTCCGTCCGTTAATCGACAAGTACCAAGGTCACTCCCAAGGACGACATTTCCTGGACTTTTGTATTTCGAACTTGGACTACAATTCGCCGACATATTTCCACTTTGGTTAATATCGAACAAATACACACAATGGACGTTTACTCTCCATTATTATTTATTGGACCTTATTCTCCGCAAGGTGTGAGCCAAGGCCGAAGAAACAGTTGAGCATCATTTATAACTGAAACTGTGTTATCTGTAAAGTACACACTGAGGCTGAAGATGCAGAGTTCCCCGCCTGCAGTACCGCGATCTTCACGGATTCTAAATCTGTTGACCGTTACGGGGAAATCTTATCGTGTGAAAACTATTTACGAATTTAACATCTAGCAGCGATAACAGAGCAAAAGCGCTGAAAGTGTTTCGATCAGCGGATATTTCCTAACTCGCTGCTACAGGTTACATCATTAAATTAAATTGCATAACTTTTAACTTCGTCTTACAGTGACTTTAAACCTTTCCTTACAAAGCCGTATTTCTGTATCTCTTACCTTACTGTCAAACTTTCTCCAGTCCCTAAACTTTCCGAATAGGAGCCATGTTAACAGACTTCATTTAAGCCAAACCACTTCATTACGAATCAGTGAAGTTCGTCAGATTCCACGTGAAGCACCCTGCACACACGGACAAACGGACGGGCACACATGACGACGCTAATGGACGCTTTTCGCAACCTTGCAAACGTGTCTAAAAATTGGTGACTTTGAATAAAACGAAACCACTAATGTATTTATTGACAATATTTAACATAAAATCTGCCTTTAGTGGCTGTCACAGCGCAGGACTACTACAAATACGAAAAAAAAATTCATACGTTCGTCAAAGTGAGTTCCACTTGTGGAACAAATTACTGGGGATAAGCTGTCTGAATTCTGAAGTAACTGATCGGCTACTGACAAAATGCTTTGTGTGGGGCACATATCAGAGAAACTGGCCGCACAGTGGAGTGTATCAGCTACTTAGAGACTTAAACAAAGCCTACAATTCAGATACGAGAGGAGAATCGTACAGTTTTCTCATTTAGCTCGCTAAAACCATGAAACTGTTAGGACGAATTAAACGCAGGCACAGTAAAGTTCCTGCGGGTAAACACTGTTCGATGCACTCCCATTCAAGTGGTCCGAGCGGGTGAGCACTTTCATAGCCGTCTCTTGTCACTTTTGCGTTGCGAACTGCGACTGGGAAGGTGAAAACTGGAGGAACTGGACACTGAATAGGACACACCAACTTCCGGTTTATGCTGATGATCCTGATTTCCGTAAGCGAAAAAATAAGCGCCACACACAAAACACGGCCGGTCCCAGTGGCCGCGCGGTCTAAGGCGTGGGTCTGCGGCCGAGCGCTTGCTGGGATCGTGGGTTCGAATCCCACCGGGGGCATGCATGTCTGTCTCTTGTGAGTATTGTGTTGTCAGGTATAGGTCTCTGTGACGGGCCGATCCCTCGTCCAGAGGAGTCCGACTGTGGTGTGTGTCTGAGTGTGAGCAAGTGAAAATAAAATAAAAAAACTTCCACACCTACTGCGAACAGGTAGGCAGACGAGGGAGGGACTGCGAAACGAAGCAGAAAACACTGACGTTCTATTACATGCAAGCCGGAAAACTAATCAAAAAGTAAGAGGACAGAAGACGAAGTGCAGAAAATGTGTGTGTGTGTGTGTGTGTGTGTGTGTGTGTGTGTGTGTGTGTGTGTCTTGTCACCACACCGCAGCGCAGTTCAACAACATAAAGATAACACAATACATGCTCTGAGTATGTGGCATATGTTAGGGAACGACATTAACACTGATGAATGAATACAGACGCTAACGACGAACTTATGAACAGACTGAATTCGTCAGACCCCCCCCCCCCCACACACACACACACACAGTCCACAATGTTTGCCTTTACGCTTGCTGGCTGAAAAACTAAGGTTTAAGATAGACTGTACAAAACTATATGCTTCTACCTGTTAGTCTGCAAAGTGCCCGAAATTCGATCTCCCATTTTAGGGGGAAAACAAAGACGGAGATACAGCTCCGAACACGCCCACTCCGAATCCCAGATGGGTCACTGGCTATTATGACTGAGGCTTTGCGTCACTTTCCTCAGACCCTACAGGAAAATTCCGGATAGTATAATCATCAGGCCATGACCGCTTCTTTCCAAATCCTCTCAATTCATCACTCTTGAATCATCCTACCATGCGATGCTATATAGTCGTCAAATGAGTCACGGCCAGCTGTAAAATAAGCTAGAGCCGAAAAATACACACACTGCGGGTATATGAAAGGTGTGCAGACGAGAATATTTGGACGAAGGACGAAGCAACAGAAAGTCAGAAACAACTGCACAATGAGAAGCTACACAGTTTGCATTCCTCAACACAGGCCTCCTATCAGAACCATCACACCAACAGAATACGATGAGCAGGGCCTGTAGGCAATACTTGTACACTGCGCAAGGTAAATATAGAAGTATGGGATACCGTGTGCGCGCGAAAACCTAAACGGAAGAGACCACCGGGAAAACCGAAGCACATATGGCAGGCCATTAAAAACGTATCTTAACACAGCTAGGGCAAGAAGCGAAGAAAACGTCAGCTGAATTCCTTTGGCACATGAGAGGGACCGGTGGCCAGCTCTTGTGAACGTCGGGCTCCGCAGAGGATCGGCTGTTCCTGAAGTATACGGGCGACTGCCAGCTTCACAAGCACCCTGATCTCTGGAGCCACTTAGTTACAAGCTGTTTTACGAATTTCAACAGAAGCGCGGTTAACCTTTATGCAGCTGGGGTAAACTGGGCCGATACGAACCAAGACTAACAATTCCGCGCGACGAAGTTTAATGTGGACGTCCAGTAACAAAATCTCATCGAAATTCATCAAATATAGTACATCAGAAGAAGAAACAAGCAGGAATGAAGACCAACAACCCAGCTTCCCCAGAATACGTTCCATTTACACATTTTATGTTAAAAATGCAAAATAAAGAAAGCAATGTTCCCTCTAAGCTGCGCGGGTGCGCGGCCGCGCAGTAACTGAAGTGCTCCCGCGCACACTGTATCGTTGCCGCGCAGCTGGAATTGTTCAATTTTCTGCTCAGAGCAGTAGCAGGTCCGCACAGCCGTAAAAAAGAAATTAGAGGGAACGTTGAAAGGAAGTATCTTAAACTGCGCACTCTGCAGTCACATTGCAAGCACACGGCCCAAGTAATTAGTGTTACCACACGCTTCAGTGTATCCACTTGTCCATCAGTGTCCCCACACGTAATGACGCAGCTTCGGATGAAAGGATTTTATATCGGCATTTGTTATTAAAATGATTCCACCAAATTGCTTTCTGATGCAAATCTGTGAATACAAGCTACCGCTTTACATAACCCGAATACATTCCTAACTACAGTCACAATCCACGTCCAAAATGTTTCAGACAAAAGCTACAGCAACCAGTGGTGTAAATAATATGTGCATCACCCATCTGTGTGTTTGCGAGGAAAGCGGGCCTGTGTGTGTGACGAAGTGTGTGTGCGCGGTGTGCGATGTGCGATGCTGTCGCATGTGTAACAGAGTACGACGCACGCAACAGAAAAATGTGACTAAGTACAAAAAATGTCCTGTGAAAAACAGAATGGCACATGAGAAACAGGGCGGAGCAACGGCGAGATCATATGGCCTGTGACAGGAATACTGTGGCGTGTGAGAGAAATGTTATGGCCAGAGAATATGGTTGGTCGGTAATTGTACGTGGTGTAAGTGTGAGATACAGAGAATTTCGTGCCTGCAAGAGCAGGCGCGCGCGCGTGTGTGTGTCGTGTATAAGTGTCCGTATACGTTTAAGGCAGTGTGCGCATGTGTGGTGTTCTAGACAGGACACATCAGTACACCGTACAGGGATCTGACCCTGCTGCCTCGAAAACTTGGACATTAGATGCCTGTATACATGTAACTACAACACTGTAAACAATGGCATATCAATGGATTTTAACCGAGAACATGTCAACACCACACCAGCCGTAATATCCATACTATTACACTCAGAGCCGGTACAGTACATTTGAACACTCTGCATGTAACATGAAGCATCAACATCGCATATTTCGTTGTACTGACGTCTCACTGCCAATGGCGATTTACGGCTGAAACACGTTGCAGGGTTCGTGTTAATGCATGCCCTGTTTTTACACAATTTGTGTGCACATTCTGGTGCACATAAATAATTACAAGCACAGTGCACGCAACAAATAATATCAGACTGTGATTAAGGTGTTTGAGGACACTGCTTCAAACGAGCAACTAGCAGCAACAACCAGACAGGGATTTATGAGAATGTTTGCTTGTTATGGGGAAATTCTGAAGGAGAAGGAAATGTCTTATCTCGTCAGACTTTAGTGTTTGACTTGTCCAAATCCTCCTTAGAGACTCCTGCACTGTCACTGTACTGCTGAACGCTGGCAACGATGATAGAGTTGCTCCGCCTACAGCCTCAAGAGAAAATTGTCGTATGTTTTTCATTTCATATGTTTTGTAAATTTTCATAAATCAATATTTTTTTCCCTTGATCAAAACAGATTTTCTCGAAAGACCGTCCCCATTTTAGCGCTGTGTTTAAGGGAACATCTGTTTCAACTTACGTCGTCTCGACTAACGTCCCCGATCTCAGAACCGCCTACGGTGTAACTTCCGTGTCTGACTGCGTATCAAAATGTAAAGTGACGCCAGCCGCATCCCGATACCGTCATAGCTGATACGGCGCGGCGTACGTATTGATACCAGAACAACACAGCGACGGAAAAATATCGACATTCTTATGTATCAATGTATTGCCTGCATCTCTACCCGTCTTAAACGCTACAACACAGTATTTCTCTTAATGAAAAAGAGAACGTACATTCACAGACGCCATAACGTGCCACTCTGTTGTGCATAACCGTTTAATGCCGTCGACTCCTCTCACAACTTACCTCCCTAAATTTCACCGGGATGCTAATCCATCTCGTTCTTGGTTTTAAAACGGTTGGCTTTAAATTTTGTTTCCCCAAAACAGAAAGTTGGCACTGGTATTTATCTCTCTATTCGTCAAACGTCAAGACCGGCACTGGGCCCCACCTAGCCTCTTATTCAATGGCTATAGGAAGCTCTTTCGTCGGCGGTAAAGCAGACGGAACGGGACGCTGACCACTCACCGCCATCCAGTGCACAGCAGGTACGGCGGCAACTGTACGTTTTACAACAGCACAACTAGCCAGCCGATTAACGCTATACCGCCGAGTGACGCATTGAAGTCGCTACGTCCCACCAAACTAGTCTACGACGGAGTAGGTCAGCCTCGCCGCCCGGCAACCAACGCGAGGCCGCTTGGCAAGTATTTGGCGAAAATGAACACAAGCACAAACCGGTTTCCTCTCCACAACAGCAATACTGTACCAGTGTTTTGCACGCGGATCTTACACCCCATGGCACCGCTTCCCAACACTTTCGTCCCACCAACCCCTTGCACAGTACCACACTACCTCGCGAACCTCAACACAAATGCATTACAGCGACGGTGTCACTTTTGTGCTACAATTTAGGAAATTACATTACGTAATTACACACACAAACAAGGCTATTTTCAGTTTCTGACCATCACATGATTCAAGACTGCTAGGTTGATCTTCAAAAGCAGTAAAAATATAGGGCAAATGCAGATTAAGTCGCGGCGCCGCAGCTCTGACGAGCAACGATTGCCGGCAACAATGCCTCAACTGCATTCGCTCGCGACGGCTCTTCTCTTCTGCACTCAACACACCATACTGAAAGTTTTATTCACTTACTCCGGGAAACAGCTGAGACTATGTAAATTAACACTTACACGGCTTACAACTGTAAATGTGTTCATACATTGCCCCCAGCCCTGAATATAATGTCGATGAAAGAGTTTCCGTACACAGATTTACCTTGTTTCAAAGAGACGCTTGCTACGGGCCATGAGGATAGAGCAGAAACTACTGTTTCGAGACCCCACTGAAATTTCGGTCTTGATGGCTGCCCTTTTAACAGGAAAAGAAGCTTTGACGTCGGGCACCACCGAAGAAAAATACGTTCTCATTACGGAGGTGACAACAATATAACAAGCGAACAGTATCAGGGGCTTAAAACATGGCCATATCAGCACAACAGCGAAATGTGCAGACATGCATCTGCTTTGAAAATGTCCGCCATGTCACAGCGGTAACTGAGGAATACCACTTAAACTGCAAACCCGCCTAATGACAACAAACCCGTTAATAAATGGCACGCTGCCCACTCAGACAACCGTCGAAGTTGTTAACACCGTGCACCTCGCTCTCCTTGTACAAACTTATAAAACCAGCAGTTCCTCTAGCGGTGAGTCGGCTAATCACGACTCGGGAGCAACGCTGTTCGCAGCCTGCTATAGGAGAGAACATCCTGACCGATGCTTACGTGTTCTGCTCTGTTTCATTTGGCTAATTCCGGGATACCAACTTGCCGTTCGCATCCAAGGAACTACACATACCGCTCGGAAACACCGCTCACTGGTGACACGAACATACTGATTATTAGGCAGTATCCGGCACAATAAATACATAAGCGTAACCTTTCGGAATCATATCTGTTCATGGATTAACGGCGTAACTTCCGAGTTTCCATGAATACATTCACACAAACCATATTAACCATTTAAAATCGCAGAACCGAAAGGGCTGCCAACAGGAATATTACAGCAAACTGACAACTCAATCACACTGCATTTAACCCTAACCCACAATGACGGCCATTTAGTAACCCAGTCCTTCCCGACTTAGCCTGACATTCGTCATCCGACTTTAGATAACACTCGCACTTAATAGAACGTCGTGAAACACCACAAATACATTTTTGTGCGAACCTACCCCACTCCTTCACTGTATCAGACATTATTTTATCTAACAACCGCGCACCACTCTTCACTCAAAGCGTTTCGCGCGACGGCAGCGAACGCAGCGTTCGCAGCCATTCCAATTTGCAGTAAGTCGAGGTCCACGTATTTTAGCTCAATATACTGCACTTGATATTAGGTTTTGGGCATTCAAAAACGTGCTGGAAATGTGTTCCTTCGTTTCGCAGACCCGCGTCATATTTAACAAACACGCTGTTCATTACACGTCTAAGTTGCACAAGCCAGCCGACGAGAAGTGACCAGCGTCCCTGCTACTACACAGTGAAGGCAGCGGTTAATTCGCTGGTCCCGACTTCCATGCTCAGCCTGAAGACCAACTCGCCTGACTAATATATTTAGTGATTCTCCTCAGTCACTCCAGGAAAATCCTCCCACACTCTCCCCAATTTAGTTAGAGTCCAAAATTTTCCTGCAAGTCGATGCGACAGAAACTGTGCAGATGACCGCCCGTCATTACAGAAATAATCAAAGCGCTACACTTCGACTTGGTGTACAGACTGTGTTCCATAGGCACTGCCTATGTGATCCCTGGTTAACACAACGCCTTCTTGATCGCATAATGCCGGGTGTTACTCTGACACTGTCAATTACGGATCGGAAAGGTTATGGCAGGAAGCGACTGCCGCCGGCTTTTAACTAAGTGCCTGGAAAGACAAGAAGAACTACGTAAGATCGCCTTCAGTACACCCGATAGGCAAGCACGAGATCCGAACCCCAACCATTTCAAAAGCGACATCTGCTCTGAGTACAGCAACACACAACTGCAGCCTTAGGTAAACACACCTCGCCAACCTTGGCGTTAGCAGTTGCCTTAAAATTAACCTGATTTGGGACTGACCTTGCGACATTCGACACCGAGACATTCCAAATACGAATTACTTATCACACAACGAACAGAACACCGCGATATCTGGTCTCATTACACGACATACAGCTATACACTTACGTACAAATACCTCGTCAACCTTGGCGTTCAGGAGTACCTTAAATTAACCAGTTCGAAACTGACCTTGTAATTCAAGGCAATGGGACCGACATTATGCAGTGTCAGCCGCATATACTACTTGCAGGGCTGTGGAGTCAGTTGAGTCGGTAAAAATGTACCGACTCCGACTCCGACCTCGATATAAAATGTTAAATAGGTACTAGTTACAGTAACCATTACACATATACTTAAATTTAGGCTATAAGTATAAACAGCAGCCTGGTGATTCACGCGGTGGCGACGAAACGTCTTGTGGCACCTTTTTTCACTTCAGTAGCTTTGCCGTCATCGTGTAATGCATATTGAGCTTTTATGGAGTCGGAGTCGGAGGTTTGTGTACCCACCGCACAGCCCTGACTACTTGTTCAAGCAATATTTAATCTGAGAACAGGCAATATGACACCCACTCGTACGAACACTCAGAACACTCACTGAACCCGTCACACTACAACTACAAGATTTACCTTGCGGTACGGCGGCGATAAATAATGATTAATTGGAGACAATCGTGCTGAATGTGATATGGAGCCACACAAATCCTGTATAACATACAGTTCACCTACATGCCAACGAAATATGGCGACTGCGCGAAACGCTGGGGTTATATCTGATGAATTTAATGTAATAACGTATTGTACTGACGGATGCCATGTTCAGAAATGGGTAACTGAACTGCGCAGTGAGTGCTTCCGCCCTCACTGCGCAGCTGGATCAAACAGCCGGTAAGTCTGTTTGATCCAGCTGCACAGTGAGTGCTTCCGCCCTCACTGTGCAGCTGGATCAAACAGCCGGTAAGTCTGCGCTAGCAGTTCTAATCAGACCGTTTCCCAGTGGTCCCTTTTTGGAACCTGATTAACTTCTGACGTGCTGTTCGCGATCTGGAACTGCGACATGAACTCGTGCTTTATCACGGGCATACAAACAAGAATAAGACAGACGCTCCATCGGCACAACAAACTTTCAGTTCAGTTGAATTTATTAAGGTACGTGCTTAATAGCGCAGAGCCAATTTCGAAAGCAGCACTAACACACAAATACACAAATACGCACGCACAACACAACCACGTAAACAAAACAAGAACATACAGGGTGCGAGTGCTGACTCAACACCCTACTAAAATACCGATTCTGAATGGAAAAATAACATAACGTGCAACTTACAATTGCTATCCGTGGTTAGATCCTTGCCAACAGTGGCCACGGGCAGGGCAAAGCCTCATGATAACAAGTGAGACGACGCATTAAGCACAACCGCCGCGTTAGTTGGGATATAACCTTAAATGCTACGTGTATGTCTCCCACACCTAACCTGCTGATGCAGTGCCTCAACAAAACCCCAACCAGTGTTACCGTTGCTGACATTATGCACACACCATATGAATGGTGCATAATTACGAACACAAACTAGCGCTCTTCCTGTACGCGACCGTGGCACCTCCCTGCGAAAGAAGGCTTGTTGCCCGTCACACTCGTGCCTTCGCGGCTGCACACGCTACGCGATGTTACATAACCCTTCCAATCTGGTCTTCTTATTATGTCAGCGCTCGTACATTTCCAAGGTAACTCAGCCTGTAATCTCAGTTCCTTAACAACCTTTAAACTGAGAGACGGCGGGACGCACTACTTCCACAGATCTGAACAGCAAATGCAGATGAACTGGTAACATGAAAACGGCACACAATGCTGTATCATTACTGATGATGATGATGATGATGACGACGACGACGACGACGACGACGACGACCCCGAAACAGGTCACAATTTAAACTACTCAACTCGCTGTACCTATCGCTGTATATCGCGCAGAGTCAGTGGACGCTTCTGTCCCGTTAAAATGGACCCGGCTGGTCATATTCCATCTTCGCTATCCTGTGAATGTCTAACGCAGATCGTGCGATAGCGCGAGGACCGGAAAGTGCATATGGATAATAAGATACAAAGCCACGCATTCTTAACCCTGGTAACGGGTGGCATGGCAATCCTCAGGAGCTGGATGCTTTGGTCCAACGGACAAAATAACCACCGATGTGCACTGGAAAGGACGCTGATAAGCACCCAGACGCGGTGTGGCCATGCGGCGAAGGTAAACATCTACCCTTACACGGCATAAAACGCCAGCTATTCACCTTGTAACCTGATTAACCGCAAAGGCACTGCTGTCCGAACTTTGTAAGGATGGCCTACGAAAAGCGACAAAAGAAGAAACTGTCACGACAGCTGTCTAGGGCCTGGGAATGAACCGCTCGACTGAGACGTCACAATTGGAAAGGATAATGGACAGACAGCAAAATCATACTACTGGCCACAACGTCCTAATAACCACGCAATATCAATTAACCCTCTAAAGACGAAGCGTATCTGTTTTATATAAGGACTCAGTGCGTACCGAGCTGTAAACACTCTCCACTTCGGTTATAAAAACCAGTCTCTTAATGTTTTATAAGGCAAAAGTTGCTGTTTGTTCTGAGATCCGTACAAAACACATAAACGCAATGTGGGCACCACGTACAATTTTTTAATGTTAAACCTGGTCGTATGTAAAGTTACCGTTAGGCTTTATAAGGTTAAAGGGGACGTTAACATGGAGCACTAATACCCACGTTCACATACTTGGTTAGTAAACATAAACAGTTCCAACTCCAGAAACTGCCACTGTGTAAACACAAACCGTGAAAATAAGATACCTTTTTGATAAGCCTCCGTCGCGGCTTGTAGCTGAACAACCACACACAAACCCCTCGACCCAACTACGGACAAACGACAAGCGGGGTGGTCACAGAGCAAGCAACGAAACGATTCCATAAATCTTGCGACGTGAGTACCAGTGCCGCTGTACGAGCAGCTAACAATCTACGAACACAGCGGCAGCAGATACTGAGCCATCGTCACATCGCGAAGTGCATTTCTCTTATCACATGTCTGCAGGAATTACAGTAATGTCGTGGTGTTGCCGCCGCGGTCTCACTCAGTCTAGACCCCGTGGAGACTAAGCAAACAGATCGCACAACCGTATTTACGCTCCTAAAAATAAGCAATTAAAATCACGTAAGTCCCCATGTCTTCTAGACCCGCACTATAGGCGAACATTACCAAACGCCACGGTCGACTTGGGTAGCACTCCTGCATCGTACTGGGAACGTCGTGGGGTCAGAACTTTGTCCAGAAACGGGTCTTCGGCATTTAGGTTGTCGTGGTGTTCTCCAACATCTGAAGCCAGATGTTACACAGTACCTCAAACTGGCTGTGACCGCTTCTTTTCACCACCTTTCTTGTTCATTATGCGAGACCGCGATGGCGCAGTTGGTTGAGGCACTGCGCTACAAACCGGCAGGTCGCGGGTTAGATTCCCGATGGTGTCAGTGGATTTCGGCCGCACTATGGCCCTGGGGTCGACTCAGCCTCTAACAGAAATGAGTACCCGGAATATTTCCTGGGGGGTAAACGCGGCCGGTGCGTAGGGCTGACAACCTTACCACCTTCATATGCCGACTGTCTAGAAATCTAGGAGCCTCGACCTCCTGGAACCCTTTGAGCCTGTCCAGGCCTGTAATGGGACTGCTTTACCTCCTTGTTCATTATTCATTAATCCTCCGTAGGCTGACATCAGTCTCCATTACAAACACTCAGCTCCTACCTGACACACTTCCCACGGTTACCTGTCATTACTTTACAATTTAAAACAAAGTAAATTGCTCGGGAGCGTGAACATCATGCAAGGAGGAAAGAGAAGCAGTGTAGAGAAAGACTCAACCCCTTGGAATTACTGGAAGTATATAGGCTCCAAACAAGGGCGTACGCAAACGTGGGGGCGGGGGTTGCCGTCTGCCGGGCTGCAGCCCCCCCCCCCCCACAAATCCCATACAACCGAAATTTAAAAAACACAGAATTTGTAGATATTATGATATCAAAAGTTTTACGTGATTTCCCCTACAGCCGAAATCAGCCATTGAACTCGGCTGATGACTAGTACATCAGAATTTTGAAAAATACGTTAATAAAATTACAAAACAGGAAGACAGGACACTGTGATTGAGTCATGTAACCTGTACTTATATTTCCATGCATATAAATAGAGTTGCGAACAGAGTTATGTTGTGCTTACAGCAAGATTTTTATAACAATTTTTTAAATCCAACATATGTTTTATATACAGCGTCAGGGTTAGCATCCCCCCCCCCCCCCCCAAGGAAAAATTGTGGGTTAGCACCTGGCTGTAACTTCTTCCTTTCAGCTCAGAGCAGTTTTATATGCCAGTGTCTTAGAAAATCATCTGACGACTGAAATACACGGAACTACAATGTAACCAGTTTCCTTCGCATGAATGCAGAACTTTGTCGCTTATTCTCAGGGAAGAACACTAGACTCAGGGCACTTGAGACAGTGCTCGGGACAGCAGGAAGACACAAGAATACATAAGAAAGAGCGTCATTATAGCATTATTATTATTATTATTATTATTATTATACGGTGGGTTACGCGACGAACGGGGAACCGTACGCGTCGGGTGGCCTAACAGTGCGCACACACATCTCTACAGCTTCACCATAAGACGAACACTCAGCTACTGGCAACAAGTGTCCGTATCTTTTATTTAAAGATGATCTGTCAAATGAACAAGTCATAAAGTGCCGACCAATAGGATGACAGCTAATATGAATTACACTGATTATGGAATAACGCGAACATGGCCGATTTCGAGTTCGATTCTAGCACTGTTTTAAGACAGCGAAGAAGTCACGAAAATGTCCAACCGGAACAGCCGGTCTAAAAAGCCAGATGTGACGTCCGAAACACGAAAATGGAGTACTAGCCACTACACTCCGACGATGGGCGAAACACATAACCACTCACACCATTTCTTGAATGGTTTCATGAAACTGGCCACAAAATGAAAACGCACACATGGCAGTGTGAACACAACCCATCAGTACCACGCACACATGGCAGTGTGAACACAACCCATCAGTACCACGCACACATGGCAGTGTGAACACAATCCATCAGTACCAAGCACACATGGCAGTGTGAACACAACCCATCAGTACCAAGCACACATGGCAGTGTGAACACAGCCCATCAGTACCACGCACACATGGCAGTGTGAACACAGCCCACCAGTACCAAGCACACATGGCAGTGTGAACACAGCCCACCAGTACCACGCACACACAATCTGGCATCTAGAAATAAAATATCTTACTTCAACTGAGGAAGATACAACCTGCCCGTGCAACGAAAACACCCCACAAACAAACCAACACTAACACTACGTAGCAAAAGTGGTAATGTTCCTATCATCTGACATCATGGCGCATTCGCTGTGCAGGACAAAGCATGATGTCCTACGGGTTTCGACAAATCAGATTTTCCGTTCCTGTTTTCTCGCTCTGGACTGTAACGATGCGCAATAACATCTCTTCCCTAAGCCAACAGCGAAAGCAACCCACTGTTTACTCGTCCAAACGAAACGTTACGGAGTTAGTAACATCCCATTTTAAAGACCAATTCTGCCTTGCTTGTTAAAGTAACGGCTTGGAAAGGTTTCTTACGCTTCAAAATACTGTAATCATTACTGACGTCTTCTAACGCAGTGATAAAAATGTGTTACAAGAAAAACGTAATGCTAGCTTTATATGGATCACAAGTTAATAGGCATCTACATACAGAAATTATAACAAAAATTTAAATAAGCTCAAAAAATTAAAACGAAACTCCCCTGAAATAAATGCTAGGCAGTGAGTGAAAATGACAACCCTACAGGCATTACCAAACCTTCCGTTTGCACAAACGGGATAATGCTCCTACAATACATTGCACAGGTAACATACGTATTTCTGCTTCTTCACTTGCAGCTACATCTACCACACGGGTTCACGATAAGATTACGGAGACCTGTTTCGAAAGACGGCTGCATACTGGTCATGCGCACAATTGCAGTATGGAGGGGCCTGCACAATCACGCTACGCGAAGCAGCGCTGTTCCCATGTGAGCTGCTGCTAGTAATGTTCCTCTACTGGCGGACAACCCGCACGTACTTCATACACACGTTGCGAATTCTACATATTCGGTACAACGAAATGTTCAGCAGTGCGAACCAAATACTGACACTGGATAACTGAGGAAGGTAAAGCCTGAATTATCCGACCGACAGTAAGTAACCAACGCCCAGTGTTGGTGGCCACAAGGTTAAAAGCTTGAATATCTTGGGCCGACGAAAATTTGGGATCGCTACTTCCGGGGCGCTATCACTACCGAAGCATAGATGACACGCTGAGCGGTGCATGATAAACGAGTGAGGACTTCGACGGATGCGCGGCGTAACCCGAAGAGGTACTATTCCGGGAACTGCCTAGTGAAACTGGCGGGGCAAAAATGAAAACCTGCTAGTCAAAATAGCCTGTATCACGCCTGAAATTCGAAACCAGACCATTCAGGCCGAATACAAGTGCAGAGAGTTACCGCTACGCCAATCTGCTCAGTGGCTCCCTGTTTCGCGTCCCATTTAGGGCAAAGACGTGTTTCCAGGTCCAACTACGCCTTCTCTGCGTAGACGCAAGGCATATGATTCAGTCAGGAAAAAGTTCTGTATAATATTCTCACTCCGCTTCCTGCACACCCGAAACCAGTCAGAACAACCAAAATGTGTTGCAATGGACCTACAGGAGATTTCGGACAGACAAATATCCCTCTCATGCATTACCCGCTCAGAATGGTCTCACACACGGAGAGGCTTTATCACCACTGCTTTTCAACTTCGCTTTAAAATATTACGAGTACGTTCACAAGAAGGTCCAAGCAAACCACGAATGACTGAAACTGAATGGGACGCATCAGCTCTGGCTTATGCCAGGACAGAACAAATTTTCCAATCACCTATAAGCCACCTCAAAACTCTGCGCCACAACACAAGGGTGGCATGAAGCAAGTTCCAAACTGAGGAGCCCCAAACATTAAGCGCCACCGTACAAAACAGAGACGCCCCGGCGGCCTGGCACCCGGGATTCCTGCATTCTTCGTCTGTGCTGCTTATGGGTAATTTACTGGCGAAAACACGCATTCAAAAGAAAAACTGAAAGCTTTAGCAGTCGCTAGATCTCACGGTTCGCTACAAGTAAATATGGCGACAGCTTAGGATATGCGCATGTCTCGTACACATAATGCACAACAAAATCGAAGAATTAAATACTGCCTTTATAATGTGGCGAAGTTCAAATTCTTGGCAACAAGACCAAGAAATCAAAAATGCATGCGTACAGAAATTAGACGCAAATTAAATTTACGAAATACTTGATACCATTCGATCCAGAATGTTTTGTCTTCCAATTTGATAACCAAAAATATAAATATTAAAACCTATACAACTGCGATTTTTCCCCTTGTTTACATGCGCGTGAAATTTGGTCTCTCACACCGAGGGCAGAACACAAGCTGAGGCTGTTTGACAGATGGGTTCTGAGAAAGACATTTGGGCCTAGGAGGCAGGAGTTAACACGGGACTGCAGGAGATGCACACTCAGGAGCTAAGGACATTTGGGCCTAGGAGGCAGGAGTTAACACGGGACTGCAGGAGATGCACACTCAGGAGCTTCACGGTTTTCACTCCTCACCAATCGGTAGGCCGTCAGGGTGACCAAATCAAGAAGAATGATGAGCGGCGCACGTGGCACGTATATGGGACAGAAGAGGTGCGCGTAGTGTTTTGGTAAGGAAACCTGCGTAACGAAACCACCTGGAAAACCCACGTGTAGATTGGAAGGATATATTAAAAGGGGCCCTAACGAAGTAAGGTGGAATGACATGGACTGAATTGGTCTGGTCGAGAAGAGCGACAAGTGTGAATGCAGTAACATCTCGGGTTCCTGCAATAAGCGAAATTTCTGGACTAAGGAAGTACCAGTTTCTCAATAAGGACTCTGCTCGATGCAGTTCGTGTGTCTGCTAGTTGTGTGGTCGCAGCAGTCATGTCCGATGGGCAGATTCCCCCACAAGAGGCCTTACTCCTTTAAGTGATTCCATGGACACAGATCTCTAGAGCACTGATTACAAAACCATGAGTAAGCACGAAGCCACAAAACTACACGCAACTATACGTTAGAAACAATTACGTGGACTAAAATGGAATTTCGTGGAAATATGCTACAGTACCGACTACCAATACAGAATTAACCCTTTAAAGACGGAACGTATCTGTTTTATATAAGGACTCAGTGCGTACCGCGCTGTAAACACTCTACACTTCGGTTATAAAAACCAGTCTCTTAATGTTTTATAAGGCAAAAGTTGCTGTTTGTTCTGAGATCCACACAAAACACATAAACGCAACGTGGGCACCACGTAGAATTTTTTAATGTTAAACCTGGTGGTACGTAAAGTTACCGCTAGGCTTTAAAAGGTTAAAGGTTATTTTTAATGCACTTATTTCCTTCACCTCTCACTTCTCCTGACTTTCTTTCTCTTTTCCATTCTTATGTATTTCTCCGCTTTTGTTTACTCTTCTTATTCTTTCTACTGCTCATGTACAAAAGTAACTTTCGTATTTCGTGTCTCCTGCAGCAGACCTTAATACGAAGCGCCCAAAAGCTTTATGGCATTTTCTCTGTATTCTTGCCTATATTTGTACAGAATAGCAACGTGCAAGCACTGCGGGAGACTTTATGCGTGTCACTCGACTCCTCATTCACAGTCATCTTTAACTGCATGACTATGTTTCACTAATTTCAGCGCTACTTCCTCTTCACGACTTTCGGTATTGCAAGGCTATACGGTGCAATTAACACGGAAACCAACCATATTCTTCCAATCTGCAATACGCATAAACGCACTGACAAAAGTACAAAAAACTGCAGCAGGAAAACAAAGGAACGGACCGCGCTGAGGATGACTGCGAAACCCTACGCACCTCATATAACACCTTTGCTTCGTAAGAAAAGTCACACGCCGATATCTAGACAGAGCTAGGTTTCTGAGTGACGTCACAGCCATGCTAAGGCTAAGGTTATCGATATAAGGCATCTCTACAGGCACCTGTGTCCGTGGTTACGATAGAGCTTGGTTTATGAGTGACGTCACGTTCTTTAAAACCTGGGGTTTATATGTCATTAAGCTTCACTGGAATACTAACTAGTGATCATAACAAGCTGGAAGCCTTTGATGCGACTCACAACTGGTGTCTCTTAAAGACGACACACAGACGTCCACATCCTTTTGTTCTATTGAATCAGATTGTTTTAGCTGACTAAACGTCATAATTGTTTCAAAATTCGTGTGCACTGTAAATGTATCAGTGCTGCGGTGTTCAAATATATCGAACGACTTAATAAATAACAGAAACGCCCCACCAGAGTCGACCTAATCCCCGACACAGACATCAACTAAGAAATGACGACACATCGTCTGTTCAGATTAGTGAATTTGAACATCAGCACTCACTGCGACGTGCCCGAAATTCTGAGCGAAAGAGAAGTACGCACCCTTCACGACAAGAGCATGAGAAGTTCCAAGGGGCAGCTTCAGTGTACAGGGCATAACGGAGAAGACAAGCAATGGCGTCAGTCTCAAAGGGCAATGAAGCAGATTGAAGTGAAAAACATCACACTTTTGTCAGATGGTCAAACATTTACGAAAAATGTTACAGCGAAACAGCTGCCTAACAACTAGACTTACACAGCACACGACCGTTGCGTGAGACACACTTCACTTGCCTACTGCCACAACCGGCGGATTGCAGCTATGTTTACGAACAAATCGCTGTAACGATTTCATCGAGTGTCATGAATTAAGAAACGCCTGATGACTGCCGAAGTGGAGCTGCGCGTGAATAGAATGATGACTCTGTCACAACTCGTACAGCCACTTTCATACTGCATGGTGTTATAATCCTACACATCAGTCGGTAACAGGCCTAATGTCGTTTTACTTTTTTTTGTAAGGCACTTACTACACAGTACACCTTCCGTTTATATTAATTCCACAACGGAAGCGACTGCACTGTACAGTTACTGGCATAACACATAACTATTCCCTGCCATCACAACACGTAGGCGTTAAGTCTGCTGCACATACATCATAGTTTCCCATCGTCATGTCTGTATTTGTAGACTTACACACAATATTCCATAACGTGTTGGCATTCCTCTGATCTAGCTCCGTACCGAATTCAAAATGTCTAGCTACAATACTTCACCGCTTCTTGCCATCCAGCCAAAACTTCAAGAAAATGTTCGCAGAACCGTCCACGTCGCCATTTTACGTTCTTGCACACTGCCTTAACAAATCTTACATACTTTACCAAATACTCCACAAGTGCGCGCTTCCGCCATGACATCATTGCTGACCGTAGGAAATTACGGAGTGCGGCTTTTGAGTGATCTCCAACGGCACAAGGTTCGCACCAAGTTTCGTGGAAATCGGTCAAAAGGTTCGAAAATATCAGTGGAGTGTCTCTCGCTCCCGCACGCACGCACGCACCCAGCAGGGTGATCTGAGAAGCCGCTTCTTTCGTCAGAACGAAGGGAAGTGGGATAAAATGGGTCTCACAGTACTACGGTACGAGGACGTTCACTACGTTCGACTGACTCGGAATCGGGTTCAAAAGAGGATTTTGTTGACGCGGTACGGAACTCTCAGGCTGTATAAAGCGCAGAATTTGCCCACATACATAACAATCAATGTTTCAAGCATCTGCCCCATGGAACTACACACATGCGGACCTGAAACTTGGTTTTCACCTAAGAGAAGGAAACAATGCGGGCATTTAAGAATAGGGATCAGAGCAAAACGCCTAACCCAAGAAGGCGAGGGAGGAGCCTGAAGAACTGGGAACCCCGTATAATAACACGCCCCATAATTTTCGCTTTTCCCAAAACAGTACAGGATGAGCAAATCAAGGGCCATGGACTGAGCATGCATCAAGCATGGACGAGATAGGACATGCGTACAAAATTTTAATCGGAAAACGTGAACGGAACGACCGCTTTGGAAATCTGCAGAGGTATGACAATATTAAAATGCATCTTACAGAAATATGTTTCGAGTACTTGCGCTAATTCACATGCCTCAGGACAAGGTGCAGTGGCGTTGTATTGTGAACCAGGTAATAAACTTCCCGATGCATAAACGGAGGATAATTAATGTATAGTTAAGCAACTATTAGCTCCCCAAGGTCTCTGCTATATGCAATGGGTGAATCGTTCAGCCATTCAGCTGGCCAAGTACCACGTTATTTAGCTATAGCCTTGGTACTGACGTTCACACAGCATATGGAAGCAGCACGAACAGGTGACAGCAGTTCGAAATCTTTCTTTTGTTGCTAAGCTCTGCAGCCTACGGCCACAAAGAAATATCGCCTCCAACTTCTCCCAGCTTTCAGTAAGTGCTGTTACGAAGGAACAAACACAAAGAAAAGGTTGTACTGATCCAGTATTATGTATCAATGGGTGAAAACTTGTCTAAGGCACAGCAAGAGATAAGAAGGAGGCGAGTCGCTGTCTGAGGTACTTGACCTCTCAGTAATAAACAGGTTACTGGCAACAATTTGCAAGCGATTGCTCCCGGCTCTTCAAACAACAGGTGTTAGTGTCTCATTATGTCACAGTTTGTCGACCCGCACCAAAACCGCGTGTTTATCCAGCCAACCAACCAAATTAACACAAGGCATGGTCTTTCTTAAAACGCTGACAGCTACTCAGACAAGACCTGTGGTTCTCTTTTTGTTTCTCTACGTTTCAACTTGACCAGATTGCGGGCTCACAGCGGTGAATGATAACAAGATCAGTGAATAATGACCTGGACAGGACACCCCATGGAACAAAGCGGTCACGGCCTAATTTCAAGCACTAATCTGGCTTCTGCCTCAAGAGGCTGATAAAAACCAAGAACTTCGGTCAGGGCAGTCAGTCCCCAAGCCGAGATTTTAAACGGGGACCTCCTGAATTCGACGGACCACAACATGAGGGACTCAGACTGAACGGCAACTGGCGCTGTTCTGTGTTATGTGTTCCGAGAGAACACTATCCTAAGTCAGACGAATCAAGGCGCCACCTTTATACGCTATTCATTCAGATGCGTGTAAATAGTATCTTCCCACATACGCACAGTACGCACATACGGGAGACAGACCTGTCTGTCTCATGTACAAACCGCCTCTATTACTTTTGCTGTTAGTATTATTACGATATTATTGTTGTTAGTAGTATGATGCCTGCTTCACATTAAGCATGGAGCTTCTATTGATGTTCTCTCTTTTGTGTAAGACTTCACTTTGCAGCTGTTTATTTCTCTCTCGCGCGCGCGCTTTCTGTCCGATAAATTTTGACAGCCTGGGACAAGGTCGCATTTTATGAACGCGATCGTAAACATCATTCGGACTTATTACGCTGGGCGCGTTCAAATGGTTCAACACAGCGCCTGTGTCGAAGCATCGTCGATATATTGGTTTCAAATACTTCGTAAAGAATACCTGGCACAAGCAAAGCAACACGAAGCAGCGTCATACCGTATAAATTCACAACTACTAAACCTAATCAACCGCGGCTATAAAGCTTCCTCCTCCAAAATAATTCAGTTTTCAAGGCGCTGCGTAGTTTAGTTCGAGGATTCTGAACGGGTCCGACTGACTGCACAAACGCACACCTCCCGTTATCGGTATATATTTACGTAACGTTTAGAGACGTAAAACACAATTAAAGCCAAAAACGATGGTCAAAAGGCCCAGACGCGCAAGACCTTGGACTGCTACAGTACTGCGGTCAAGATATCGAAACCAGCGGGGGGCAAAGGCAAGGATTCCACTGTGCATTACTGCACACATCCAACTGAACTAACTGCATGGGGCAGGGCCCTTCTGCTGAAACCACGAGTCACTTAGCTGCCCCATAAATTCCGAGACTTTTACAGCATCTGCAGGGTCATTACAGCCTTCACATCTAGCCGCCAATGGTCCCTACCCTCACCCACCTGAATTCACTAAACACTGTGCAGTTAGCTGTATAAGTTCATAATTGCAACATAATGTACAAGTAAACAAGTGTTCGAAGGACTGCGTCATACACAGCGTACTTCAAAAGGAATTCCTTGATCCCCTAATGTTACCCGTTCATTAACGTACGTACGTAGTCCTTCCCTCTTCTACCTACCCCACAGCAGGTATCGAGGTTGTTCATTTTCACTTGATCACACTCAGACAGACACTACAGTCGGTAGGACTCCTCTGGACAAGGGATCGGTCCGTCGCAGTGACCTCTACCTGACAACACAAACATTAACAAGAGACAAACATCCACGCCCCAGGTGGGATTCCAACCGACGATCCCAGCAAGCGCTCGGCCGCACACCTACGCCGTAGACCGCGCGGCCACTGGGATCGACCCCGTTCATTAACACTGTTTTAGAAATGTGGACCGGTAACTTACTCTTGGGTAACAGCAGCGTTTCCTAAAATTCACAAACTTCGGACGCCACGGGTAATTAGGCCTATGCGTGTAGCGTACAGGCTAACTGTACCGAGGCCACGGGAAGACCTCTCACGACTGGACTCCCTCCACATCTCGCCACAGCCGTTGCCTTCCACCCCCGACACTCTACAGTCCCCCGCCGGTCGACTAGCCGCTACGTTCAAGCAATGCAAGGAGCAGCAAGCAAGCGAGAGCATTCCCCAGCAACAAGCCCTTTGGGTTGGTTTATAATGGCCAGCGGGGGTCTAAAAGTAAAACAACGGCAGATGAAGAGTGGGAGCCTGACGCACTGCCGCTCACACCCTCCTCTGAACTTCTTCCGTGGCCCTACAAAAGAACCGCGAACATTATCCGCAGCAGCCATCTGGATTTGGTACTTCATATGTCCGCCGTGACGTCATAAGGGCTACCTATCAGAACCGCAGCGCTTCGCTCGCAGATGACACCCTGATTCAGAAAGCATGCAAGTTAACAAAACAGCAAATGTTACGATCCGTGACGCATTACAAACGTAATTTGTGTCGGTAAGAAGATTACAACCATCCCCACGCGGAGTTCCAAGAAACGGCATTACGTGTAGATCCCTCAGACCGAGTTTCACTCAAATCCGAAAATAATTGTGGTAAGAATGAACAGAAGTTCTCTTACGCCCCCAAGTAAAGTGCGTCTTTCACTGCGCTGTTTTCACGAAACTCAAGTCATGCTATACAATGTTGTGGGCGTACCCCACACCAGACTTATTCAAAGCTGACGAAAAAACGAACATATGGAAACATTCCACTTGCGTCCTTAAGCAAAGTGTGGCTTTCGTTACCTGTATTATTATAAGGAAATTTATTAATTCTCAACTGCATTACGATGAGATCTTCCATATCGAATCTCACCCAAATCATTCAAGACATACAGCAAGCACACGTAACGCCCACGTGTAACGTGTAACTGTCACTTAGGCCACTTTCATGACACGCCCGCTCGGAAACTGTTTATAAACGAACTACACACCACGTGACAGGCACAAAGGTGATGGGGCGGGCACGGTCACCGCATAAGGCGTTCTTTTCTATTTCACAGAGAATGCCTAAAATGCAGTTTCCTCTACGTTTAAATCAGCAGCACGGCGCGAAGACGTAAGACGGAATATAGGTAGAGGCCACGACACGCGTTATTAATCTCAACAACGACAGACGGTGTTCTCTGCCACATGCCACGACCGCCGTACCCTAGGCAGAGCCTGCGTTACCAGCACGAGCGAATTTCATTCGACACAACCTATTTATTAACAGACCAGGTGGCGTAAAGTTTCGACTTTCTAAGGAAGCCATCACAGGTCTCCGTTATCTACTGCAGAGAAAGCCAGTCGGGCCCCAGGGCCGGTCTGAACACGGTGGCTACGACACAACAAAACTAACACGCATTATCAGAAATCCGAAACTACAGATAAACGAGGAAGCCTACGCTAAGACGCAAAAATGTAAAATCTAACCATTCCAGCGAAAACGGAATTCCTGGCTTCGTTACGCACTCCGATTTTATCACAAAGTCACTGAACACTATCTGACTCGAGCATCTCCAGCCACGCGTCGACAGATGAGCTCACCGTTTAACTCCTGAACGTCGCCGGTGCGCAAGAAATCGGCCCGCCTGCTTGGCATAAAACACGCGCGGGATTCGCTTCTCAAGCTCTCCGTCACTTGCCCAGGCTATCTCCAGGAACATGCTGCGTTATGCCTGCACACCGACGGAACGCTTCCTTCCACATCCTCCCAAACTCACAATTCACACTCCGCCCTACCGCAGCTACAGGCAGGGGCATACGTGTGCAGTCCACATGCTATCCAGCTCAGAGTGCTGTCGTCTATTATGCGTAAACAAGCTGTTCTGGATAGGGGGTTGGAGCAACATGCAACAGGGGGTTAGAGTCCGCACGGTTTGCAAAGTTTCAGAATGAATACCTTAAATGGGAGTGATATGAGCTGGACATTTAGCACGCATACGGGATACAAATTTCGGACTATTCGGCAACACTCACGACAGTACAGCGTTTGGGAGACCCATGCAAAGACGAGAAAGCGGTTAATATTAAACAGCAAGTTCCACAGAAGTTAGATGTGGACTGGACATGGACTGGATATAACTGGTGTAGGTTACGTTTTTATAAACTAGCTACTGGACTTCTGTTTCCAAAATGCGGAGAGTTTTTCGAACTTGTCAAGGGGTTCCTGCACACACGAGTGAACATCACGCTGCTTCTAAATAAACTTCTCAAGGGGTTCCTGCACACACGAGTGAACATCACGCTGCTTCTAAATAAAGAAGTGCAATTCCCTTGGTAAACCAATACCCAACTGGCATTTGTTGTAACTTAAAGCGTCTATTCTGCGAGATCTCGGCGCTCCGCTGACGCTCTGGTCCTTCAATTAAAGGCAGTATCAGCGTCGCTCCTTCCAAATCAGAAGAATGTGCGCGATACAGAAGTACTACTCCCTGTGCCAAACTTTTACAACACTGGGTATGTTCCACAGGTACAGAGCCGTGTTACGCGATACCACGTGCCATATGTTCCACTGCTGGCATGACTTCGTGTATTGAGCAAGTGAAATGTAAAACTCTCTGCTGTAAGGAGATACACGAAAGTAGCTGACGTGTTGTGATTCATCTGGATATGGATGGGGCGGGAATTTTCCTCTGATGCGGTAGTGCAACATTCTACCACAATCATCAGGACTTCACACTTCTGAATCACAAAGCTAGGAGCAATTCCTAATGTGTCTGGGCAAATCGAGATGTCTCCCAGAGCTTACGTACACAATGGGTAGATCGCATAATTCCCAGTCACACTTGGAACCGCCCATACGACTGCGGCCAAAGCACGAGTCAGTCGCTGTATTTTAAAAACTGCTTCCTCATCTAGTCCTTCAATTGTGACAACGAAATTCCACATCAGCTGCTAAGGTACGTTGGGTATTACTCCAGCAAACGCCTGGAGGTAAAGGAGAAACAAGAACGTCAAATGAGGGACGATGGTCAAGTGCCGAAACGAGAATCGAATCCGGCATGTCTTCCATGCGAAAAGCGTGTACTGACCATTCAACCACGGCGTTCTGAGCTCAGCTGCTTACGAGAGGCAGGTAATGCTTCAGCCATTCAATATTCAGTCACTTTGTGATCAATGTCGATGCGTAACAGCCATGAATTACGTGTCCCTAGAAACGACTACAGAGTTCGCCGTCTTTGTGTGTTCGCTCAGTCGTGGGGTTCATATAAAAGTCATCCCTCGCATTCTGAGGGAGTTTCGTTCCAAGAAACGCCGCGAAAAGCGAAAATCCCCAGATAATAGACGGCCCCCCAAAAAATGTTTCAGTAATTTTTAGTGTTTTCCTCTACAGTAACGCATTTTAATGTTTTTTGCTTAAATCCTTTTCACTCATTTAACCACAAAATAATTAAAATGAAAAATGAGAAGCATTTTCATTTACTAATATGATCAACGGGATAGGTCGGGGGCTGTGAGACGCCAGTCACGCGGATGTCTCACGACCAGCCGGGAAGTGTTTTATTTCTGTTCTTGGGGCGACCGCGCGAATTTGCGAAACCGCGAAGTACGAACACGTGAAACGCGAGGGATGACTGTATAAATGTAATTCGTTATAAGCCACGACTGCGCCTTTCCACATAGCACTCTCCTATTAAATATTCACCAACCACCGCTTCAGTCTGACCTACTGGCAGCGCCATTAAATGAACAAATAATTAATAAAAACAATATTAAATTCGCAGTGGGTTGCAACACTGGCACAGTGCCCTCCCTGATGATTGTATATTTTTACTGAAACATGCTGGAGTAATGTTTTGACTATTTATGTGCATTTCATGCGGTCCATTTGTCGGTATAATAAATGAAAATTTGACCCAAACTGCACGGAATGAACAACTTTAAATACCCTCCAATATCAAATTTAATGCAAATCCGTTCACTAGTCTTCTAGCCGTTTCATATGTACAGACGGGTAGGTACAGCAAAGGGCCGATGGGCGAATCGATGTTAATAGTCCTCTGCAGAGTACAAATCGGGCCTAGAACGCCGCAATCTCGAGCCGCCCGGAAAATACAAAGTCATCCGCCATTTTCCCGAGAACCAAATACGAAGCAAGAGTGCCAACCGCTCAACAGCAATGTTGTGTATGTCAAAATGAAAGTACTTATGATTTGCCCACGCCTTTGATGAAATTTAAAGGACCAAGAAAGAGGCTGTCGTGGCAAAATACGAGGTATCCAGCATTTGCCTACAGGGACTGATAATCCCCACGAGGACCCTCATTCCGGACAGCCGGTATCCTGGCAGAGTTGTAAGAAATGCCAACCACTCGATCGCGACTAACACGGAGTCCCCTTCCGTACCTCTCCCAGCCTGCTCGGACAAGTTACATTCAGATATGCCCAAAAAGCGAATTAACATCGCGATTGTCCTGGCATACTGCGAACTTCCCGCAGTTTTGGGGCTGCCCGTACCATACACAATTAACGATGAACGCTCTGTCGACGGCCGTTTCAACAGCGCTAGCACCAAACCGCGCTATCCTAGACCGGTTACACCCACCGTCCGTCCTCATAACCAAACTGCGTAAGATTCATCTCAATGTTATCCACCAGTCATCTTTGCAGTCTTCCAAGATGTGTCTCCGCCGAAGTCTATACACATATTTGCCTCCTTCAGCCGAACGCCATGCCCAGCCCACCCTAATGTCACAGTCGCCACAACCCTTACAATATTACAAGCAACCATGTGAGTTTGTTAAGGTCTCCACCCAGGTGTTTATGAACAAACATTCCTGAGATGTGACGTCGCACAGTCTGGTAGAGATTTAAAGATGTTCTGAAGAAACTGCCACCGCCACTTGAAAAGGACGATTTTCCGGTACCACTCCGCACTATCGGTAATGTTCTAACAGACTACACGGCGTCAAATCCGAGAAGGCAGTAGTCTTAACAAAAATAACCTGTATAAAGACAGGTGTCGTTTCGCAATATGCCAAAGCACGCACTTTCTTCCTCCTCTTCCGATCAAGTACTTTCCTAGAAACAAGCGGCCACCTCCACTGCAACATGCAGCACATAACGAACAGCGGCGGGCTCCCTGTTGCACGCTTCACTCGCAACCAAAGGAATGAAGAAGCGCACAGACCAATTAAAAGATCAAAGGGTGGGGGGGGGGGGGGGGGGACAGTACAGCAGAGACGGCGAACATTTTTGAGCCTGGGCGCCATAAATGCCATAAATTTATAGCAAAATTCCCTGACGTGCCCGTAGGATTGTAGGGCAACGCGTCGGCGGATTTTTCAGGTAGCATATATCGGTCACAATTAATCGTTTCTAAATTACACTAAATTCGTTTAAAAAATGGGCCACGCATTCCGTTATAAATACTACATTATAAAGAGAAAACACACTTCAAACTGAACTAATGATACGATTTTATTTATAACCACCAAATTCATACAGCAGAGACAATTCAGTTTATACAACACTGACACAGGTTGAACAGTTCTTACCGCCTGTGGACTTGCAATGACTTTCGAGTTTCATACGGAAATTGGGCGGCGCATCAACTACGGGTTACGAAAATTTGTTTTGCGTGCCACTTTGGGCACGCGAGCCATAGTCGAAGTCCGGAGATTAACCGCAGAGGGGTCAGGAAGGCACAGCTGTGTGCGTGACCGAATCACAAAATGTCAAACTTTAAATTATTAACGATATTCTGCAAGCAGCAGCCTAAGTGTAACTTCAGCATTCCTGAAAACTAGGTGAAATTTACGGGCAGGCCTAGACACGCAGGACGTGACGCAGTCTGGTTACGGAGGAGTTCAGCCGTAACACGATCGGATTCCAGGAAGGCGTGGCACGACGTACAAACGTGCATGTCAGCTGGGGACTTAACCTGCCCCCAGAATAAAGCCGGCTACTCACACCCACCCCATGTTTGACTGTTTATGCTCGTCCATTCAACAACGCTTTCCCATCTGTATACACCACACAGCGTTCCAATGAACGCTCACTCTGAATGAATTAAGCGGTAAGTACGTGGAAGCGATCGTGACCTATTTCACGGTATCCCAGCGCCTGCACGGCGGTACTAATGAATACAAATATTTTCGACGAGCCTGCTTCCGGTCAGAGAATCGAATCCCGACCCTTAGGAATACGAACCACAGTGCCAACCGCTCATTCGCGACGTCTCGAAGACGCGGCGCGTTCCCTGCAAGACTGCATGGTGTGTACATCACACGCAGGGACAGCGGTATGTGAGCAACTCTGTACACTGTTTGAACACGCAAGAAGCCAGTCCAGGCCACACCCAAATTTCAGTCTAGGAGTGCGAACCGCCGGTGGTCCGATCGGCGCGACGTAACGTATGCAGACACCAATCAATATAACCCCGACAGTCGCTATGAAGGCAGCCCATAACTGGCTGACATGAAATCGGCACACATGTTCAAATGCAACGCGTACCGCATCTAATTGAAAATAACATTTGTCGTCCGCATAACACTTAAAAGGAAATCCACGTTCCCAGCGATCATTACAATCAAAATGCCTTAGTATACCGCTTGCGAACAGGGAAGAGTCCATAAAAGGAAGACGTGAAAGGACGATACACAACAGACATGAAGCTTAACCCCATGAAGCAGAATCTTTTTTGAGAAGCTGCCAGTAGTTCAACTGGCCAAGTACAGAATAACATGCGCCTTCTACAAAACCGGGAACCGGAAGATTCATTCCTGTGTTCACATGAAAGCGCCAGGCAGCTGAATCCGCTCCCCGCTTACATACTCAGCTTTAATACAAACACTCTGATGCCCAGAACGTACACGCATTCTAACAACCCAGTAATATTAACAAATACGATAAAGTAGGACCTGTAACACAGACGACGCCAAACCTGCAGCATGACCCCGAGATAGGCCGCCCTGATCGATGTGACAAACACTAAACTCTCAACACAAAAGTATTTACACTGCTAGCAGCTTGTTTACTCGCAGTTATAATGGTCAAACACTGCCTTATGCTCCATACGTTACTTCTATACACACGCCTCTTGTCCAGTTGAACATCTGTTCGTTTGTACATGTCTGCGGTCTACAGTTTTGTCGCACGTATTACGGACATTGCGAATAATAATAGACTGTAGGCGTATATGGGAATAAAAACCACAAAAAAATTCTAAAGGCTGGTAAGAAGCGCAGGGCACCGTACCTACAACGTGCCTTGTTACGATGGATAAGACTATGTTTCTTGGAAAGGGAGCTTCTAATGGGGCCACAACCCATAGCCTAGACAGGTGACCGAATGTGGTGCTCAGGGGGAATGATGACCAAGAGCGAGAAACCGAAGTTCGAAGAGAAAAATCCGTCCGCGCTGTGCGAGATTTTGGGCATCTGCCCCGACACAGTTGCCGCCTTCGCTCTTCAGGGACGCTGCGCAGTGCTGATTGGTAGTCTGCTACAAACCACCAACCATCGCCGCGCAAAATCTCACAAGAGTGGAATGATGACCTGCCCTTGTCGCTTTACGCGTAAAAAACCCCACAAAAATAAAAAGCAACCAGAACCAGCTACTGCGAAACTGCGCCGTCCTATTTCATTCCGACGACCACCACCACCACAGTTCAGCAAAGGAGCAAAGGTACTGGCTACCATCGCAAGAACGACTCCCGCACTCCTGAAAGCGATTCAAAGGTACGAAGTGTGAATCGCCCTCGGTTCATTTTCAGCGTCCATGACTAAATTTTGTGTCAGGGTTTTTAAAGACGACAGCAGGAAACTATGCGCCTAATCTGCTGTAACTGCGCCATACTCTCCGGGGATTAACAGCGGCAGCAAGGCAGTAATGACCGCTTCTATGTTGTAATCAGTTTTCCCCAAAAAATAAGAGACGACGAAAACATCAGTCAGAATCGAAGAGAACCCATGAACAAGAGTTTACACAAAATGCTACAAACGAAGTACGTGTAGATTCCAAACGTCTTGATTTGTGACCTTACATACCTTGCTGGCATCCACTAACTCCAGACAAAACCATTACTGCGTAGGGTAGTAGCCCTTTACAGGCCAGTGGTAACTGTATGTACCACCGGGTTTAACATTAAAAATCGTACATTCTTCCCACAGAGCTCATTTATGTGTTTTGTATGGTTCTCAGAACAAACAGCAACTATTTCCATTTACAGCATCAACCAGAATGTTTTCAAAACCGAGAGGGAGTGTTTACTGCGCGGTACGAACTGAATCTTTAAACAGGCTACAATTATCACTTAGTTACTGACCGACCCTCACACTACAAAGCTGTATTTGTAAAACCTTGAAGCCCATTTCACAATCCCACAATACACCATCGTCATGCAGGTCCTTCACACATCACAGGGTATTACAACAGTAAAAGTTTTTCTGACGCTGTGCGCAGACATGGGAGATGTTAACTGACAGGGGAAAATATGCCTGGCTAGACAAGCCCAGACGGACTCGTCTCACCACGCGTGTTTTTCGCTTTACACTCCCAGCGTCAGGCCACCCTTAGCCGAAGATTTGAACCCCTCACGGCTGTGCATATCTGGACCACAATCTCCTGAACTGTGATGCCCTGGAGTTTGGTGGATAGGTACCGTTGTCAACTCATGAAAACAGCTTCGACCTTGAAGTAGTTGCGCAGCGCAAGTCATCCCGTGGTACTCGGCTTTACAAAAACTTCGGGCTTAGTAAATTGTGCCTTCAGCGTCCGAGCTAAAATTATGTTGTGTTCCGGGTGGCTGCAGTTTTGCATAACTTCACCTTAGGCTTGTTATAAACCGAACGCCTAACAAATGGCGACCAGCAGAAACTGGCGGGTGCAGTGACAGAGATTTTTTTACATAACCTCCACGTATTCTCCACAAGATTTGTCTGGACATGAAAGACTCTACCCATGCTGTCACGGGCATAACTGTTCTGGTCAGTCAAGAGCAGTATCAACGTTTCGCAGGGTTCGGAGGAACCTGCTGCCACCATCTGCAGGGTAGATACATGACGATAACGAGCGCGTTACTACTTCGAAGCATCCCTAACGGACTATTGTGTGTAAGAGTAAATCGACAGAAACGCATGTCTGTGGAAACCACAGCCAGTGATACGAATCGCCAACTTCACCCTTTTATTTTCAACGGACATTCCCCTAGTACCTGAAATTTCTTGAAACGCAAATCGCAGACAGTGAGACCTGCATCTTACGTTAGGTTCGGCCTATCAGCTTTTTACACAATGAGCCATGCTGCATAAATCCGGATTGGCGCTTCACGTTCAGTAGTGGCTACACGGACACAAGTACAGCCTCAAGTTAAATTTGCCAAACAACGTCTATTTCAAACTTCCCTCCCCTCCCAGTTCCAAACACGCGGAGGAACGTAATAGCTGCTGAATTTTGATTCTCCGTCTCAGTCCTTCCCTCTTCTGCCTACTCACAGCAGGTGTCGAGGGTTTTTGTGATTTCACTTGATCACACTCAGGCACACACCACAGTCGGTAGGACTCCTCTGGACGGGGGATCGGCCCGTCGCAGATACCTCTACCTGACAACACAAACACTCACAAGAGACAAACATGCATGCCCCGGGTGGGATCCGAACCCACGATCCCAGCCAGCGCTCGGCCGCAGACCCACGCCTTAGACCGCGCGGCCACTGGCATCGGCGAATTTTGGTTCTTTGCACTGTACTAACGCGTAAACAAAGAAGCACATAACCGACGACAGAACTCATCCTCGCCGATTTTAACCAAACACAAAAAAAGCAACACCCTAATATCTGCAGCGCTTATGCTTCGTTATTCCAGCTAATAACTGACAGAATGTTTATAAGCTACGTTACAAATCCGGCGCCATACATGATAGAAATCACACCTAATTATAAAACAAGACAGGCCACATAACAGCTGAAACACAGAGACACTGTACCAATTCCATCCATAATTGCGAACATCAAGTGTTGCGCTCGCATGAATTATCTATCGTATCTTATTTGTTCAGAGGTCGGAAGACCAGGCAGTGGCATAAAAAACTTGCACTTTCTTATCTGTAAGCCTATACTTTGCAGCACTAACATAACGATTCACATAAACGGTCGCTATTAGTATTGCTGCGTGCTGCAGAATCTAGTTCAAGCCTGTCTTTGTTGGCACGTGAACACGTCATTAACACAGCCTTTTCTCACACTTATTTCACTAATCCAACCTCCTCCCTTATTGGTTTAGCATACTAAATACGTCTATTAACTGCAACAGCAACCAGGCCTGCGTATTTACTGTTTCTGTTGATCTGGGTGTCACACCTTTCTTACGAGGTTTACAATAAATCCTCAGTTTTACATTACGTAGCATACGCAAGTGAACAGCAGCACAATTAACTGTACACCAGACCCAGCAATCATTTAAAGGTCAAAATATATAAATGGGCGATTATACACATACAATAAATACTACGGGGTAATGACAATATGCGTCCACAAGCCAGACAGTACTGTCTCCAGCCAGCGCACGTACGAGTTTAGGACATGAACATGAGTTACGAGATAACTGCAAAGGAGACGGGAACTCCAAACATACGGCGTGTTAAGGCAGTCACGGGAGCGCCTCAACAGACAGCCGACACAATTGAAGAAAAAGTACATTTAAATAACAAATACGGTTTAATGACAAAATTACAAGACTGCAGGCAACATACAGGCAGCCAGAATGAAAGTGGATACGATCACCAACATGACACACGTAACGTCATAAGAAAAAGGATAAAGAGCGTTCTAAATGCTAATGGAAGACGTGGTTTCAGTGATGACCATCACGTAAGACTTCAAGGCAACCTGTTGTTGTGGGGCAAGGAGCTGTATCAGCCAAAAACGGTACGCAGAATGCAATTAGACTTGGCGGTAACAACTTCAAGGGTTTATCGTATGTCACTCGACGTTAAACAATGCCCTAGAACGTCCTTAACCCACGAATCAACGAAACCATCGCAGTGAGGAACCGCCTGATTATTTCCTCCCTTCATGCAGGGGGATTATTTTAACCCTTTAAAGACGAAGCGTATCTGTTTTATAGAAGGACTCAGTGCGTACCGCGCTGTAAACACTCTCCACTTCGGTTATAAAAACCAATCTCTTAATGTTTTATAAGGCAAAAGTTGCTGTTTGTTCTGAGATCCGTACAAAACACACAAACGCAATGTGGGCACCACGTAGAATTTTTTAATGTCAAACCTGGTGGTACGTAAACTTACCGCTAGGCTTTAAAACGTTAACTAACAACTGCCGTTAGTCATCTGATGTCGGTTCCCTTCATTTACAAAACACCATGCGCAATGGACGTGACCGATAGATGTGACGCGTCTTCGAGCCGAAGAAAACAAAAAAACTAGCACCTTATTTAAATATGGTAAGAGGAACCTCATATCAACTGCAGTACACTGAACTGAAAGAAACGCGTGCACCCCGACCTGCGGCAAATTGGACTAGCGGCGAACGTCGCACTCTGCGGTCACGCCAAATGGTCTAAGCGAAGGATGGCACCGAGCTGTAATATAAAATACTCCCCTGTGTTATACACACATATTGGTACCACATGTGGACTTCGGAATCTCTTGCTTAGCCGGGTGACTAACGGAGGACTGCTCCATACAGTCAGCCGGTCGGTTAGTTACAGACAACACCTCTACGCCAGTAACCCACAGCAGTTGCCGTGTATTCCCACTATGTAACACACACACACTTCCTTCACAGGATCGACAGCCCGATCACAGAAAAAGCAAACAATATTACATACTGATATGAGCCTTATCTCATAACAAAATACTTGACAAGCGCAACTACACTCGAACAAACAACAGTTCGTCATGCGAGTAACTGCGTGAAGGCTGAACGTGTTGCGTAGTCCTACACAGTATTTGCACTACGCTGTAACGCCACCTTAAGACTACGCCTTCGGCCGCGTACATCCTGCGTTCGCCGTTCGTCCGGCCTCTGTTGTAGCACGCGGGCTAGTGTCCTCGTCTCGCGCAGCACACGTTTCAATAGAACATATGTGTTTTTTAAACACCATCAACGGCCCACAATCTACTCAATACGAAACCTACATGCTTTGACTCTAAAAGTCGAATCAACACGGCTGCACTTTACAAACGAACTGAACAACTCACCACGTATCTGTTACAACCCAGTGTATGTTTGCCAAACTGCACTCAATGTTGTCACATTTTAAAATCCACCACAATGACCATGCACGTTTTTATCATTCTGTTAGAAGCACTAATCATTAAAACGTTAAGATATGGCTGTGTTTGCGTAACATCGCGACATTCGTTAATTATCAGTACGTTGAGGCATTAGAGTACACACGTCACTGAATGCTGATTCGTATCCTTAAATTACTGTCATTTCGCCTCAGACGTTCCTTCCCAACTTGTCACTTGGGTTTAGCTTTGGAATGTTCGAATATTCACGTGAATGTGCGGGCGCTGTCACACTTTACACTTGCACCTTTTTCCTCATTCTGACCTGTTTCCACCCAATCACTGTAAGTGTGGAGGGTTATTGTGGCACTTGCTCACACTCAGACACACACCACAGTCGGTGGGGCTCCGCACGAGGGATCAGCCCGTCGCAGAGACCTCTACCTGACAAAACACAACACTTACAAAGGAATGACATTCATACCCCGTCAGGATACGAACCCGATAATCCCAGCAAGCCAGCGACCTCAGACCGCGCGCCCACCGGGACCGGCCCGTCTGCACCTTACCTTACACGCGTATGTTTACAGTAACGCCGATCGCCATTTCATGGTATCAAATAACATTATATCTGTACACTGCCGTATATATCTTCGCAACGTTCGTCTTGGTACCGCAAGTTTGGTTTTTACTTTGTTTCTCGCTTGTTCCTCCTCTCCTGCCGTCCGATAACCTCACTTCTGCGTTTTCGTCTCAGTACATGTGCGATGGCTTCCCTTCGTACCTTTCTAATTGCGCAGACTTAAACTTGGCGCCCAACGCTACACACGACCACGTCTTGGGATGGACTCATCGAGGTCGGTCTGTCTGTCAGTCAGTCTGTCACAAACGGACCGACTTACGTGCATCAGGACAATTACGGACCGACAGCATAACCTAGACCAACATAAACATATGCGCTGACAGACAGTGTATGGAATAAACATAAGGTGACGACACGCTAAGTATGTTCTTTTTAAATTCGGCGATGCTGTAAACATCCAGGCGGAGTCATGTCCACTACACATTGCTAAAGATACATTTGTGTTCAGGTCGTCGTTCAGTGAACATTTTGACATAAATACAGGCTTTACGTGCCCGCTAAACTGAGTGGCGTGACACTGCACACGGGACTACACCACACTCCTCCTGCAACCGGCATCATACATTTCCTCTGATTGCAAGCATTTTGACGTCACGCGGAAAGACGAGACAAACTGCATACAAGGACAGTTCTGTGTATCCATACTCGTACTTCCTGATTCGGATTAGGGTCGCGTTTAAAGCAACCTATACCGGAAACCGGAGCACATAAATTTGCCGCGATATGCATAAGAGGAAGTTCGGTCAAAAGCGGCGAGGAGGGAGGTAAACAATACCACTTGCAATCGGAAAACCCCAACAAGCAACAATCACGCACGCCACGCCACTAAGACCTACGATCACAATGCGGGCCTGAAGTCTGCACCCGAGCGCGAGCACGACTCTTTGCAGACAGACAGGAACAAGGCCAGCATGTTTCGTCTAGTCCTCGTACTGGTTCATTTAAACACCCTATACAGGAACCCAACTTTCCCACAGTCTCCCTAGAACTGGCAACGACGCACTATAGCCGGTGAATGGCACACGGCAAGCCTTCACAGCAGGTCTGCCACCTCGACACGGAAGAAAGAAAGCTGTCCAGAAATGTTCAGTCTGGCCGCATCGCAGCGAAAACCAGCACGTGTACATCCAATATGGTGCTGCGAAAGTGGGAGAGGTGCAGTATACGACGCGTTCAATTTTCGTGTTCTGCGTCGCCGCAGACTATTTGCCGCTTACGTCACAACACGATGCACATTCGTGAATACATATGTACGCCTATTTACGTCCGCTCTGTTCCTGAAAACCCCTGCGTAACGTTAAAAATTAGAAGTACGTATAGCGTAACCATTTTAGCGTGTTCACTCTCCTAAAAATCTGGTGCCCCAGATAGTTCGTGGATTCCTCCAGGCCTAGCAATAATGCTACAGTCAGTGTGGAAATCGTATCACTCTCGACTGCGCGCTGTTGCTTGGGGACAAGGAAAAGCAAACTTTCTACAGCACCAGACTCATCTTCTTTCCACGTAATTCAAACTACAGAAAGTGTCATTTCCCTGCCGTAACCTTCATACAGATGTACAGCATGGTGGGAACAGCACAGCACGATCACGAACGTGCATGCGCAGACCGGGGGTGCGAGCAGGGACGAACGTAGGCCTTCGCACAAAGTCGTCGTTACAACTGTTCGATCCTAATAAAGTTGAAATGTATCAATAATTTTACGTAGAATTCTCTTAACATCAAAATACCTGAAAATCCGTTCTGAGATTCTCGAGTTAGGTGCGTGCAGACGGGCGAATAGGGCAACTGTAACAGGCTCTCAGCAGGAATGCGAAGATAAAGCTTCCCTGCACAGGCCTGGACAGGCCCTTACGGCTCCAGGAGGTCAGGCTCCGAGGATTTCCACACGAAGGCGACAAGATTTTGTGCCGTACGCACCGACCGCCTTTACCCCCAGGAGATATCCGTGGTACTCACTTCTGTTAGAGGCTGAGTCGAACCCACGGTCATAACGCGACCGGCAGGAATACAAACGCACCCAAATCCTCTACATCTACAGCTTGATCTTCAAACTGGAGACAGCGCTCCCGAACGGACACTGTCCAGCACGGAACGTGGTGAATGTTAACTCTGTTTTCTTAAAAGCGACATGACACACGCTGATAAAGTACAAAACAATTGCTTAACAATCTGTCGCACCTGTACAACTAATTCGCAGCGATATATTCAGAGGCAATGAGCTGATAGCGGCAGGGCCTTCCTTGTTTAACACACGAGACCAGAATGGCTGCCCTAGGGAAATGGGACTAGTAACAATGGCACTCAAACGCACACGTTTGTATCAATGTTCACTTAAGCTAAGTCAACAATTCCAGCCGTAACCTTGGGCTATCGTATTTACTGCCAGTTCAGACAACGATGTTGTTGGGCGATGTTTGGTCGTGTTAACGTAACTGCAACACCCATAACGTCTGCTGCCAGACTTCCAGTACGTTACCACCGATTCCAACCCTCATTTCTACCACTCACAGCACCACATTCCATGCCGACACGCGATAATGAAATCGCAGATGACGTCCTGTTCTGTCACCCAACTGTCATTCTCGCTCTTATTTAAGCACGGTCTTAAATTCACAGACCCTGCAAGGTCGAAACAGATAATGATTTTGCAAAACGAGATGGAGGATGTGGAACGAAGAGGTCAGTACCTTATATACGACGCTATGAAGTACTGGACTAATTTACACGAAAACCATCTGCTAAAGACGCGCTGCCTCGGAGCTCAGAATGACATAGGGGCCTACTTAACACGCAGGAACTACAACCACTCAACAGAGACGTTTTGCTTACGTTATGGCCTCCGATGTTCCTTCAAAACTACTTTCTACAGCGACGTCGGCAGTTTACCAACTTCTCTAGTTATGAAGTTCTACCAATTTTCACCTAACACCCAACACTCTTAGAGCCACTGAATTAGAGCGGATGTTACGGCACCGCATGTAGCATAAACTGGGTACAAAAACGAAGAAATTCGGAAGGAAAATACTGTACTTTTGGTTGAAACCGCCATGGGAAAACACTTAGTATACATGCCTGTAGACAGGATTACATAATATTAAACAGGATCTCAACAGAAGTAGAAAAATGAAGGCACTGTTTTCACTGGACCAGAAAAGGACAAGGTGTGATCGAAAGATGTGAACGCTCTCCACAGTTCACAAATTTCCTGACAAACGAATTAAATTACACATCAATTTCTTATGAACCTGCGTCATGGAGTAATTTATGGGCGATGTCAGATGTAAACCGATTACGGAAAATAACCTCACGTGTAACTGATCAACGACACGAATGCGCACAAGTCTTCAGTCATCATGAGGCTTTGTTCTTCTCTTGTCTGCATTCCAGAGTGACAACACCGTACCGTAACGGGTTACTGTGCCCACATGTGGGGATACGAGGCTGTCTCCAACTCCAGGAACAGTTCAGTCTGGAAGCTACTACAGCCTGTAAACCTAGCCTACCGTAACACGGTACACTCATCCGGGAACGGAACAAAGATTATCGGCAAGAACGTACTTTCGTAATATTTACTGAAGTCCGGAGACTGATATCCACTTGTTTACTTCTCTCGCTTACCTTTCTCAATGAATAATCTGCACACTGCCACGTTAATGGCACGCCCTACTGCATGATTAGGCCTTGGAGGTTAACGTTCAGCTTCCTAATAAAGACGGAATTTCAATGCGACTGCTAAAGCTGCAACTGAAAACCAGACTGCACGGTCTGCGGAAGGCTGAACACAGCGTGCTCACTGCGGTCACTGCAGACGTAACACCTGGAACCCCAGCAAGGCAATACATATGGGCTTACAGCTTCGGTGCACGTTACGTACTAACATGCACAATACAAGCGCGAGAGCACAGATGGACAGAAGTCAACCAATACCGAAAGTCGCGCGGACAGTTATTTTCCTTGTATGGTGATGTGAAGCTCACAGCACGTCCGCACTGTCTCTGTTCCCTCATTAGGTAATTGCTATCCGTCCTCACCGTACTTCCCTTCTCTGGTCCAAATACCATTCTCAGAACGACGCCTACGCACATCCTTCGTCTCTTTTTATTCCCGTACAGTGACTGACTAAACACCCACCAATTCCAACGAGCTCCACAAACCAACGTCCTTCTTCACAAGCTGACAGTCGCTCAGACGGTCAACAATTCGTCGCATTTAACGTACCCCAACAGTTCACGAACGTATTTAAACAATCCAATCACTCGCCCTCACGCTGAGCCCAACCATTCCAGTCCACTTCCCCGGACGCCTTTCTCGAACATTCACTTCAACGCTTTTGTCCCATCTGCACCTAGACCTCCCAAGCCAGCGCTTTCCTTCACGTTTTCTGACTGAAGTCCTGAGCGCACCCTTCACACTGGTACGAAATAAGATTCCCTTCAGTTGTCCCTTGCAGTCCAGAGGCAGAGATGGCAAGTCGGGTGTGTTTCCTGGCCCGACCGTACCCCCCCCCCCCCCCCCCCTTTCGCCCCCCCCCCCCCCTTCAATTGACTCGCTGTTTCTACTCGTACGAATGTTGCGTCTCCCTTCGCCCTGGATACGGCTACCCGCACGTGCTGTGAAGGAACCGTGTCACTTTCTGCGTTTCGTTCTTCTAGATACAGACAACAAATTAATACTGACACAATTTAGTAAGCCATTTTTCTGCACAATTTGCACTAACACAAATTCCGCTTACATTAAATTTGTCAGATATGTCAAAGTTTCGCATCGTCACCATCTTTGTAAATGTCAGCGCATAAAAAATGTTTCGTACAGAATTTCTGTCTGTGATCAATCTCCATACAAAATTTAACATGACTATGTGTCACGTCTCATTACTTACGAGCATTACAAAACGAAAACTATATCCATATTTCGAACGATCACCATATTGTTTCAATCCACAGAGAGGAGGAGGAGGAGGAGGAGGAGGAGGAGGTTGCTTCAATGAAAGAGAAGTAGCATTACAAGACGCCTAAAGCAGTCGAAAAGAAGAAATCCTAGACACTCCGCTTATGGGATTTTCAGATGTAAACTTTACGTGGGACCAAAGGACTTCTGTACAAAACGGAATTCGATATTAACTATCAGTACAGCTCCGGTGGTTCGACGCATTAGATAAGAACGTTCTATTAACTGAACAGGCTGTTTAGGCGAGGCGAGAATTCGTTATACCCCCTGAAACACAAGTATCCGATAAACAAACGACCCATGCCGGTAAAACACCACGCACTCGTTGCCTCCACACTAAGCAGCGAAGGGCCATTTTTATGTCCGGCTGCTTTACTGCCAGTGAAACAGGCTCCGGCATTCGTGCGATAGGAAACTTGACGTGCACCAAGACCAATCCCGGTTGCTGCCACGATTCGAAAGCAGATCGTTCAGACCATATCCAGTCAGGTATGCATATGTATATGTGTGTACATGGGAGCACGCGGTGGCGCAGTTCGCTGAGGCACTGCACCGCAAGCCGGAGGGTCACGGGTTCGATTCCTGATCGTGTCACTGGAATTTGTCATTGACATAATCCTTTCGGTCACACTATGGCTCTAGGGTCGACTCAGCCTCTAACAGAAATGAGTACCAGGAATATTTCCATGGGGGGTAAAGGCGGCCGGTGCGTAGTGCTGACAACCTTACCACCTACACGTGCCGATTGTCTAAAAATCTGGGAGCCTCAACCTACTGGAACCCTAAGGACCTGTCCAGGCCCGTAATGGGATTGTTATACGTGTGTATATACACATGCACACACAGTAAATTCAACATTTTGAATCTCCAATATTCTTGCATTCTTGTCACAAGAATAAGCACCACCGCAGCAAGGAATAAATTGGCAGACATGACGCGCTTACTTTAACAACTGTGGATGGAAAGTCACGAGATCGCAAGCAGCAGAGAGACCTTACACTCTTGAACATTTAAACTGAAATTCACAATTACAAGCTGTCTTCAAAATAAGTATTTATAACTTCCCAGCAGGCAGAACTAGGCCTATGCTGGAACAACTCTGGCGTCAGAAAAAATTCACATGCAAAGAGAATTCCAAAAACCGCGGCTTTAAGCATTCAGGCATACCAGAACTGCACTTAACGTCCGAAGTAAGCACATCAGTCTCTTCCTATGACACATTATTATTTTACGACAATGATTCAGCTATACAAGTTAGCAATTAACAAGCCTGGGAGATGATGACGAAGAAGAGTAAGTATGGATTTGAAAGTTGCCATGGCCTGAATCAATACTATACCAACATGAGACTGAAAATGCTTAGGAAAACCACAGAAATCCTAATGGGACAAAATTAAAGGCGGGAACTTCTCGTCCAAATGCACATCTAAATATTACCACAAAGCGTATCGCTTAGGTCTTCTTTCAGGATTACACACTATCGAATGTCAGCACGCCTTACACTGCAGCTACCACCTTCTAGTGCCCATGTGGTTGTAAGTTTCCCTGTACGATATGAGAAGTCCCTCTATAGTGCATGGCAATGCTTGGTTTATAACACCTCTTCACATTATGCCAGACACAATTCACCGTCCCAGGTTCGAACTCAAATGCCGCCTGTTATAATGAAATATACCAACTCTCTCAGGTATGTCGTAATGACCATCCTCAGCTATCAAAAACGGAATCACAGCCGACTCCGGCGACGTCGTGTACCTATATCAAATATACGCTACGTCTCACGCAATGGGGAACTCACAATATAGCTTTGGTACAGCAGGTCACTTGTCCTGCGAACAGCTACATTTGCCTACTGTTAGACAGTGCGCATCTCACACAACAGCCATCTAATGTGGTAACAGTACTATTGACAGTATCGGCACTGCTGTCAGTCGTTCCACTTTCCCGAGACACAGCATCAGGCTCGTTATGTAACACTGCTACGGGCTGCATCAGGCTCGTTATGTAACACTGCTACGGGCTGCATCTGCACAACAGACCTCTCAATGCAAGGCACTTCTGATTACAGAAACATTCCCTTTTGCATCAAAATTGTAACATGTGCTTCTAAATTGTCCATTTAATGTCCAAACGCTCTACACATTCCTGCGTGCCCACGTGTCACAACACGTCCATTACAACAGTACTACAGGCTCCCAAGGCGCGCTAAATAAAGGGACGATGACATGACCCCCACACAGCAAATTACTGGTGTTAAATGTAAATATAGTGATCCCTCAGTCAACAGCTTAATTCCTGAAGCCGTCGTCGTCGTAGTCCTTACCTCTTCTGCCTACTCACAGTAGGCGTCGAGGGTTTTTATTTTCACTTGATCACACTGAGACACACCCCACAGTCGGTAGGACTCCTCTGGATGAGGGATCGGCCCGTCGCAGAGACCTCTACCTGACAACACAAACACTGTACAAGAAACAACATCCATGCCCCCGGTGGGATTCGAACCCACGATCCCAGCAAGCCTTCGGCCGCAGACCCACGCCTCAGACCGCGCGATTCCTGAAGCCGCGAGAATAAAATTCCTCCCAAGTGTCTGTACATATCTACCGGACTGCACGGTGTCACATCCCACCAGGCCGTTATCTTCAGCCAATACCACCACAATTCCTGTTCTCTCTGAATCAGTAACAATTTCGAAATCCTGATTTCCACAATAGTTTCAGGTGGGCGTCTCAGGCCGATATACAGTGGCTTTAATTATCATCAAAGAAGCTATCCCACGCCTGCTTTTCCCGGCATGAGTCCAAGAAACACCAGGACAAAGCTTCTGCTTCAGTTCTCTTCAGTGATTAAATCGAGCTCGACAATCGCGGCGGTTGGCTGCGACGTGAATGGCGAAGATATAGCGGGTTACTTCCCATCCCCTCGTGCCAACAGACGTCACGCTTACAGCTGGATACGTAACGCTACTGGCACAATGAACAGGCAAACAATGCACATACTGTACAAGGTCGTTACAGGTAAGTTTCCACTTAATTTCAATCAAATATACTGCTGCATATGTCTTTCCGCGCTCGGACTATAAACCCGAAACTTAAAAAAAAACTCAACAATTTTGATTAAAGAAAAGCAACAAATACATATATATATATAGATATGTACAAGATCTGATATTTCCGTTGCGTTGAAAATTTACCCCACGATCTACTGAGTTATGACACCGTGTAGTCTTCCCTGCAGTGGAGGCAGCAGGTACGCTACTGTGACGCTACCCAGTTCCGTAAAATAACAATCGGGTGGGTCGTACGCCTACAGTAAACAAGCAATCTACATACATAGCCTCCAGCACTGCATATTCTGCACATGTGCGATCCACTGGATTTTTAATTACATAAATCATCATGCAGTCGCAATATAAACTGGTGCATTAAAATTTCCAAGTTAACACGAAAATAATAACGCAGTGACGTGAACGAAACAAAACGCATGGAGGAGTGCCCTTCATGCCGATCAGCTGATGAGGATTTCAAGAACCCCAGACAAGAAAGCTGTAGGGGTCACCCTGCCGACCGAATGAAAGGTCACCTCGTCACTGCTGCTACGCCAGCCTCTTCCAGTTCCCCTGCGAACTCACAAGAGAACTCGCATAGGTGGCCTGTGTCGTTCCGTTTTACCGGCTGCATTAACTGCACTTTTTTTAGCTTGCAAAAGTAAAGGCTTCCGCATAACACGCCACACTGTTTTCCGAGGCAAATTCAACTCAAGGTTATCTCTGTAAGTTGAATTTCCAGGGCCGCACTGAAGGGCTTCCCTCACACTGATTCATCGGGACGCGTGTGCGACCTTGACTTTCCCCCTTGCAGCTGCAACCTGTACTTCCAATCTAATTACACTAGGTGTGAAGCGACTTAAGCTGCGCTGCAGCTACGCAACTGACACTGCACATTTGTCACTATTCTCTTCGCTACCTGTGCAACGGAAACACTTCTGCTGTGAGAAAGCCGCTTTCACATCGCGCACCACCGAAGGACAAAAGGGAATAAATTCTGGCAAGCATTTAAAAAACATTCATAATTTATCTACGGTTTGGTAAACTTAAAAGGGGTGAATTAACAACTCTGGGCAAACCATAAAGACATATGAGGGGAATAGGTGTATAGGTCTAACTGCCGTCTTTCTTAATCTTGTGCTGGTGGAGACGAGTGGTCAAATGCGCGCCCCGGGCACTTCACCACCGGTACCGAGTAAAAAAGCACGCTGGGTGGGTCCCACACCGGTCCGAACGCTTCAGAGTAGATGAACACTCGGCCCTACCGGCAATCGGCGTTTCGTCGGTCAGCAGCCCGTAGCGCAGGCACCAAACAGATTGCGCCATCCCAACTCTTTCTATCCACGAGGACACACCAAATCAGTCACAGACATGTTTACTGTCTCACGAACATTGGAAAGCGCTTACTTCTTTCCGAATTACGGCAAAACGAGCGAAGGCCCTCAGGCATCTCCACAGTGACTTCCGTACATCTTGTGTACGTTCTGGTTCGAAGTTTCAGCGACGGACGACGGTGTTTTACGAAGCAGCGTGCTGCATCGTAACGCGCTAACTTGTAGTCGGGTTGTGCCGTGCTCGAATCTCGGCCGGGAACGCGGCTATCCTTTACGTGGTTTTCCTCAAACCCTCCAGGAAAGCGCCAGGAAAATACACTGATTAGGGCACGACTACAAGGCTCCAAATTATTTCCAATTCACCAGTCACCAATCAACCTAACATCGACGCTTTACGGTCTTACACAATGAAATATTCGTAAAATAAACCACAAAAAAATGACGTTTACGTCACTTCTGCTGTCACCTTAAAACGTGTAAGAAATACAACTGTCAGGGCAAACACAGGCAATAGACAATCAAAATTATTTAATTTGTTCACAAGTTTTGTGGCAGGAAAAACTGTAACACATTCTGCAAACGGCGCTACATGAAAGTTTTTGGGTGCCATGAAGAGTGCCTGAAGAATCACGTAACGTACTGCTCCCCACACTAATTTGCGTTCCAACTCCAAAATCTACCAACACATTAACATCACACTCAAAGAAGCATTTCCAAAGATAACTTTTTACGTTTTTTTTCCTTCAGAGTCTTCTACCAATACCGTACTCTTGCTGGAACTACACATTAACAACTACATACTCACTACTTCTGCGCACAGTATTCACTAGAACTAATCCCGACTACGCAAACGCTGTTAGATAAAAGCCAGTTTCGCATCTCAGCACAAAAGAACAGCACGAACCCCGCGTACTGTTCACACTCTGTACCACACCAAAATATCTGGACTCTACTTAGTTTCAGCACCACTCCCAGCTAGGGACCGGTGAACTCAGTGCTCGTATTAGTTTCAGCACCACTCCCAGCTAGGGACCGGTGAACTCAGTGCTCGTATTAGTTTCAGCACCACTCCCAGCTAGGGACCGGTGAACTCAGTGCTCGTATTACTAACAGCAGGAAATTATAAAAAACGCCAAAGTTGGGCATGATGCAGTTACATCTCGTTCATATCATCGTCGTCGTCGTCGTCGTCGTCGTCGTCGTCTTCTTCTTCTTATTATTATTTTTCTTCTTAGCTGGCACGACCGTCCAATGCGGACGTTCGCCTCCTCCCCCGCGGACCCATCCCAGTCAGCTGTTTTCTGACCTCTCTGTCCAGCTCCGAGGCTACATTTTAGGTTTCCTGCCAATCTTTTTACGGTGACAGGTTGTCGGCCTGTCGCCCAACCCCCAACTTGGAGGGCCAGTCCACCGTATTTACAACCCCCCAGGGAAGGGTGGCCCAGCTATACCCCCAGGCACCGGGCACCCATTTTAGTCGCCTTTTACAACCTGCATCGGCTGCAGTGGGATTTTCTTTTCCCCGCTCACCACACGGGGATCGTATTATGTTACGTCTACATAAAAACCCGCCAGTTTGTTCAAAAGTTACGACTCAGCCCAAACACACGAGTATACGAACACCTTAATATAAAAAACATGTATTTTCATAGAATAAGGAAAGAACGCTACAGAAATGGAAGATACGAAAACGAACTCTACTGCAAATTACAAGTGTAAAGTCAGATGAGCTGTCAACTGCACTTTGCGGGGTTATAGGGTCTACGCCAACTCACCCCAAGGCCCGCCTCTTGCTACAGCTGCCTCCGACTTCATGAAAGTTATCCCCAGTACAACTCACTGCAGGTACAAAAGTGAAACGTTGTTTCAGTCAATCCGAGACATGGTGACGACAACATCCCGAACGCTAACTCGGCACCGAGTATCGAAACCCGTCATCTCTAACTGCAGCCAGGCGGCTCCTTCAATAAGGCTGCTTAAAATCTCAAAATCGTCACTACCTTCAATACCCGTTGGTCAATACAAGCAGCTGGCATCTGACAGGCAACTCGTTGAAAGGTGCTGTCATGTATGACGTAAGTTTAAACGTTTACAAAAACTGGTTACAAGTGTTCAAAGTTTTTGAAGTTAACGCAGGCAGTAAGACATATTAGCCACAGATATCTGCACTCCTACAGGAACATGGACTTTGACCAAGCCATCGAAAGCACTTTGTTATGAAGTGCTACACGCATACAGGCCGATACTCGTTTGTGTGGACGAGTACGTACATATCGTACACAAATATACACATACACACAAGCAACAAAGGCGTGTAGGTTCTGAAGTGCTCTGCAATTATCACTTATTTCCTAAATTAATGAAGTCAGGAGACGGGCTCTTTCAGCGTGCCACGACACCCATTACAAAGCACTCGTATACATGACAACAGCGGCGCACCACTTTCTCAAATCTCCACGCGCCGTAACGGTGACACTAAGCACGTTCCATGCCGAGGACGGACGTTTGGCGCCATCGTACAAAATCTGGTTGCCATTGTGACCTGGCGCCGCAGATTTGTACACCCCTGCCTGACGCTACTAATTATCAGAGACACAACAACGCAAGCAAAAAGAAACGATATTGTGAACCTAACTTCTTTCGGAGGGCGACGGCGTCGTGTGAAGAAATTTCAACTCTGTGACGCACCTGCAGCCGCCGCCTTCGCCCTCAACATGGCAACTGCAAGTACGCAAGAATGCTGTCACAGCGTCAGCATACAACGCGGCCAAGCCCGAAAGCCCCAAGTTGCACAGCACACACAGAATGTGAAAACATGTGGCTGGAAAGTACACTGTTGTTACACAAGGGGCTGGCTTTAAAAAAATAATTGGAACATTCCCTGCGCCATGCCATTTCATCAGATTAAAAGACATCTTTCACATCCGTCAATCTATCTGACGAGGCCAGCAATAACTATAAATGAACACTGACAACTGCGTCACGCAACATAGGACATGTAATTCCTTTCATTTTATACTTCACGATAAGATTATATGTAGCTTACGATCTTAATAAGATTACTGTATTTACAGGACAGATCCATGGTGGATCAAGAGCAAGTTTACATGTTTGTATGCCCCTGCCACTCCTACGACAGTATTCCAAACAGACTTCCAACTACGCATATAGTATTTTACGGAGCTCCACTGCAAGTGGCATCATACACACACTGCAGCACATATCATATACACTGCAGCACATATCATACACACTGCAGCACACATCATACACACACTGCAGCACATACCATACACACACTGCAGCACATATCATACACACACTGCAGCACATGCCATACACACTACAGCACATACCATATACACACTGCAGCACATATCATACACACACTGCAGCACATACCATACACACACTGCAGCACATGCCATACACACACTGCAGCACATGCCATACACACACTGCAGCACATGCCATACACACACTGCAGCACATATCATACACACACTGCAGCACATATCATACACACACTGCAGCACAATGTACATTACTACTGTAACTGCATATTATTTTAACGTGTTTTCAACAACCTGGTGTGTTCGGCACCCTGAAGACGGCCATGTAATCGCCAAAATATGTAGCACGGACAGACACTGTACTGTTGTGCACACACCGTGTGTAAAGTAAACACATATTGCCACAGCACGGGATGAACAGCGTTACGATGCAACTGCACACATTTAATTACCTATCTCTGTGCTTACTGCCCACTCGTACGCATTCCGATTACGTCACATTTGTCAAAAACTCAAAGTTTCCTACCGTCTGAAAGTCATAACATTACACACCCTGACCACACAACAGCTGCAGGTTTCCGAACGAAATTCCACATACCAAGACTTCTCACTGTCAAACCCAAAGCTAAATACGGACTTCCCGTGAGTGCCACGCTGTTATTTCGCAGTCTGACATAGAATAAAAAAGTTAACATTGCCCAAAGAACTACTGCCGTATAAAAACAACGGGACCCTACATTCAACGGCATTAACGTCGCTTCGGCCGCCGCGATTCGTACGGGCACCACCGCGCTACTCACGGCAGGAAAAGAAGTAGGTTTGTATGCATTACGCAACACACAGGGTGGGATGGCATTCATAGTGACTTTCACGTATGTCAGCTGGTTCAGGGGTTATCACAGGAGGGCAGACACACAAACATGATTATATAACAGCCCCTTTTTTCCTTACAAGAAGAGAAAGTAACTAACAGAAACCTGATTGTAAAATAAGTCTGATCCCACATAACCAGAACAACAACTACAGTTATTATCAGGCGCGTAAAATCTCAACGGCCAGTTTCCACAGTGACTGCACCACCCACAATTTCCTGAGCTACTGCCCCAAATACGAGCAGTTGTGGGCAGCCGGTCAGCCAAACAGGCTATGGGCTGCACAACCCGGGAAGAGCGGTTTTAGTTCTGCACAGGGTACAGTCATCCAGACCGGCTCGACGGCCCAGTCGGCTTGCTCTACAACAAAGGGAGGCACACGTTCCGTGAAACTGCATTCCACTTTCCCGGTACTCGCTGTGAGCACAGGAGCCGCTGTGCCTACCGTTACAGCCGCCATGCCTACAGATGAGTGGACTGGTCTTGCGTAGGCCTGCAGACGACATGCGACGCTGCTCGCAGTGCCCCCCCCCCCCTTACTGAACAGCACGTCGCGATCATACACTGTATCGCAGCAGTATCTTACAGTTGTCATCCCCAGCTTAACCAATGTTACACTGAAATCCCATATATTGCATTGTTTACTCTGTACGTACGTACGTACGCACATATGCAACTATGCACACAGGCATGTACGTACATACGTATGAATGTATGTATGTATGTATGTATGTATGTATGTATGTTTGTATTACGTACGTACATATGTATATACACGCACGCGCACTTTTTACGGTCTTTTCCACACGGGACAATAGTAGCACGCTTTTTCCCATTTTCCTGAAATATTCTATCTAGCTGTTTCCTATATGCTTCATTGAATTCGACCACTTGATGATCTGACGCTTTGAAAAACTTAAAAAAATGTGGGAATTAATAGGGAAACTGCTACAATGAAAACTGAAACGTGGGCCAATGAGAATTACGTTGAGTCAAAACAAACAATGTTTCCGTGGTTCCGCGAAGAATATTTCAAACTACAACAAAGGAAGAGTGACGAATTTTTAAGGGCTGCAAAACTCGTTGATAAGAACCTGATCCTCGGGACGTAACAAACAGGCATATTGTACAGCAGCAGGCCCACTGGGAGTCAAACTGAGCAGCACCTGCTACCGGCCCCGAAGAGGTGCCGTCCGACCCTTTCCCCACAGCACAGATTCAGTTTGCAAAATGTCGTGTTCTGTTCCGAATATTACTCCAGAAGTCAAGCAGCCGTATCAAAATGTAATGATATTCAACAACAACAACAACAACAACAACAACAACAACAACAACAACAACAACAACAACAGATTGCTACAAAGTATAGATGAGTTCAAAACGGGCTACAAACCTAGATAAAACTTGGTAAAAAAATTAGAAAAACAGTCTGCTTACATATTCCACAACATGTAGAGTACGCCAGCATACTGGGAGGTTCAAGTTTTCTGGGATTTCACGCCGTGTCGTTGGGTACATAGATGGGAACAATCTACCAAAGATAAAGGGTTGGTATCCCAGAGGACTTGGCCTTCAGCAACACCGCTATCAGAACTTAAAAACTTCACGTGAGAAAATTACTTAACAAAGAAGGCACTCCTCAACTGCGTCGTAAATATCATAAACGGTCTACATCAATTTTGCGCGTCACGCAACCCCAGTTCGTCTAAACATTACGCAATTTATGCCGAATTCCCTCACTCCGCGCACGTCTCACTACGTGTTAACAGAGCGCAAATGTGTGCCTCACTTCAGTACATAGATTCTTCACGCCAGTTCTTTACGAGTTTGCATACTGCATCCCCTTCGTATTCATTTACCGCACGCACAGATGTGTTTCTGCAAAGCTAGCTACGCTACACAGATGCATCACACTTCATGAGTTCTGAAGTTACATTTATTTCCTCACAATATCCACCAAATCCGAAAACAGTTCACATACAAGCAGCGGATCTTCACGCGATCCGCATTTCATACTCTGCACCAACTTCAGGACAATAAGCCCTCCCTGAGAAAACCGCTATCCTCATGACGGCAGGGCAGGCTACAACACTGATGAAGACAGTACTTTTACAACTACAACATCTGTGCCTTTATTTGTGTCCGTATTTTATCATTATAATCGACTTTACGAGGCCACCCATTCTGTAGGTCACGGGTTGCTCGTTTCCATGACAACCGAACATCAGACCAATCAGAATGCTCAGCACACATCCGCATATCCACACACACAGGTCTTGTTTTATTATTTACGTAGATAATGCTGCACGAACATAACACACAGAACTAAATACTCAATATCTGATCCACACGCTTCACGTGGTTGGGTGCTGTATCTAGATGTTCATTTTTTACCACATTGCGGCCCTGAGTGTTGTAAAGCCGCGCCGCCCGGCAAAAGGTTACCACAGTTCCAGTGTAATTTGCTGCCTCAATCTTCAAGTGGGACTGTACAGAGGTAGCAGGCTTCTGCTAGGTAGTCGGTACTCACCTACCAGACTACACGGTGTCATAACCCACAACACCGCCGTCCACATTTCTATCAGAGTAGAAACCTGAATCACAGATTTAATATTCTGTTGCATACAGGCTTCACTAATTGAAATGTCCCTCAAATTCTGCTCGTGTCTCTTTTCAACCCGTGTTTGACGAGTGTCACCCTTTCACCACCGCAGTGTGGCGTAACTTCTTAACGCACCTTTTAGCAGCTGCAGAATCCATTATTCTAAAGCTTCTTCGACTAAACTACAAAACTCAAGTAACAGCTACCACAACTCAGTGCCATTTCTCCTTACGTCAGCAAGTGGTCGAACCCAATATCCCGACTTCAGGACTGAACGTGACCAAACCATCTGCACACCTAACAAAATAAAACCACTCACCTAGCAACCATAAAACACAATCTCATTCAAATTCAAATAGGTACCGCTGCCTGAGACGCTGCGTTCGCTACACAATTCTCACGAGTCCCCGCACTGCCACATGTTACGGTTCACACAAAGGGCACAGTCAAAAACCACGATCAGTGATCTGGAGCACAAACAGCCTAATTACGCCGTGTCGAAATAAAGCAAAATTTAGTCCAGTGATATGCTTACTAATAAAATGACTGAATTTCGGGAGTACCATTCTCCGTGTCTGCACACACAAATGGTTTACAACCTGTAACGCGTGATATAACGCCTTTACACTTTCACCAATTTCGTGTTCGGTTATCTCGTTTGCCGAAATTTTTATATCGCCCTCATCTGCAGGAAGTTTTAACGCTGATATTAGGCTAATCTAGCGTGCGCGTTACAGCAGTAAACTACTGGTCGGAAATGTTGGAACTAATCTGAAATCATAATTGGATGTTTTTAACTAAAGATTACTAACACGAGTTTCCTACGTGTGCAGGCACTCCCCCGTGTTGTGACACAGTCCTATCTAGTTTGTGAATGAAAGCCAAAAACATGGGACATGCCGATCTGAAACGGATTCGTATAGCTAAAGTACGGTTTAGACGGGGGCTGCTGTGAACACTGTACTGAAACTTCAGGGTCCACTGACGATGTTCACAACAGCCACCATAAGACAGTCGAATTGTATCCATATTCTACTCCTTTAAAGTCAATTTAATGGCCGCCCTCTCATTTCAGCACATATGCATCTCCCTGCACGTTCTCCGACTAAAATTCTGTATGCATTTCTTATCTCTCCTAAAGTGGGGTTTTGGAAACTACATTCAGAAAACAGCGTGCAATTCGATATGGGGGAGGGGGGAGAGAGAGACAGAGACAGAGAGAGAGACGGAACCGACAAAGATGAAACTGATTTTCTTCTAGAATAGCCTGCTGCAGCAGAGTTGCTACGCGCGTCTCCAAATACACTCCCTGCCGTACCCCACACCAACTGACCTTGACGCTCATTTCTCACACAGAAGATATAGTTCTGAAAAACGAACACTATTACATATATCACAACATGCTAATAGAAATCACTTCCGTTTGCCCCGCCAAAGAGGGGCCGTGCCATGGGTCAGGCGGCTACTCGCCAGCCTCCCATGACGGAGGCCCGGGTTCGATCCCAGCTCAGTCCGTGTGGGATTTGTGGTGGACGAAGCGGAACTGGGACAGGTTTTCCCGTGTCAGTTTCATTCCACCGGCGCTCTGTTACTTGGAAAAGGATATAAAATAATCCCCTTCATCTTCATCACGGGGTTGCACAGTAAGCCTTAAGGCTGCGGTGCGTCCGTAGCGTCTGCTGCGGGGCGCTTCTCAAAAAAAGTTTCAAACAAGAGTTCTGAATCGTAACGACATCAGCACGTGACATTGCTCAGAGCTTCTTCATACGACAATCCACGCACTGAAGCGCTCGCTCAGAAACTGCGAAAATCGACCACTAGTTGCGTTGCGTTACGTCCGCCCGTCCGTCCGCCCGCCCGCCCGCATAGAACTCCAATCTTACCCCACAGATTTGGGTAAAAATCGCACAAAAATAACAGGCGCTTCATATGGAGACCCACGTATATTTATTACCACTTTGGTTACTATTGCTACCACTGATGTTTGGTTAGTCTGGTTACCAACATTACCAGTGTTCCGCTCGGTACCCACGGTTTCGTTAACGCGTCAGAAGTGTTTCATTCTGGGGGAATCTCCTATCTTGTTTGGATAATAACAGTTCCATTTCACCTCACTATAAAATAAAGAGTTACAGCGAACCGAGACCGGCAAAAATCAAAATGGGCCAATACATTTCATTGCAAGCTTGCAATACCGAAATTCACTAACTCCCCTTAATGGTGAAATATTCGAGTGAACATGCAGACACGAAAAGACATCCCACTACGCAACGAAATGCATGTGCGTCGTGTACAAAGCACATAAAAATTACAAGTCCTGCTGAAAAGAGGTAAGCTGTGGTTACACACAGCTTGTTAAGGGACCCTAGGGATAGCAACCCTCTGCCAACAATAACAACCGCAGTTAAAATACTCAGTATGCACGAGAAGAAAGGCAGATTAAAATGCTGCTCCGAGGAACGCCGGAACAAGACTGCAATGAACGTTACGGGCTCCCATTTTTGTTGCAACTACACAATCACAGGCAGAATTCAGAAGCCCACAAAATAAAATATTTGCCTCATAAAATGTTGGTTGTAATTTTGGGCTATAACGCTTACACATATATTGTATTATATTATATTATATTATATTATATCATATCATATTATATTACGTAACAGATGTTCTACCATTCCTCCCACAAGTGACCACGCGCCTACCCCGCTTCCCGGCCTAACAGATCCCGACCCAAATACATGCATTTGATGCTACTGCAGACCTGCCCACATTCAACACTGTTAACCTGCTGACAGCACTAACATCAACATGCTGGCAGTGCAAACGTTTAGGGTGGAAGACACTAACAGCATTACTAGCATACAATCATTAAACGGCACACCGTTGAAAGTCTTCGAAAATTATTCAAGATGCGTTTTTCGAGGTAAAAGAACAAGACTGCGGTCGCCAGAACTCGGCATGACGGTGACACCTGCTGTAGCACTGTACGCTGTAGGACGTGTTGTAATTGGGATGTGATGTTTGTGTATAGACAGATTATAAACACGCCTACAAATTCTGCATGAGTCACTATTTACACGTCCGCAAAGCCGAACAAATCAATGGGTTTTCGTATCACCACCACCATCACGACGGACTGACCCCGAACCCAGAATCTGCGTTTTGTAAATACTCTATCAGACGTTAGGGTTTCGACTGTACGTCTTGCCAAACAAACATGTCTTTTTCAAGCACTTGCACCGATTACTATACCGTTTCACAGTCAGTGCGCTGATTATTAATGCACACAGCAACAAATGCTGTCAGCACCGCATTCCACTGCGGTGGACCGTCTGCACGATATCGAAGCGGACGCCATCCTGTCCCGGTCCTGCCTCAACAATAACGTCAGTCCAACCAGCAATTCAGGTCAGCGCTGCTGTTCGTCATGATTCAACACAGTCTCTCAACATGTGAAGCAGCCGATACGCTTAGACGCTAACCGCGGTACAGCGCCAGTTTCTTCGCCGAAATTTCTGACGGCGTGACGGCAGTGGCAATACATCGAAGTACGGTACAACAAGGAATTTCTGTGCAAAGACCTTCATGGCCAGCACGTGAGGATGGCGCGATATCGAGGTTTCGACTTATATCGCCAAAAATGCGCAAAAGCAGTCGCGTGGGGTCTGAAAAGTCTGGTAAGTACCTCGTTCAAAAAATGCGACGTAAACAGCGTGCAGTCTAACGGACCCCACTTAGTACACAAATATCACTAAGCCGGTGGGTTCAGGTACCGTACGGAGCCTGAAGCAACCTGCCCGTACGAAGCACAACCTGCGAACTAGACGCGTGAACCCTACACACGTGCAACTATAAACACCTCCACACAGAGACAGAAACTGAAGTAGGCGGCTTCGAAACGCATACAAGTATTTCACTAAAAACAATGAGTGGAAACTGACGCATGGGTTCTAAGAGAACACAGAAAGTTGACCTACAAGTTACACAGCTTAAAGGCCCTGGCGTCCAACAGAACCCAGCAGGTACGAAAACATCGCTACAAATTTGCGTGTGAGCAGTGACAAAGCCGTAAAGGCCCTTAACAGATAAGATACGTAACACAAAACTGTATGTTACACAACAACTGTGTCTTACAGCGGTATGTACAGGTGTTCATAGAACTGCAGACGTGGTACAAGCAGTTGCGTGTGACCCCAGCCAGTATGAAGACGCCGCCAGAAGGCTTACGCTGCAGTAATGTGTAGCTCGGCTTGTGGAGGGCACCAGTAGGTACGTACACAAACACCTGCCAAAACTTGCATGAAGGCAGTGATAATGTTTTTCTAATTTTTACGAAAACACTGTCGGCAATTATTACACAGGGCACAGCAACAGTGCTAGCAGTAACATTACGTGACACAAATAATTAAGCCAAGGCCGTCCGAACTTCTCACACCGGTATATCCTGAATGAAGGTCACTAAAAGCTACACAAAATCTAACCCAAATGTATGACACTCGCATATTACACCCCATTTTGTTATGCTCGACGTTTATCGGTCACTTTTCATTACATCCTGGCCCTGCACATGATCGGTCACATAAAACCCCTCGCTGCCAATTCCAAAGCAAGTAACTTGCAGCGTATGTACTGGAAAATAACGGAGACAGTTTGTGGCAATTTAAATCCGGCAACGCATTTCTCTTAATTATCACGAGCAAAGTTCTCGCTCCTGAACATTCCAGCAAGTACGACAATTTAGCAGACACTTCGTGAGTTCCATGAACATATTTCCTGTATTATTTTGGCAAGCACAAAACTGGAATTTATGGCGTAGTTCTTGCCATAAGAACAGTGGAACTGTACTCTAAAGCAGAACTGCGGTCCCAATGTGATGCCGAACAGTTCGATAAGTAGCACCGTTCCCAGTGGTATCTCCTCTGAAGACAGACGCAGAAGGCACCTCAGATTCGCCGGTACCTCACAAGACCTACGTTTTATGTTACGCAGCCTACTAACGGGCCATGATGAGCAGCTTTTCATACGTTCAGCAAAGTACGGGTTATAATTAAATGACTGGAGACAAATATATATATATATATTTTTTTTTTCAGAATTATACTCAATGCAGTGTGTGGACTTCCCAGTCACAGACACTGCGGAGATGCTATTCTTGCGTGAAATGTTCGCGTCACTGAAACACCCCTTCGGATTTTTATAAGACCAATCAGTCCTTACATTAATTTCGTACCTCAGCGCAGGCTGGCAAGCGAGTACGGAGAAACGAGCAACAGACGGGTGACCGCGCTGCTCAATTCTCTGGGCAAACATTTCTTACCACCTCTGCCCCTCGTTTCCAGATCTAAGAAACCTTTTCCCATACAGTTCGGCCTCACTGGCTGTCACACCCTGCGCGGTTCGCAGAACGCCTTTAATCAAGTTATAGCAGTTCCAGAGCAACAGTAACTTGGAGCCGGGTTTCACGCCAGCCTGCATTGTCACTTGCGTACTGCTCAACACCCGCAGTACATAACGTCCCAGTTCGTTCCCAGCGTGCTGCTCAGCACAGTAAACTGTTTCTTAAACACGTACGGGTAACAGCGCAGGTATCAATCCTGACCACCATCTTTGAGTTGCTCTAATGCAGGTCCGGCCAGCTGACCTGTCAATTAGCGCTGTGTATCTACTTTAAGACCAGGGTCGTCCACGGATTCAGCGCGTTACAACCTCCAATCCTATAGGCCTTCATGCAGTGCACAGGGCAAACTTCACCTTTGTTTAATATATTGCTGTCAGAATACTCAATGCCATCCTTCAAGCGTCCCAGATTCGATTACCAGGCCGGTTATTCTACAACCTGACACGATTCTTCCTTAATTTCCCCAAACCCTCGAAGTAAACAACCGACAGGGACAACCATCTCCGTGCCAAGCGCCTTACAAAACAGTATAAAGTGATTTTACTGTTGCATTTCCACGGTAACACACGATTTCAAATGTTGAAACGCCAACGCTTCTCTGGATGTGGCAATAAAACCCTGCGCCCACAAAATTACAATAGAAAGTCTTAGCAACAGCACTGTCAATCTGGAGTTGCGTACCGAGGTGCTGGGCTGTGGGCTGTGGGCTGTGAGCACTGGAACCGGCTCACAATCTCGTCCATAGCAGGCTTTGCTGTCGCGACTGCTAAACATTGGGGTTCTGCTATCACAAGGCGGTTCGTAAGTACGAATCGCAACAGAAAAATCTACCTCTCCCACCAATCTTCGCAAAAGACTACCACTGCGCTGGCGATGTCAGTCTTCGTCCACGGTCAGTCGAAGGCTGTAAAATCATATCCGATTTCGTCCATGGCTGTTGTTCATGTCTGCATCCCCATCAACGGCTGATGACTGGTGCGTTAGAATTTTCAAAACTAAATTAATAAACTTTAAAAAAAAAGCCAGGACACTGTGGTTGAGTCACGGAACATGTAGTTACATTCGTATGTATATAAATGCAGTTGCAAACAGCGCTATGTTGTGCTTACAGCATAATTTTATAACATAATTTTTAAAATCGAACATAAATTATATGTAACCTCAGGGTCAGCCGTCTGTACACAGTCGGCACTTGTGGAACACACAGCGTACTTACAATCAGCTTCTCCCCACACGTTGGAAACGAGATGTTTGGGAAGAGATTCCGACACATTTTTACCGCCATTGTACGTAACACCAATTGCAATACACCAACAACAGTTTTAACATACAGCAGTGATTGCTATGTGTATACATTAATAACCAACCATTCACTAATACACTTTACGCTGCTTGGTTACGAAAAACATTTTCCCTGAAGATGGCCAAATTGCAGCCGAAACATGTCGCAGATTACATAAATACAGTTGTGCTGTAGTTGGTTTCATTAATAAATTTGTACAGTCAGTTCAATTTCCTCTCCGGGCCCGCCATATACTAGGTACACCAAAATGACGACTGAACTCTGCCGCACCTGTACTTCAGTCCTTGCTGTAATTACGCCCGTTAAGACTTTCACTACGTTGAGGCTGCGTCAGTCTGTCAACCAACACACGCACAAGATTACTGACATATATACAGTACATTTGAGACCCCTACACGTGTTTCAGCAAACGAGTTGCCATCTGTAGGGGGTTTTTAGCAGAGAACTGCACGAACCCTTTACCCATGGCAACTCGTTTGCTGAAACTTATGTAGGGGTCTCAAACATATTTTACGTACGTCAACAAACGTGTGCATTTGTTGCTTGATACTAGACTTACAAGAAGACGCACGATACATACATAACACAGAATAAGGCTACGTTGCTGCATACCAACTGTTATTATATTATGTCAGTACACTGTCTAAATAAAATATCTTTCCTTAAATTAAGTCGACTTTATTCCAGTCTTCTGCCACCCCAAAACAAATGTCTTCCGCAAGTGCCTTATGCTTACTTAGGAGTTATGAACCGCGGACCTGTTGGTCGTGCACGAAAACGGGTATGACCTTTTTCGACCCGAAGGGTAGGGAACTGACCGTCGACGAAATCTGACATGCCCAGTGCGCTAGCAGGCACAGGCCCACACCAGGCCTAGCGGCTGTGTGGGACCAAGAAGCCATTTCAGTTCTGCGTACAACAGAATGTGTCGGAAATACAAGTTTTCCGTTCCCATAAACTAAGAAAAATTACCACCTCTTCTCATCATACAATCAGTCACTGCCTGCAAACCATCTCTGGCAAAATGCCCTCTTTTTATTCTCCTCTCAGCGTTCATGAACAGTCGGCACCAAGGCCGAACACACTGAACGTCAGGCCTTATACTCAACACACGCAAAATCTGCAACCTGCACTGCACAATATATTCAACACACAGTAAGTACCACAGCGCCGCGTGAGTTTGCTGCTCGTTCGAGCCATCACTTCTAGGCTTGAGGAAAGAACATAAATTGCAGATGTTTTGAAAACATGGTACTGAGAAAAATATAAAAAATTGCACAATAAGCACTTCATCTTTATACCAACCTTTCGCATAACACTGCTACGGCGCTTAGGAACAACTACAGACATGTAGCACGCATGTGACAAATAAAATGCATGCAAAAGAGGCGGTCACAAAATATTCAAAGCAGAAACCGCTTTGGAAACCAAAGCGTACGTGTAGACCTATATGGGAAGGTAACGTTTGCATGCAACTTAATAAATACGGCGCGAAGGAGTGGACTGGGTTGCAGTGATTCACGGTATTGTGCGACTGCAGAACTCTGCTAAAACGGCAACGTTCATTCGGCAGCCACAAAGTCGGGAACTTCGTCATATCTTAAGTACCTACAAACGTTCCAAGACAGACCTAATACCATCCGGCTACATAATGCTTAAAATTTGTATGGCTTAATTAAACACGCCCGTGTCATAGGCAATGACGAGAGAAGACTGCTATACAGGTACGTAACCCAAAAAATGGTGCAACCTAACACAATACACATATGCTCTGACTTACACAAAATTTGATTTCATTAATATCTGTTCGCTTACTACGTACACGTGGCCGCGCGCGCCCCCACGTGTGTGTGTGTGTGTGTGTGTGTGTGTGTGTGTGTGTGTGTGTGTGTGTGTTGTGTTCGTGTTACGAAGTAGACAGACGCATACACAGAGGCTACCACCCTGTCTACATACGTACATACATATATACATCCGTACATACGTACAGTCGGGTCTCCGTATTCGTGGGGGTTACGTGTCAACACTTCCCGCGAAACGCGAAATTCCGCGAAAACCTGTACTCTCGCCCAAACAGCCCCAGATGTTTCCTGTGTATGCCTGGACACTTGCGCAACCATGTGCAATTAACAGAAAAATGTTTAAATGTGTTATAAAGGTTGTAGCTGTTTGACAATAACGAGCAGCTAACATTTCAGATCCGTTTCTCAAAACACTGTACAGTTAAGAACACAGCATGCACCACGGCACTGACCACAGGACTCAGCACTCCTCAGCAGTACGGGTCTCAGAACTTGGAGAGGCACGTGAATGCAGCAGCCAAGTTTTTAGTAGTATGATCAATTTCGCGACCGCCACCGCGTAAACACGAATCCGCCAGTACAGAGCCCGCGAATATGGAGACCCGATTGTACATACATAAATATATAAACATACATGCGTACATACATATATATATACATACGTACGTACACACACACATAATACATACATACACACACACATATACATACATACACATACATACATACATATACATACGTACATACATACACATACACACACATACATACATATACATACGTACGTACGTACGTACATACATACATACATACATACATATACATACATATACATACATACATACATACATACATACACATACATACATACGTACGTACGTACATACATACATACATACATTCACACATACATACATACATACATACATACATACATACATACATGCGCGCGCGCGCGCACGCACGCACACACACAAAACGCACCCGTTTTCCGAAAATTAGTCTTCTGTGTTGTGACGCCAGAAATTTGCCTACATTTCTCTTCACGCCTGATGGCGAAGGCACTGTTTTCCTCAGAAACCTGACACGCATACTGGGCTGTACAGTGTCACAGTCACTGCCCTCACAACATCGTTATCTTCCACAGGAAGGTCACATGCCGAAATCGGAATATTACAAAATAAGAGACCGTAAACCCGACACGAACATGTTCCTCCTACGTTGTAAAGACACGGTAATGCCTGATACACTCGCAGTACAGAATAATGGGCCTCGTCTAACGGCACAGCACAGGCTCGCACTAAATACCTGCATCATGCGAACTCATAGCTTCACTCACGGGAACGACTGAGCTAATAAACCCAGCCCTGCCGACTGGCGACTTAATGACAACATAAAACTGCGATATCATTAACCAGTCTCGCCTGGCACTAGTAACTTCATATGCACAGAACAGGGCCGGAAGGCTATGACTGTTACCACTCACTGGCTAATTTAATCACCTAATCGATTAGGGCTGTACTCAACTGTTAATTTACTCCGTCGATTTCTAATAGGTACGATTTGTAACTTCACACCATCTAGTGAGGAGCTTCGACTCCGCAGCGCACACGCATTCTTGGTAAGTTAACCATCAGTCAACTAACCGCGGGGTTATCCGCTCAACCGTACAGGTACCGCCGCTAAATCTGTACCTCAAATCTTTCTCTGCCATAAGCAACTACACCTGGAGATGCACTGGCTACTAACATCGTCTCGCTACACTTCTTACCTAACACAGCAGCGCTTACAATGTGTCCTAAGGCGAACTGATGTATACTCATTACAAATTAATGTAACTACTGCATATTCTCATGCTATTAGATTAACAAACAAGACTATCCCAGGCCAGATAGTTTCAGATAACCTACTCAAGACCCACTTCTTTAAGATTCGCGTTACCCTTCCATCCACACCTAGTTCTCTCTCCTACAAATTCTCCACCTAAAATTTCATGAAACGTGAAACTTTTTCCGAATTCTATCTTGCAGTTCCTTGCTAAGTTAAAGGCAGGCTTTCAGTAAGTAACGGAGGAAAGGAGGCGTCCAATATGGTGAAATTTTAAAGCAAAGAAACTGAACACTGTAAAACAACAGCGGCAGGGTGAAGCCTCAAACCGGTATCCAAAATGCTTGCCTATACGCAAGTGTGCATACAATAAGGAAAGAAGACAGTAATAGACAAATTAAAACAAGGCGTCTGCAATTCTGCAAGTAACTATTAACTTGCAGAGCTCCATCTAAAAAAGTGACACCAGTCACCGCCGACACCTGTCCCTATATAAACTGCGTACCGTCCTGCCGGCTTTCTTTTCTTCTCGGACTTCTTGACCCCTGAAGATGGGACCGATACCTCGCCCCGACACGTCGGTACAGGATTAACACTCGACGCTGCTTAACCTTTTAAAGCCTAGCGGTAACTTTACGTACCACGCGGTTTAACATTAAAAAATTCTACGTGGTGCCCACATTGCGTTTATGTGTTTTGTACGGATCTCAGAACAAACAGCAACTTTTGCCTTATAAAATATTAAGAGACTGGTTTTTATAACCGAAGTGGAGAGTGTTTACAGCGCGGTACGCACTGAGTCCTTATATAAAAGAGATACGCTTCGTCTAAGGGTTAATACCCGAGAACAGCGCATATATCACGAGCTTCGTAAGTTTCACATGGCCACGAAAGTCTGGTCTCAAAACGGACGACAAAATTTCTTGACTAGCAGAGCAAATATCATCTTCTTAAGGACTCCGCACCACGGCGCTAATCCCGTTCTATTCCTCTGCACAGCCAAAATCTTTCAGCTACTATAAAATCAGTACTTTACTAACACAAGAAGCCAGTAAAAAATTCCAACCAGGCGGACAAAACGCCAATCATCTGCATCCCTTCAAAAACGTTCTTTTGATAACTAGTTTTAAATACGACACGCCATTCGAAAATGCTCACCTTCGACAGTGAGTCTACACCTCTGTGGTGAACGGTTATACAAACACATTCGTCACATAGGTGCAGCGTTTAGAGCGAGAGGCCTACATTTTACCAAAGTACACGGCAAAGCTGCATTGAAATCAAATTAGTACTATCCAGGAAGATCATGTTATTTGCCACCGTCTATTATAAACCCATTAAGCTTCATCTAACTAAACAGGGCTGTCGGACCATAAAGCACAGCAGTTACAGCATTATAATGTTCCATGACACAAACCCCATTCATAAATGAAGAAGAAACGTGCAAAAACAGTGGCAGCTATAACAGCATTCACTGGTCATCAGAATCACAGCTTTAGAAGTGTTAAACCGTCGGCAGAACATTTGGTTTACTGCCAGGGCCACTACGTGACATACAAAGGAACACGTAAATGGTGCGGACGCAAAGTTCCTCGTTCACTTGGTTGTTTTTACGCGCAGTTCAGTTAGCAGACCCAGCAAGTTCATCCACAGATCACACATGCATTCCTTCCAGACAAGTGCATAAAATGACAAAGTAACAGTTTCATTCCCGTACATGAAATAATTTATCCGTTGTTTACAGACGTGTGAGAAAGCCTATCAACTCCACAGGACTGGGTACGCAGTTAGAGCGGGAACACAAGCAATTTATACAGTCTTCGTGAAGAACCTCTTGAAAGGCGAAGCACACGGAAAACATTGTTAACCCTTTAAAGACGAAGCGTCTGTTTTATTTAAGGACTCAGTGCGTACCGCGCTGTAAACACTCTCCACCTAAGTTATAAAAACCAATCAGTTAATGTTTTATATGGCAAAAGTTGCTGTTTGTTCTGAGATCCGTACAAAACACATAAACGCAATGTGGGCACCACGTAGAACTTTTTAATGTTAAACCTGCTGGTACGTAAAGTTACCGCTAGGCTTTAAAAGGTTAAGAAGACTCTCTGAAATGGTGTGAGAGGATTGAGACGGATGAATCTGGTTTCAGATTAGGCCTCTATCAAATGGCGAACTTCTTGTAACAGCGGCGATGAACTTCTGGCATGCGCCATCATCAGCGTCAGTCAGTCCGTTAACACGCTCGATTTAGCTACACAGCCAGCCCAACGGGCACGATCCTGAAACCAAAGAATCCGTTCAAACCCCAGGATTTTGCAAAAGCTGTGGGCTCTCCTCGACTGTCCATTCAGTACATCTGCAGCTAGGCTCCATACCTCGAGCATCTTCTTAATCCGCAACATATGGACATGTCATACCTTGGCGATATGGGACCCACTTAAAACGGTTACGTCATTACTTCGTAACGTTTGCCATAAATATTATCTCCATTAGGTGGCGTCAATACCATCATGCAATGCGTGTTCACTGCTGCCAAGCACTTTACGACTCCAAATCCTTAACATGAGAGCTATCTCGGCGCTGATATTCCTGTCCAAAGGACTCTCATATCAGGGACAGAATCCACCACGAAAGATATCTACTCCACTTCCTGTTTTCGACTTATGTGTGGATTAAAGGATTAATGGTACGTATATGTAAGCCCATGTAACCCATCCAAAATGTTAGCCCATTACTGAGCAGTGATGATGTTACATTCGCCACTCATATGCGGCAAGGCTAAAATGCGACTCCCACTTACTCAGTTTACGGTCGTCTCAGACGTAAGGCCGTGTATTTCGGCGAATAAGCATGTCCACCAACCTTTCGGACCCCCTCACCCATCTTCAAGGTATAAATATGCCCTGAAGGCAGACGCAGCAGGTCCTGCGAAAGACTGGCACCTATAAACTTGATTTCACGGCGTCAGCTCAGAAAAATCGTATTCTGAAAACCCACAGCCATGAGAACATAAAATGTCACACAGCCTTCACTAGGTTATGAAGCAACCACAGAAGTTAGAAGCAACATCTGGCAGCCAACAAAGCAGACGCAAAATGAAATGCAACGCAGATCGAATTGCCGCAGCATTTAACGCCCAAGGGTGGGTGCCGAATTTGAAATTTCAACTTCTGTATAAACAAACACGTTTTAACGCTCGGGGCCCGACTTTTGAATTAAAAGTACGCCTCTACACACTCAACACATTTCTCCAAGTACTGTAATGTCTAATGCCTGTCAAATGCTGTTCGTCTCTGTTTTGCCATCTCCGTGGCCTGCGCTACTACTTTTTCGTTCTGTTCCTGTCGCACAGCTGTTGTGGGGAGACAACGCGCCCTGTCCCACTCTCGTCAGTTTAAATGCACTTCACCTGTTCACATTTTTTGTTAAGTACGACGCTAATTAAAAACCTATAACGAAGCAAGCAAAACGTAAATTCAACCATACATACATACATGCATACATACATACATACATACATACATACATACATACGTACATACATACATACGTACATACATACATACATACGTACATACATACATACATACATACGTACATACATACATACATACATACATACATACGTACATACATACATACATACATAATACGTAGATACGTACATACATACATACATACACACATACGTACATACATACATACTACGTACATACATACATAATACGTACATACATACATACATACATACATACATACATACATACGTACGTACGTACATACATACATAATACGTAGATACGTACATACATACATACATACGTAAATACATACATACATACATACATACATACGTACATACATACATACGTACATACATACATACATACATACGTACATACATACGTACGTACGTACATACACACCCACATACATACATACATACATACATACATACATACATACATACGTACAGACATATATACATACATACATACATACATACACACATACACATACATACATACATACACGCACGTACTACGACACACATTATAGGCGGCGAGACACTGAACTGCAACAAAGTGTGCTGCCACTTGCAAAGTGCTGAGAAACTGTGTCAATCTGCAATAATCATTCAAGGTTGAACACTTCAGCCAGTCGCCTTACAATGCTCACAACGGCCCGCCGATGGGGCCTAGCCTCAACCACCAGGTAAATCGAGTCCACTCACATTTCCTTATAAATATGAATAACTCATTTACGCCTAGGTCCCGCACAGTACGTAGTTTCGTCTCTTCTGGATTCCCAAGTACAATTTCCCACCCTCTCCACGTGCATTACACGTGTGGTGAACAGCACAAATCGCGAAACCTTCAGCTCTGTGGGTTTCCTCCTCAGCCCTCCGTTCTCAGATCCCCAACTTATGCTTACCCCGTAAAGTCTGCAAGCTCCATACCCCGTAAACAGGAACGCGACTGCAGGTGTGTACACAGGCCTACAGGTGTGGAAGCAAGATCACGTCACAATCACAAGCGGCAACACTATCCCGCATTCAGTGTGCTCTAAAGTTCTTCCCGCACGCGGTCCTCTGAACCTCACGTGCTACTGTCTTTTGGTTATTCTCTTCAATTGCGCGGACAATTGCTAACATTATACAGCGTCAGTGATAGATGAAGGGATGAGTATGGAGCACTGGTGAAGCGATGCCACCAGTAAAAATGTAAGTACTTCACGAAAAACCTGTTCCAGTACCACCGTGTCCACAACAGATCCTGCTATGACTGGACTCGGACCGAGGCTGGGCCTCCGCGGCGGCTATCCAGCGACTAGCCGCCCGAGTGACGGCACGGACACGTGCTACTCTACTCCCAAATATTGAAACTTTACACTTCCGAAGGATTTATTAGCTTTATTCATAATCTAATTTATCGGCATGAACACGCGCATACTTTCAAGCTGTAACCGTTCAAAGTAGCCTATCCGCATATTCCCATTGGTATCCGTACCCGATCGACGCCAGGCCGAAAAAAAAAAGACAAGCCGTATGCGTAAAATGTAACACGGAGGCGCGTTCGCGTAACCACTGTTGCCGTGGAAAAGCAGTAAGTATCACATATTCCCAGTGCGCATCTGCAGCCAGTTATCCAGCACGCAAAGCGCATGCGCCGTATTATATTGCCATCCGTGGCCTGCCTGGCTGAGCCATATTTGTCCACATTATCTCATAAACCGCACGATTTTCAGGAAAAAGATTACTGAACACAAAATGCGTGTTTTATTTTCCCTGTAACTTTTGTCTGAAACATTTCTCACTCTAAGCAGAATTCAGCGAGGTATTATCACAAATATATATAGGTCTTCACGTAAAGTACCCGTTATTCTTGTCAGATTTTCATGAAACTTGAATTTTCTCGACAGGTTTTCGAAACATACTTAAATATCAAATTTCATGAAAATCCGTCCAGTGGGAGGCCAGTTGTTCCATGCGGACGGAGAGACGGCCGGACGGACAACATGACGAAGTTAATAGTCACTTTTCGCAATTTTGCACACGCACCTAAAAATGTCGTACCTGACAAAGGTAACCATCCTCGGAAATGCACAAAACTTGGAAATGACAAGCTTGCTTCTGATGTGAAATGGCTTAAAATGCGTGAAATAGGGCAATGCTCTACATCAGGCCTGATAATGAATGTAAATATACAAGTGTATTTTTAAATTCAAATCACGTGTTTTGGAAGCGAAACCTTGAAACTTTGCCCTGGGCACGAAACCACCTTGTCCTGGCAGTGAGTGAAATAAAAGCGGCATTGTGGCACGTCATGTCAGGTCCAAAAGGTAATGTGCCTTGAGCGGACAAAATCCTCAAAGGAATAATTTTAACTATGCAAGAAAAAAGGACCCGAATAAGAAAAGCGACACAGATACGAGAAAATGTCAAAATGAAAAGAGAATGAAACCCTCAGATTCGCATTTAACTGTCCTTCATAGCGTCCTAACACTGAGCCACACCACATCAAACGCCACACAGTAAAACCTCAATTACGCATCTTGTGATCTGCCTGTTGGTGTAGTTTTGTGTTCGGGCCCGATGTTCTCACATGTCCATTTATTTCTGGCATTATCGCCTGTCCCAACAGAACGACAGAGTTCAGGATGATCACATTCTGCGCTGTCACCTGGCACTGCAAAATTTACTGGTTACATGCATTTCTGTCCAACCAGACAAAAACATCACGATTTCGATATATATGTGTGTGTGTGTGTGTGTGTGTCTATAACAAATACCTACACAGGCCCGTGCCAGGCCTCAAGCGGTTAGTCCCAGTCTCTCGCCACAACGACCCAGATTCAATCCTAGGCCAGTCCATGTGGGATTTGTGGACAACACCAGCACTGGGACACGCTCTCTCCGGTTCCCCCTGTCAGTGTCATTCCCTCCAAGCCCATAATCATTCATTCATCACCGACGCTGTGTGATCTTAGCAACTGATAGCATCGCTGACTCCAAAAAGTGCACATGCAATAACGAATTTCATTTGTCTTCTCACTTCTTTTAAACTGATGCCAACAAGCTGGGCAGCGCCTTAGCAACTACACGCTCTCATATCTTCGGTAAAGAGGAGAGATAACGGAAATCAGAAAGTTCAAATGCGCCCATAGAGATAAAAGATTACATTACCGATAAAAATTACGCTGTTTAACCTTTGACACTGTAATGTAACCGTTGGACGACCAGTCGTCCCACTGGCGTAAAATGTCTACACTTTCGCCCGCACGACGAAGTTACAACTTAACAGACTAATGTAACAATAAGACTGAACACTATTTTTAAAGCCTTAGTTATGGCGAATGAATTCAGTTTGGCGAAGACTTGGCACATCTTCTCAAACCACGCAGTCTGTCTCACTCCCACACACGTGCGCGCAAATACGCACACACGCACGCACGCACACACAGACACGCGTGTACACATATACACCTATACATAAACATAACGACAACGAAAAATATTTGAAGCAAAATCTGTAGTCACTAAAGACGTGCAGGCCGTACATTTCGCTTCCGAAGCAGCAACCGTACAACACACACCAACTCCCCAAGTACCCCTCACACGCCAGTATGAAACATAACAACTGGTGATAAACGGTACGCCTTGCCAGCCTTGTTGGATAAGCACTGACCGCGCGATAAACACACAACTACAAGCCTTCCGTGCATAAAAGCCAGTCACAATGCGGCAATGCCTACCCGTCCGCAGGTTCCATCCCAGAAACGACTTAACAGTCGACTGGATCTGCCACTGAGGATACAAGCTGGGAATTAACGTGCGAATTTAACTGAATCCATTGGTCCGAAGGGAGCACATATACGGCTGATGGCTGAAACGAGACATGTTCCTCTCTGCGGCTGCTCTACTCAATCTGTACACACGCACACACACATAGTTATCGACAACTCAAAAGAGTCTTTTCTCTCGCATCGTAACACCGCTGAGCTAGACTACAAGGAACAAAACTTAGCAGAGAACAGCCATCTTGGTGTCATCGCCCCTCTATGGTTAGCACTGTTAAAGTTCAAACATCATAAACTGCAGGGCAAGAAAAACTGTAACGTACTTGTGATGCCTTTACATATCGTTTATTAGACACAGGCAACAGTGATTCTCTTGTCTTCGCCAACAGCTGAGTATCATCTCTCGGTCACGTCTTCACCATCATCCCATATCGATGCTCAATAGCCTGTGTGCCACAAATAGCAATCTGATGTCCGCACAGTCCGTGTGTTCCCTGTATCCAAGCAACAGCGTCAAAATCGAGCGCGACAGACAAAGTGCATGCGCTCAGAGCAGTTACCGGAATAACTGGCGCACAAAAACGCATGCAAATCACATCATGTAATAAGATCGTTAAAACAGTCCGATGTGAATGAAAACAGTAACGAAGGGCTCGGCAATTTTTCGTAAAATTATCCCATATCAGCTTTCAAGAAAATCCGTTCAGCAGTTTTCGGGTTCTTTATGCATAAAGAGGTACGGATGGGTGGAGCGAATTTAGCACCGCTCCACGGGGCTGAGAAACACCCAGCCAGCAGCTGCAAGCAGAACTTATGTGTACCAAGCCTACTGTCCTGCTGCATATAGCCCCAGTTCAACGGCGCAATTACTCATTATTATTATTATTATTATTATTTTATTTTTGTCCAGTGCTCATTACTCAAGTCTCGTCTCGTATCGCAGTCCTTCCCTCTTCTGCCTACTTGTTCACAGCAGGTGTCGAGGTTGTTTATTTTCACTTTATCACACTCAGACACACACCACAGTCGGTAGGACTCCCCTGGACGAGGGATCGGCCCGTCGCAGAGACCTCTACCTGACAACAGAACATTCACAACAGACAAACATCCATGCCCGCGGTGAGATTCGAACACACGATCCCAGCAAGCGCTCGGCCGCAGGCCAACGCCTTAGGCCGCGCGGCCACTGGAGTCGGCATTACTCAAGTAAAGAGTCTAACATAACCAGAAACCTTCGCACCGTACCATTAGCGTCACTCGTGGCTTGCAATAACAATTCTTACAGCCTATAAATGCGTTATGTTTTATCCCAGTACAAAGTTTCAGATTCCCGGCTAAAACGGTTTACTGGTTACCGTCATCAAACTGAACACCAAACAAATACTCCGCAGTATCTCTCTGGTGTTACTTTATACGCTACAGGCATATTACGTGTAAGAGCAGTAACACCTGTCCATGATTTATACAGCATATCACTGCAGAAGGCTAGTCAAGTAGCACGGATGTCACTCCCGCCTCACACATTTCAGTGTCCGCCTGTGTTTCTACCGACCACAGCGCTGGCATCACTTCCCATGGCACAAGGTCTGCACCGCACGTTAACAGCCAATCGCTCGTCCTGTTCGGAGCATGCAACGGAGCGACACGTACGGAAAGAAAGACAGCGACATGATGACAAGTGGATGACTACACAAACACAATATCGTATTAACACCGGCGAAATGGGGTTTAATTTTTTTTTACGTTTGCCATCCCTGTGTGTCAGATTTATAATCAAAGAAACGAAATTCCGTTAACATAACCGGTGTGTTGTGTGTTCACGTGGCAACATGTGTCCGACTTCAAAGGGTCACATTCAGGCCGGCGGTATAAAGGACATAAAACGAAATGTATACGATTGTAATTACGTTTAGAGGTGAGATCTCAATTTTACGAATTTCTTAAAATACATGTTGCTCTGTCAATCATATTGTCTGAAATAAAATAAAATAAAATAAACGCAAAAGCTGGAACAGGCTGAACGCGTGTGCTGTCGTAACTTGACCTAGCAGGCGAAAGACAGCACAGGTTTCATGGACTGATGTCTTGCAAGTTTTGTTTTATGCTGGGTTGGCTGCCCGAGTTTGTTTTATGTTGGGTTGGCTGTCCGAGTTCGTTTTGCTCCCTGCGGATGTTACTATGTTGCAGCTAACACTTAATCTGTGCGTTAACATGAACGTTTAGTCTTCAAGTTACATTTGTATTTACTTGCGTTCTGGAAGGCTGGTTGTAGACATTGGTGCCTAGATGGTAGTGGCATGTTGTATGTGTTGTCTGTCCAGCTGTTCGGAAGACAGTAACTGCTAGTAAGGGATGCGGTATACGCATGACGTGTTGCTGCTACGATGCCATCTGTCCGTTTCGGGGGCTCGGGTTTCGGCACAGTGTTCGTCCCAACACAGGCCAAAGTCTATTCATCAAACATCTGGAATACGCAGGTCTACAAAGAGTTGGCACGTGGTATAGAACGAACGAGCTCTCGCTATAAACCTAAAACCTGTTATCTGACAGTATTTCGATAAATCGAGGAAAATCACGTACTGACTCCCGTCTGGGATGCTGATAGCTTTGGAACAGTACGTCTATCCAAGTAAAAGGAAGGCTGATGAAGTTTTCCCCAAGCGCAACGCACCACGCCATGGACACGTTACGAGGAGAGCTTCAGATATTAACCTTAACACAGTGTCCTAAATAAGGCCCCCGCAGACAGCGTGGCGCGGAGTGCCCCCAAACGTGCGGAATACTAATATTTTCGGGTGGTTCCTCCGCACTGGATTCCGTTATTCTGCCAGACGGCAGTATTCTGAGCGATGTGGGGGTAACTTCGTTAATATCATAGAAGAGCCCCCGATTATCGAGCCGCGGGTGCCCCCGCACCCCCCCCCCCCCCCCAAAGAATATCTACACCACTAACTTAGCGCTACGTGACGGTCAGTGTCGCCTGCAAGCTCCGAAAACAGGCCGCCGTCAGACACTTCACGGACAGCAGTTTCGGCTCTCGATTTGTTGCCTGTATGCAGCAGTTTACACCACCACCAACGCAACATGCAAACAGCTATTTGCACAGCAGATTCACTACGGACTGGCAGCAGGCTAGACACACTTTCCCAGTCCTCTTCATACCAAGCATCGTTACAAACTTTCATCCATATCGCACAGATTGGTCTCTCTTTGTGCACACTCCACTAATTTCAAAGTTACACTTTTCCAGCTTCGCTTACACTGCGCGTTATTAAAACCGAAAGCACTGAAATTTTAAACTTTAATGGCTTTCTTTATAATGACAAACACGCCAGACCTTACACACAACACTGTCGCTCGAGTACAAAAAAAGTGTGCACGTTGCCTGCATATATCCCACTTTCGTTCTGTCCTGGTCAAATTTTGTACTCAGAGGTCAAACTATGACACGCAGAGCTACTACGTACAGGGCTCGCAACCCACGAGGGACCCACTCTAATATGCAAGCAACCTCAGGGGCACATTACATTACGGAGTGCCACGCAATCACTCTCTTCCTAAACGTTCATTTTCCAATCTGTCTAAATATGCAGAATTACAACTTCATCTGGTCTGCACGCACATGGCACTTGGACGCTCAAATGAACATCTGAGAATAAAAAACGCCTGGATTATTAAAAGCTACAGAAAATGGAAAATATGACATAATAAGCAAGTCCGCAATATGAACCCTGGGTTAATATTTTCCTGGTTTAGAGGAGCGGAAACACGCAGCATGCACTGAGAAGTCGAGAATTTCTCTCATACAACCTCAAGGAAAACAAAACAGCTGCGCGCTTGCATATGTGTCGACTGCACTGAAACAGCTCAATGGGAGGCTTTCTGAATATCGTAATGGACACTCACGCTCCATACAATGGGCACTTTGCTTACCTGCTCAGCGGCTGAGAGATTTCAAGAGTCAGCGATTATTAATACTACTGTTTTAAAGGGCCTTGTGCTGGGTGCGTAACAATATACGGAGTTTGACGCCAGCTGGCTCCAGCGCATTCTGTCGGCATGGTTTACCCATCCTTGACTTCTGGGGGTGTGGGGGGAAAAGGTCACGACGGTACGCAACTAACATACACCTGACATACGGTATGGTTTGGATATTGCGTTACGATGCAAAGCTCCTCCACAGGTCATTATCTTTACTGTAATTCTGTCATAAGAGGTGAAAAGAAGCCCGCATTATGAGTGTTCGGGTCCGCACACTCACAACTGCCAATAAAGTACAGGCCAGAATGTTCGAAGGTCACCACACAGAAACAGTACCGCTACCACTTTACTCAAACTGCCCCGTTTACCCCATACACCATTTTCCTACGAAAAACGGTTACACTACCTCAACGTCTGCCATAAGATTAAACCATAAACCTCACATGGAAGTGATAACCACGTGCACCACATACTTTGACATCAAGAACCACATTCTGTCAGCACATTTCGTTCCGTTCTCAGAACCACCTACTTAGTTCCTCACCCAACACTAAGCGACCGACGCTTTTGACGAAAATGCGGTGTTTTCTCACAAGTGGCAACAGACCTGTAAAATCCACACTACTCAAGGGCACAACTGCGTAATAACGCGGGAACCTCTGGTTGGGGAGTTGTGTGGGTTACGACAAATTTGCCGTTTCATTAGCAATACGCACATGGCATTATAGAGCAACAGCAATGGAAACATCTCGGCGCAGGTGCAAAGAATTTCACTTCTACGCGTCTGCATAGTCTTCAACACACCCAACCCCGGCGCTAAAATTCAGAACTAGCTCCACGCAGCAGAGTCCTTTTTGTAAAGCCAACCGTTATTCAGCTACTCAAAAAATACTCACATTTTACGGAAGCCGAAAGTTGATTACCGTGTGCACAAAAGCCCGAACTGGTCCCTATCCTGAGCCAACTGAATCCAGTCCACGACCTTCTAACCGAGTTAGGGTCGATTTTAATATTATCTTCCTCCCATCTACGCCCAGCTTTTCCAGCTGGTCACTTTCCTTCAGCGTTCCCCACCAAAACCCTGTGCGCACCAATCCTTTCGCCCATACGTGCCACATGCCCCACCCATCGCTCTCTTCTTGATTCGATTACCCGAATAATATTTGATGGGTACCAATCATGAAGCTGCTCATTGTGCAGTTTCCTGCACACTCCCGATAACTTCCTCCCTCTGACGCTCAAACATCTTCCTCAGCATCCAATTATCAAACAGCCTCAGCCTACTTTATGCTGTCCGTACCGAGCACTTAAAGCCACCAAAATTACACACACACACACACACACACACACCTACACGTGCACAGGTTACAATAAAATCTTAGTGAACGATGTCAGTTTTCAACCCGACATGTTTCGGTCCTCCGTGGCACAATCATCGGGGGTAACGGGCTTCCCTCTGTGTGAGCGACCAACTTCGCACGTGTTAAAATTTAGTAAAGATTTAAAATAATCTCTAACACTATCCTGTAGCAAATACGAAAACGGTTCAGCAAATCTGTTGTTCTGATTCAAGCGCTCAATTAAGCCTTTGAAGACGAAAACCCATCTGAACTATATCTGCATGTCCCGTCCGTACCGCGCAGTGAGCACTCCGTTTTCATTACAAAAATTAAAGAGGTTAATGCTGCACAAGTAACAATCCCTGCTTCTTCCGAGACCCACGGAAATTAGAGAAATGCATTCTGTGGGCAGAATGTTTATATCCTGTGGACCGAACGCATAACTGCTTATTGTTACACATAAGACTGGCGCACGAAATAACTGGGCCCTACTGTATACGCCCTAAATGCAACATGCATATACTTCACTGCTTAATTCAGTCAGTCTGAACAAAATTCGACTGCGTTCATTTTGAAGGAGAGACGCGCCTAACGCATCATACTGGCACCAAGCTACGTTACTGTTCAAGCTGCATTTGTCAAACTTTCTTGTTTAACACAGCGAACACAAAAACCTATAATTAGAAATGGCCACTTCTTTAAACAATTCATGAAACTCTGTTCTAAAAAATATTTGCTAGTAACCACCAAAATTCTCTTTTGTAATCAGCAAGTAACCACTTCATGTCTCCCACGTTTACCCACAAATAGCCGCCCAACCTCCCTTATGCTGCCGCTAACTGCCAAATTTCTCTAACGCCTCCAAGTAATCGCTCAACTTCTCTCCTGCCATATGGAAGCAACTGTCGAACTACAGTGGCACCAGCATGTACGCTCCTACCCTCCAATTTTTGTCTTCATCCAGTAACCGTCAAACTTAAACTCACAGTTTTCAAGCAACCATACAGTTCCTCTCACGCTGTCTGTAAGTAATCGTCAGCTTTCTCAAATCAAGTTGTAAATAACGACCATCCTCTTTCATGTTGCCTACAGTAACCGTCAAACGTCTTTAATTCTCTCTGCAAGTATCCGCTCACTTTTTTCACGTTACCTACATGTAACCGTCCAATTTCGTTGGTGCGATACGCAATGAACGTGGAACGTCTCTCATCCCGTTTGCATCTAAATTCCCAGTTTCGTCCAAACATAAGAAAAACAATTAAAATGCCACAATCGCTCACACAAATTCAAACTTGTTACAATTATGTGCATTAACTTGGGTCAAAACTGTGCAAACAATAAACGGCAAGTTTTTGCTAGCGCATTAGGCATTAATATTAAGAAAGAAAGGCGAAATCAAGTGGGTGACAATCCGACTTCGTACTCGTAAGGCTCCGGTTCCAAACCTCGCCTCAGGGACCAAAGTTCTTGATTCAGGTTTTTCGTATCTACGTTAGCCTCGCAGGACAATGCCGACAACAGCACGCCGAACTGCGCCACGACCGCTTCTTTCCGTCTCCTCTCCGGCTCGCTGTTCACTCACCATCCTACCCTTCGACACTACAGCCTGAGCTATTCACAGCCTCGGTAAATAAACCCCAAATAAATAAAATACATACCACGGAATCTGAATTACTCCAACACCATAAACCGAAACTCAGAAACAATCATAATTCAATGCACGGACATACAAGTTTTCTACATCTAAAATTGAGAGATACTTCAGACGACGTTTTTAGATGCCTCTGCTGCTACTCATGTGGCGACACTCACCGTCTGTGAAAGTACGAAATAATGCACGCTTTATGTACTAAAGCACTCCAAGTTATCTGCCACGTATTTGCACAACCGCTTTATACTTAAGCCCTCTGTCAGCACAAGAATCCTCACACAGGGGAAAAAACCAAGTAAACTGCTAGCATTCCCTCCCGAACCCAGATGCAAAGCGAGACATATCGTTCAGAACGAGACTTCTAGGACTATCGTGAAGATACGCATGTCTTTTTCGACACGTACGTTATACGTTATGTTAGATCATACGTTTAGAAGCAAACTTTTCTATTGTTAACATGTCTGTTATTTGGAAAAAATATCTTAGACACCGGCGTCTGTACGCTTAATATGCCAAATCTTCTGGTCACACAGATTCAAAGTAATGTTCTTTTAACAGTGAAAACGTACATGGCAATACCTCGCTGTCACATATAGCACGTAACTGCCACCGTACCTTGTGAGGTTAAGAGTCGTTCAAACAGTCCAGAGAATCCTCACCATTCATACTCGCAGAACGCGACGGTTCCTCACTACGTTCGCAACAGCGCGCTACAAGACGCCATTCCAAACCAGGTGAATGAGTACAAAACGATAAACCAGGGTTCTTCAAATTTCCTTTCCTTCAGATTCTCAACGAACCGGCTCTACACAATGCTGACACCCTTTTGTTGCTGATCATGCATTTCAAAGAATCCTGTGCCCGGCCTAACACAGAATGTGGGACGCGCTTGTACGTCATCTAGGATTTTACTCCTCCTGTACAGGGCTTCGAACACTCAGATCATGGCCGCCAACATACATAAATGTGAGGCTCTGAGGGTTCAATTCACTTACACAAACTGGCTCACGTTCATCAGCAGGCATAAACCTTGGCCTGCGAGGCTCCACTGTCGTGACATAAACCAGTATCACGCGTAACACACTTCAGTGATGATATACACACGTGTGACCTGCGAAGGTTACGCTTTCGGTTTCGCATCAGTGACACAACTCCAACCACGATGACCACCGTCACGACAGTTACTTTCAGCATGTTGGCAACCCCCATTCATTATGGTTTCTATTACATCAACTGCGAAAACACAGCAACGAAGTTATGTACTTTGGTTACATCACAATTCCCCCTCATTAATACTGCTTCCGCAGCTTGAATATGAAATTTCGAAATCTTGGCGCATGACGGACGGTGACGAAGTTGTTAAGTACACTGAGGAATACAACACCATTCCCTATTGTGTTTTAGTTTCGCCCAATTCTGAGGCCGGGAGTACCGTTTCTAACACTATAGTGTTGATCTGTTATCCTAACGCCCCAAACTCACAACTTAAAGACCACCCCTTGGTGCTTGTTCACGAATGCTCATTCAAGAGTCGCAGCTTCCCTCCAGTTTTAAAGGTCGTTTTCTCCATTCGGCTCAGTGAGTGCCAAACTAGGCCTGTTCTAACGATCTTTCATTTTTATTCAGTTATCAGACTATATAAAATCACTGCACTCTAAAACACTCCTCAACCAGCAACCTGCAAATGAGTATCAATACTGCGTACTGTCGTTCCCCCTAAACACGTCACTTAACGCCACGTGCCCACTGCACTACACACGTCCAAAAATGGCCGGTTACCAGTAAAACAAGTACAGATGAAGTGAGGACGTATCTCTCAGTCAACTTTCTCATTGCGGGTAGTCCTGTGTATGTTCGGCTCCACGGCCCTGGCAATGGCGTTAAAAATACCATACGGCTGCACAGAGTCCGTGGTTCCACAGACCTGGTTTCATTTAGCACGGGCAATACACGTACTGTGGTCGCAATGGTAATGTGAATTCGCCACAAACAATATAATAATAATAATAATAATAATAATAATTTGATGCTCAAGTCCAGAACACGAGTACTGAAACTTCCTACAGCCACGCTGCTATTTGCACAGCAATCTCTCGTCAACCGCGGATTTCACGTATTTGCAATTTTCCATCTGTATCCAGTTTTTCTGGCCACAGAAGATGGTCTGACGTATCCACGGTTTGTAATTTTGAACACAGGGGACTAACTGGTTGCTTCCGCACATTCGCCGTGCACAGGATCGTAACAAAACTCAATACAGTCCATAAACAAACATGGCTCTTATAAGTGTAATGAAACTATTAGCACTGTATGGCAGCAATTCCCTTAATCACCAATTTCGCCCAAGTCTCTCATCTCGCCAACAGCGGCGTTTCTCAACAACGAACCCCCCCCCCCCCGCCCCGAGTTGACGAGAAACTGCTGTATTTAAATTTTCAAGATGCCACCTACTGCTCACCACATCACATACTTTATGTTATCCATGGCGACCTCTCCCATCGGGAGCTGTGACGGTGATATCCAGCCAAACATCACTGTCAAATCCACACTCCTTAAACACTAACACGCCACCATTTCTACACTGAACTCACAAAACACGTTAACATCAGACCAAGCCAACACACAACACACACAACCACTGCAAAAACACGAGAGACTCCAGTGCACACACTCGCGCCGCACCCGGCAAGCGTCTCACTGTACACTGAACAGCAAGCAGCACCACAGCGAGAACAGCCGAGCGCAACAGGCAAGTGGAGGGAAAAGGACGGCAATTGGTGGCGATCAACGCAACCAAAGATCGGGCAACCAAGGTCGTGGCCACTGTATACACAGGCAGCACTCATCATAACCACACACATGTGTATGCTCCCCAAAACACTAGCGCTCGCCTGCAGAACGCTCTGCAGTACCGTTACAGTGTCTGGGAGTTCCGTGAAAAACTCGTGCAGCCTCTCCACAACGACTGCCACTCCTACAGAACGTTTGCTGTTGTCATATTTAGATTTTGAAATGAACTACGTAATTCAATTTACGGCATGGGCCTAACGCGTTGGACTCGTGAGTAAATGATCTTACGGTCGAATCCTGGTCGAGACAAAATTTTCATTGCCCGTGACTGCAGATCTACTAAACCCTGCTGTTATCACTTTCGACACCTTGATAAGACGACATGGTAACATAATAAGCACGGTGCTATAAACATATTGCACAATGACGTGAAACGGATCGAAATAGCCCAGGATAATATTCAGTGATGGTTTCTAAGGGCACAGTGGTGACACGCCAGGAAAAAGAATTTCTGAATGTCTAGCCGCGAGACAATATGTGGCACGCAACAGCCATCGCGCAATGTTCCACACAGCAACAGGGTACATAGCATTACAACAACTCGCTTTAAATTTCTCGTTTGGAATATATTTATAAGTCGCGTAACTTACATACACAAAAGTTCTAAAGCCGGAGAGCGCGTTGTCGGGAGAGTGACACAGGCTGACGGAATTAACGACAGAGAAATCATGGTTCGACTTTCGACAGGCGCAATACATTTCTCTCTTCAAGACGTCGGCCCTTTCCCCAGGGATAATCCGACCGGGGAGCGAAGCTGACCACTCACCTCCGTCTAGTGCCGACGTTAAGAATGGCTGGAGCTATACCTTCACTGCCGCATATGCCTTCACATGGACAAGTAACTTCACTTCATTACTGCCGCTTCTATAATAATAATAATAATTATTATTATTATTATTATTATAATAATCTTGGGGAGTGCGTGTTGCAGATTCTGTCTACGTAATATCTGTCGGACATAACCTCAGGGTTTCGCACCGTCGCAAGCTCGCAATGTTGGCTTATAAAGAATATTTCGTACATAATAAATAGGCATTCTTAGGCGTGTTCACGTAGTTGCAAAAAGCGCCTATTGCCTTCGTCACGTCTGTCCATCTGCCCGCATGTATCAGCGCGGCAACCACTGGACGGATTTCTCTGAAATTTTGTACTGAGGACTTTCACGAAACTCTGTCGAGAAACTCCAAATTTGGCTACAACAGCACACAAGTATCGGACACTTTACACGCGACCTAAGCACGTTGCATCGTTGCCGGCGACATAAATTCGCCATAAAAGCACCGTGTGCAGCACTCAGTACTGTTGTACTGTTGACAGTGACATGTAGCTCAACACACACAAAATGCATTATTGCATTTCCTCTGCAACAATGGTCACGTGACCGCACCACAATATCACGTTATACGTATATTGCCTACCTTGTTATGTTCCATCACTGTACCAAACTTCACAGTTCCAGTGGTTTATTGGCTGTCTTTATCAAAGCGAACGCTAAATACAGGCGCAACCACAGCTTTGTTTTACATTCCACAAACAAATTACGTCAACAAAACCTGCATACGTTTCAAAACTCCATGCGTGTTAATAGCATACACTTTCAGGACCCTCCATTAAGTGACGCTTGCACCTCACAAGTTCTTGCGCGCGTTCGCCTTGCTGTTGTTGTTAACTACCATTACAAAATTTGAATTACAGAGTTGGTTTATCGTTTAATGGTAAAAGTCTACAACAAATTTCGTAAAAAAATCAATCGAATGCTTCGGAAGTTCAAATAAAGGACACAAAAGACAGTATTGCACACTTAAACAATCAAACGGCCTAAAGCACAACACAGGCTACGTAAGTACAACATAACATTGTGGCGCGTTCGCGCAATGTTTATACCTCCTCGGCTACCCTAACAGCCCGATGCCATTTCATTCCAATATAGCGCTTTTATGGCGAATTTATGTCGCTCGCAACAATGAACCGTACTTACGTCTTCACACAAAGTGCCCGATATTTTTGTCGGACGGTAACCAAACTTCGAGTCAAAGACTGGAACTGCTAAACTGGCGTCGGACTGTCCCACAACAATCCCACACTTCTAGAGTTACAGAGTACGTAGTCATGTGGCTAGCAGCGTCATGATTCTATCACACCAGAAGACAATGCCTATACGGTTCGACCGGATCCCCCTACCTGCCTCACATAACAAGAGGTTTAACACTGCCGGTCGGTATAGCAGCCCTGAATGAAAATACCTGGATCTCATAAAACGCAGCTTCCTGCCAAACATGGTCCACTGCGCTTCAGCAGACCCTACGCGAGAAAGCTGGCGACCAATTTGTACGGGAGGCAACGACAGTCAACTATTCAGGTACATTTAATTCCACAAACACCATTCAGTACTTTCACTCGTACACTCACAACGAACGGGAACGCGTGATGTTCCCTGCACTGTTCAAAGTAATAACTCTTTGGAATTAAAACAGGAATTACGGCCATGAACAGATGCACCAAATAGCAAACAACGTAACAACCTTACGGGAAGGTCGTATACAGATACACGTGCCTTGTCTCTGCCTGCTGGGTTGTATCTCGAGAAGATCACACAAAAGGTAAGAGGAGAAATACGCCGAACGACAGTCGCATAATGAGATTGGCGGTACGCGAAGCACGCGTGAGAAAACAATAGACAGACCTACATACAGATACCACTCTCCCCCCCCCCCACTAACATAACAGTTGCGCCCCAAAAGGACCGGCGCAAGTCGGAATTGGCAATATTACACACACTGTCAACTGCACATGCACAGACAGGGGAGACTGGAACCTGATCGGTCGCAGCATGACCGCTCCGCCTTCCATCCTATCGCCCAGCAGTATTCTTCTGCCACCTTCGTCTCGTTGCGCTTTCATTCCCTCAAGCAAAAATTCGGCGCGTGTATCTAACATGTCATTATTTTAATTCTTTTTACCATTTTAAAAGTGCGTACGTCTGAAACTGTGTAACATGAAACTGGGTAGGTCGGGGAATGTCTGTACAGAATTCTGGTCCAAGCTCATAAATTCACACCGAAATATTGCACAGGTTCTGACATCACTTTTGAACACGCGTCCGACAACGAGAGACCATACACGTTTCTTCACAAAAACAATGCAACAGCTCATACCGCAAAAAAAACTTCCAGTAACTTCTTTAAAGTATGGCAAGTAAATTAGCAACATTAAATGAAGCACATTAGGACGCGTGGACCCCAACTCATGGTAAAACGGAAGAGCGATTATCGATGTTGTGCGTGCCGTCACGCGATTCGGTCCCAATGTACAACGACGTGTGGGCAACTTAAAGACGCCGAAGCAGGACCGTAATGTCCTCCCGATGTTTCAGAACAACCCAATGCTCCATCGTATGTGCACGTCATTTTAATCTCAGAGACACAAGTAACGAAGCATGCGACGCTTCCTCAGGGCTACTACAACCCAACAGACCACACACTACCCTCTTACCCCAGTATAACCACCCCTAGCACAATTACCGGTGCCCCGTCCCTCCGACAAAAGACCTGCCCAATTTTGCGACACACCTTATTTCGTGGTACGACAATTCCATTCGGCACAGCAGTCTATGGAGGTCTGTTAAAACCAAATGTGGAACACACAGCAGCACCCAAATTTATGGCGAATTTTCGACTGTCGCACCACGAAATACGGTCTGTCATTAAATCTGACATGCTCAGACCCCACCTACCACACAACGTCACAATATACATATCAACACTTTATTTTAATTCAGAAAAATTCATGTTCATAAACAAACACATGAAACTGCAAATTTTATACTTTGTAAACCGTGCATATTATTCATTTTCAACGTAAACCAACAAACGCACAAATTTTTAAACCATTGTATTATTTTAATATTTTAACTTAATGTTTTATAAACAACCTGTACGCGTGTAGCACTCTGTAAGTCCAACAATTTCGTCTGTTAACAACCCGAGGCACAGTGAATCGTTTCCACTTTGACATGACAGCATCTCTTAACGTAGCACCGTACAGTGTTTACACGTAACCAGTGCTTAAAACTTCTGATGTAGCCCCTGATGATGGTCACCAGCTTACCGAAACATACGTAGGGGTGTTTTCATACAGTGATTTGTAAGTCTGCGCACTTGTTGCATTACACTGGACATGAAACTGTACCTAATGTCGGGATAGCTAGCATGGTTGCCAGGCTACGGGCAGGGACACCGACAAATCGTGGTTCTACTCCGGCAGGCCTCCTCTCCGCGACCTCCACACTGGTTCTGGGGCCCAGCCATCGTCCTATTCAGTTGGCAATGGAGTTCTTTCCCGGGGCTGAAGTGGCCGGGGTGTGAAGCTGGCAACTCCATCTACGGATGAGATTAAGAGCGCGTGGATCTATACCTCCACACACACCCACATGCCTCCATGGCGAGCACAGAGACAATTTACATGGTTTACTGAGTATTACCGAGTACAGTGTCTAGCTAAGAGGTGGACGACAGACATTCGACTTCCGGGGCGCACGGTCATTTCGCCTCACTGTCAAGTCCAGACCCGTTCTACATATCATTCATCCTGTCCCAAGAGTACGAGGAAGTCTGTCTGTGTGAGTAAAGCAGCCGCAGCGTTACACTTTAGCAACACTGATGTGGCCCTCAGAGACGTTTCGTACGATGAAATGCGTAGTAAGAGTACAAAATTTGCAGTACGTAATTCCAAAACACGGAACCCTCATCTAGCTGCTGATACTCAACTGGACAAGAAATGTTCGGTCTTTACGGAGCCCAAACAGTCATTACCATGTTCACACAGGCCTACAACTGCAGCCTAACCTGAAGGGCAAAGGCAAAGTTGTCCCTGCGTGCGCCATGAATGGAGAGGAGAAACTGGAGGCACAGATCCATCCATTCTTAACCTGGGAACTGGATAACAGTTACAGACGTGCTTCACGCCCCTGCTGCTCACTGAACAGAAGGCTGGGGCGGCTCCAGAGCCTCTGAGAAAAGAAAACCCTTAGTATCCCATTCTTCTGAGCTATGGCCCACTCACTGAGTAATCGATTCCCGACGTTTCGAGACAACGTACTGGCCTCATCTTCAAGCGTCCAAAGCTTCCAACAAGAACGGACATTTTGACCTTTGAAGATAATGCCACGTCGCTGTCTGGAAACGTCGGGAACCGAATACACAGTGACGCGGCGACACATCCCGGAAAAACAGAATCCTCAGCTACACCACTGCGAGAAGCTGAAAACTCGCAAATGGAAAACCTCCTGTCCCTGCCGGGAAAGGAACCACCGTTCCTCGGCCGCCCAGCCCACAGCCTAGTCACTATACTGACTACGCTATCCTCCCGTCTACCGAGCTCTAAAACTTAATCAGTTAAAACGGCTCCAGGGAGACAGCGACGGCTGCACGCACCTCATCACTCATCCCCAGCCAGTGCCGCAAGCATGGCACGGCGCTTGCTGAGGGACTGCTGCCTTTCTTACGTAGCTGTGGAACCTACATATTCTTAAGGGCAAGTGTGCATATTACATTCCACAAAAAGGAAGCGAAATATGGACAGCGGAGCGCAAGAAGGTGCCGAAAACTGCCTGGAACCTCCACAGAACCAACAACTCGATGGGAAAGTCATATTCTCTTCATGTTTGCATGAAAAAGGAGTAAAACGAAACTTACAGACACATGCAACTGTTTTGGAATTCTTCACGAGCAGGAAAAACTTCTGCCATTAGGAAAGAAATGCATTCTTTAGACGAAAATTACGTATCAACAAGTTAAGGTAATTACTTCATGACATTATGATAAGAGCCGGCTGTCTTGTCCCCTGCAGGCCAATTACATTAGTACACACAGGCGCATCTTTAACCTCGGAGCCTCAGCATTCCACCACATTGTACAAATGCATGTCACGAGACCTGTTAAAACGGAAAGCCTCTGGGGATTGTTCTGGGCGACAAATTAGAGGCTATTAACCCTTTAAAGACGAAGCGTATCTGTTTTATATAAGGACTCAGCGCGTACCGTGCTGTAAACACTCCAATTCGGTTATAAAAACCAATCTCTTAATGTTTTTTAAGGCAAAAGTTGCTGTTTTGTCTGAGATCCGTACAAAACCCATAAACGCGATGTGGGGACCACGTAGAACGTTTTAATGTTAAACCTGGTCGTATGTAAAGTTAAAGCTAGGCTTTAAAAGGTTAAAACAGCCCCATGGGCGTTCATATAGGCGACCCACTGATACTTCAGCCGATGGCTCCCCTCCACAAAGAAGTCGCTTGATTTCTGTTAGGACAATTAGGCCACCTTGGCATCTTCATCCGACCCATATCTACGGCCCTTAAACGCCTTCTCCAGGAAGGCAAAGATGCAAGTCAGTGAAAAACCACGCTCTATGGAGGATCGTCCTACAGCTTCCAGGACACAGTACGCTGCGTGTCCTAGATAATAATGGTGACATAGAAACGGACGTTGTCATGTAAGAGATGTGGCCCTCGTCAGCGTGCCGGGACACATTCTCTTGGTGGCTGTACAAATGTCTCGTTGTGTGGTGATGGTGCTGTCAGGGTCCTCCCATTCAGAAGTATCGTAATTCGTAACGAAAGAATTTAAGGGCGGAATGGTGTAGCGGGTCCAGCAGCAGCAGCCAACGGGCTTCTTTCTGGGGATTCCATCTGATGTGGTGCCACTGGAACACCTGCTTCGAGTCTTTATGAAAATGTTCTGATGACCTCCACTACTTCGCCCAGAAGAGTTCCTGAACGGATTTCATTCCAGTGGCCCCTGCAGTTGCGCGCGCGCGCGCACACACACACACACACACACACACACACACACACACACACACACACTGTCCAGCACCCCACTCACAGACAGGCAGTACAAAATTTCGGAGTAACACATAATTAATACAGGAGTTCAAACTACTGGCCTTCAGGTTAGGTATGAATTTTATATCGGACTTAAATTCCTGTTGCCTTCTTGAATAACCATGTCCCTTGGCTGTGCAGAGCAAGCTGCAGGCCTGTTCTGTCCTTCCAAAATGCCCACACAACAAAGTCTGAAATTCCGCACCAGTCTGCAGAGGTGCCGAAACCACTAACGCGTACTGGGGGGGGCCCCCCCCGTTTGTTACGGTTACAGTACAAAATTATCTCGTTCACGGATATTTTAGTAGCACACAGATTCAACCGCGAACAATCAGTTCCATGTTAGTAATTCCTAAAGCCAAACTGTACGAATCATGTTACCCGTACATACGAAGCCAGAACACGCTGCACAGCCTAACCCACAACTATGCTGACGGCCTGATACACATGTGATGGTTGTTTTTGTGGTGATGGTGGCGGGAGTGGCGGTGGTGCTAGCGGTGGTGACGGCTGTGGTGGTGGAGGTGGTGGTCTCCGCAATGGTGACGGCGGCGGGACGGTGGTGGTGATGGTGGTGGTGATGGTGGTGGTGGTAGTGGTGGTGCCGGCGGCGGCAGATAATACGGAATAGTTTTAGGTAAAATTTTGCTGATCTGCAGAGTTCCTTCCTATGTAGAAGCAATCTAAACTGTTTCATTACCCTGAGATCAAGCACGGGCAAGGCTACAGTCTCTTTCCCCGCACGTTAATGGTTTTTGTCTGCAGTGCAGCTGTTCTAACAAGTGATGATTTAATTAGACTTGTTTTAGACGTCAGAGGATAACTAGTGCAGAAAGTACAATTCTCTGTCCATTCAGCCATGTGGGCAAGTTAAGGGTTTTCAATAAAGAGCGGATAAATGCATTCTAATGGAGTACACAAATCCTTCAGATGTGTTCGTTTCGTTTCTCCCTGCCATGCAGCCTCGAAGTTCACTTAATTCAAATATAAACCCAGTGTAACAAACACACCAGCACGATGGATATCGCACTGCACAGCGACAGACTACATTTACTTGTATTCTGTTTGCAGTTAAACGTATCTTACTAACAGACTTACTTCGCCATCTTGCCAATATGTAGGGTAAGCACGGCTGTTAAAGCGGTGGCGCAGAACTGCGGTAGCCTTCCATAATGCTACTTTAAATGCCATTTCCCATCTCTTTAAACGTACATAAGCAATTTTTTTATAATTTCTTTATGTGCCCGTTTTTCCTTCTTCACACTTTTCGCCACTCCATGCTGTGATGGTAACGCCGAAAGAAACAACATCCCGACGGAGGAATGGGTACTTCTGCTTCTGCCTGAAGTTAGGCCTGAATCACACATCCGCCACACACACACACACACATACACACACACACATACACACACACACACACACACACACACACACACATTTCCTCAACATACGGGCGGCCGAACAGGAAAAAATCACCACGCATAAATGTGCTGATAAAGGAATCCGCTCTGACTGTGCTTTAATACGACAAATCACACGACGAAACAAACTGCATGATTTATCAGCCACATTTAAAGTCACTAAATGATAACATCACAAACTACTGGTATTTTAAAATACAGCGAGTGATTCCTGCTTATGTAATCAATCGGGTATTACGCAATTCTCACACCCAGGAGCTGCAGGTTTCCCTAACTAATTCCCGGTACAGATTACCATGCATAATATTCCTGCGCAGAATAAAACACAAGGAAACACAATCACCCCGTACCAACAATAATAATATTCCGTGCAACTAAACTTACACGGTTTTTCCATACAACACATTTTCACAATTAGAGGTTACAAGCACTCGCAACATGATTTCCTACACAGAGGCTTAATTCGAACTGTCTGCGATTCAGAAACATGCGAGGAACCACAGCAGTCTGTCAGTTAGCCGGACAGCATCATGTACAACTCTTGTCACCTGAATACAACCCTGTTTTACCGGAATTATCTTGAACACAACGTTGCACTGTCTTGTGTTGTACCACAACACAGCGCGTCCATATGTTAGCGGTTTTCATTTACGTAAGGACGTATTTTCAGTTGCGTAGATTATGCAGTTTTCAGGTACGATAATCCGAAAGGAAACGATAATGGTCGATTGTAAGGTACTATATCAGAATTTACCTGAAGTGCCTACCTACAGCCATTAAGACTGTATCACCCGGGCCCACCCGAATGCGACAGTGTGACATTCACTGCCGTCAACGTGACGTAGGAGGCGGGAAGCCGTGCATGGACAACACGGTTATATGGAAACACTACTTCCAGTAATGAGGTCATGAGAATATAATCATGAATGGGTGTTTGTAGCGTCTTCAAGGTACTACCTCAGCACACGCATGGAGGTAACGATATAGCGCATCGTGATCCCCCGACGCACCTCGCTCCGCGCTTAGGTCGTTTGCCCCCACACCCAACACATTACGCCTAGCGCGTAAATCAGTACGCGCGATGCCAAAGCTGTCTCCGGGCTGCCGACCCCCCGCGATCTGGAGCTCGTGCTCGAGGATCTAGTTGAAATTCGGAAGCGAAGCGCCCTCGAAGAAGCCGATCAACCTGAGCCTGAACCTATGGAGACGACCCTCGCCATTCCAAAATTAACTGGGGATTTTTATCTCGCTGCAGCTGGCATCTAGCTGCCTGAGGACACGGATTCGAACGAGCGGCGAGCAGCAACACACAGACAATGAACTGCGAGGACGCCTGCTTACTGCGAGGAGATGCTGAAGGAGCAGAAGGGGTGTTTGTCTCGCCAGACTTCAGTGCTTGATTTCTTGAAGTCACCTTCAAGGACTCGCGTATCGCCAGCCCTACTGGTGGACAGTGGACAGGACCCAAAACACCCGCCCACAGTTCAACAGGGAGTGGCTCCCACACAGCTATCTGTTTGTCGGATCTCGTATTTTTTGTAATGTTTTCGTAAGGATGAACGCATCTTTTCTCTTGGTCAAAACAGACTGTCTGGAACCATCCTCCCTACTTTAACATCCTGTTTATAGAAAATACGTCCCAACTTAACGTCGTCTCTACTAATGTCGTTGGTCTCGGAACCATCTACGACGTAATTCGGGGGAAGGGGGTGGCTGTACATCCAAGTGTGTCAGGACGGGCGGCAATCTTTCGGAAATCAGAGCCGTGTGACTCGCGAATTCAAGTTCCGAGCGCTGGCAGCCTGTCTGTCTGCTTGACGTACAGCTTGACGTACAGCCGCGTGTCGTTCTGTTTTGTCACAGTAATACACAATTACGTATGGAAATCTATTTTACTGGCTACAGGATTGTTTGATTATCCGAACAAGTCCAAAATCCGAACTAGGTATGACTGGATAATGACGCTCTATTTAATTCAATATTACATTCCACTTCTGTTCCACCATTCGAACAAATCGATAATCTGCACCAGACATAGGACTATAAATAATAAAACCACCACAGTGCGTAAATGATTAGAAATAAGTGCGTCTCATGTATAAGCATTCAGTAACGTTCGTAATACCTAAAATTATACCACGTGTTACATGAAAATAAATGCCCATAATCAACCTTCCCTCTAATTTTTTTTACAGCCGCGCGGACCTGCTGCTGCTGTGAGCAGAAAATTTTTACACAACCTGACAACTGCGCGGCACTTTCAAAGTTTTGTTGTAATATGTATAATAAGAATATTTACAACTAAAATTGAAAAATTACAGCTGCGCAGCAACAATTCAGTGTGCGCGGGAGCATTTCAGTTATAGCGCGACCGCGCACCCGCGCAGCTTAGAGGGAACATTGCCCATAATATCAAATCTGCACCCATTACTGACTAAAACACTTCTGTGTGCGACCTTTCTCGACATTTCCTGCTCAAGTAATCTCAATTTCATTAAATCTCTTCAGTTAGAACGTGTTTTAAGAGGACGGCCGTACAGAGGGACGGACGGACGGACGGACAGATGGCCACAGAGTAGCTTACATGCGCTTACGAACGCAATTCAACGGGAGTGTCGCAAAAAATCTTCATGGTCACATATCAAACAACAGCAACTTCAGACCAGCTCTGTTTCCAGTTCCAGTTCCAAGCTGACTCACCTGACCTCACCGACATCCTCGCGTACAGAAAGAGACAGTCGTAATGCTTTGCGATTCACAAAGCGTTTTGGTAACTTGGTAATACAATCACAGCAGGCCTAACTACTTACACGCAACCTGCAAATACAATCATAATAGGCCTGACCTGGCAATACAATCGCAGCAGGCCAAACTCGCTACATACAACCAGGCAATACAGTCACATTACGCCTAACTTGTTATATCCAACCCTTCATCATTGCGACCACAAAAGGAGAGACAATTGTCATCAATAGTCGCAAGCACAAAATGCGACAGGGAGAATACGACAGGTCTGTCTCGCTCTCTCTTGCATAATGAACATTCTGTAGCTTCGTGATACAGAATTTTCCAAAAGTTGTTACGTACGTGGTTGGTCAACAAATTTTTTCTAAAGTCTCATTAGCGTGTTCACAAAAGCACGCCAGCGGACCCTAGGCTCAGCCAATTCAATCCACTGCACGTCTTCAGACTCGGTTTTAAATAACTAACTCCATATTAACACAGCCATCCCACTTACCCCACCTACTTCAATTCTATATTCAGGTTTCAGAAAAAGACGCTCTTCTTTCACTCTACATGCCCTTCCCACATCTCAGTTCTTCATTTTGCAAGTTCTTTTTAATATAGTTTTCTGCACTCCTTTAATAACAGAGCTCTCTCAGATATGCATGCAAATATACGTACACTACCAATCAACGTTTTGTTCTCAGACTCTCCCCTCTGAGACCAAGTTTTTTACATCCATATAAATGAAGCAAAATTACAGCGATTCTCTGAAGTTTCTGACAATCAGAACAATGCGATGTTTGGCATTATCCACTGCCTGACTGCACCTGTGGTATACTGGCTGTAGCACAAAGCACTCGTACCGCCCCCTGGCCGATTCTACAGTCTCCGTTAATGACAAAAAGATATCTGCCAGTATACTGACAATCATGCCTGAAGCTGACGTATTTTGTGTCGAATGGTAGCCTATAATGATGAGAGAAACGTAAGTGGGAAAGGATGTGGAAGGAAGTCTCTCTTCCCCAGTTTGAAGTACTGTGCTGGAATTTGCCTTGAGTGACTGACAAAAAACACGAAAATTCCCACCCAAAACAGTCGACGCTCCGGCGGAGATTCGAAGCACGCACCTCCCAAATACAAGTCAGAAGCGTTACGGCACAGCAACTTGCTCTCCACACCCAACACAATGGCAGTAGCAAGGCTGCAGGTGTAATCTGCGCACTTCCTATCTCAGCTCCTTTTTGACAGGATACGCCGAACCAAAAGTTCCGAACTGAAGGGAAGTAAGCATTTCTGGAATTCAAAATCGTCATGAATGTTACCTCCACGCACCCCGCCATGAAGACGTACCGTAGGATCAGCACGAATAAATCTCCGCCCATTAAACAGCGCTGACTATATGAAAGCGGTCGGATTCACACTGCCACCTGTACAGTGTCCTCAGAGACAGTCTGGATGCTGCAACGGGGACGAGCCACATCCACGCACCAAACTGAACACCGATACTCCATCAACTGCACGTCACTTTATTTAAACCTACACAACCACGTTTCTCAAACAATGACAGTAACCATAAAAGCATCACGCCAAGCACCTCCCTACATGCCACCAGGCTGCAAAATATTTTCTGCCCTATTCAGTTGGCGGCACCGTGTTCCTGAATCCTCCGAAAGGCGGCACGCTGACACAAAGTTCAGAATCCCAGGACGCGTTAAATCCTTCCTTAAAAGTTAAAAAAAAAGCTGGACATATGCGATCACCGTACCTGGTACGTATGTGCGACGTGCGTGCGTGTGCGTGCGCGTGTGTGTACGTCTCCCTGCTATCATTTCAACTACTGAAACAGTCGACGTTAACGGAAATGGGTGTGAACGTTGTGCCACTGGAGAGTGGCATGGTGGACGGAACACCAGCGAAAACACACTTCAGGATAATACAATTAAGCACGACACTACGCCCGTATCTTAGCACACTACTCAGCCTCCCTGCAGAAATCTTAAGGGGGACTGTAAAACAGCAACACGGAAGCCGTGCAAAGCGCTGTGTATCTTTCGGTTTGACAACGATAACCCAATGAAGTACTGGAAACCGGCCGGTGAAATTACGCACGAAGATACACAGTGTACATAACTGCACACTGTGTATGAGACACACGCACCATTCATAAGTCAGACACCACACACACGCAGGCAATGCGGCACTTTGACATGACATCCGGTAAACTGAGCGTACTGGCCTACAGAAGATGCGCTTCAGCAATAACTTCTTCAAACAACTTAACAAAAAAATAAAATAAAATAGCAATAGCAATAATAATAATAACAACAAACTAGCAGATCTGGCGCACTGGAACCTCACGGCAGCACAACCAGCAGGCTTTGCAAGTTCTGCTCCCAACTCCTTCTTGTACAGATGTGTGAAGGCGCGCCCTTGTTTGTGTGCGTGCTTGCGTGCACGTACGTTCACACTTTCTACACACTTGGTTATGCCGTTCATTTACATCGGTTTTCGTAATATGCATTACACCAAAATAAAAGTTGCCCCTTCGCCCAAGCACCTCGCCATGGTGGTGTACTGGGGCGTGAATGCAAGGCGCCAAGCATTCTAAAATCCAGACACTATACGGAAGATTTACGAAGACGGTAACATCTCGGGTAAGCACAACAGTGCCGACACACAATATGCAAGTGGAAATTACTATTCAAAAGAAGTCCAGTGTGTGAACTGTGAACAAAAAACGACGAAACAAGTAGCCAAAAGTTAAGAAACCGCACCACAGGCCGGCCAGATGAGAGAACGTGGCTGGTGGTACCGCTTCCGATATGCGTGGTTGATTTTGTAGAAACGCATTTGAATTCAGAATTTTATAACACCTGACAAGCATTACTGCACAAGAGGAGAGAGATTAAACACCACGCAATAGGCCTACACTGATCGCATTTTCTAGTTTCGTTCCTTGCCGTTGTGCAACTTAACTGCTTTGTATCAGTGTATATCAGACACACACTTGTAGCCGTACAGCCGTCAGCAGCACTGAATGACATCGCAATGTGACTTGCTTCGTTCATGGGGCGGGGGGTGGGGGTGGGGGGGGGGGGTTCCAACAAGACTTGTATACCTCAGTAAGGTCCATACTGCACGTAATGCACAGACCTCTGTACTACGCATGACCCATTTAACCCTTGTGGAAGGTGAATATAGCAAATCTGTCCCTATGCACATCATGTCGGTATATGGAGGAAAGGAGGTGTAGCTCCACTCGTTCGTAACCTCGGCACTGGATGGAGGCGAATGGACACAGGCAAACGCGCCGGCCGTTGCACCTGGGTGAAAGAGCCCCCGGTACGCGATGAACAGACGGCTGGGTGAGACCTGCAACGACCCTGGCCTTAAAGCAGATTCACAGCGCTAATTGACAGGTCAGCTGGCCGGACCTGCATTAGAGCAACTCAAAGATGGTGGTCAGGATTGATACCTGCGCTGTTATCCGTACGTGTTTAAGAAACAGTTTACTGTGCTGAGCAGCACGCTGGGAACGAACTGGGACGTTATGTACTGCGGGTGTTGAGCAGTACGCAAGTGACAATGCAGGCTGGTGTGAAACCCGGCTCCAAGTCACTGTTGCTCTGGAACTGTTATAACTTGATTAAAGGCGTTCTGCGAACCGCGCAGGGTTGCCAAGGGTAAGGTCCAGAGCAGCGCCTGCTCATACGTCCTGCAAAGGCATACTGCAGATAAGGTAACGCGTTAGCAACTGTGAGCAATCTTGTTCCTGTGCGCACCACGAAGACACATGGTGGAGTGAAGGTATAGCTCCAGTCATTCTTAATCTCGGCACTCGGAGGTAAGTGTGGGAACCGAACAAGTAATGGCAGACGGACTGTCTGGGTATGAAGCTGAGGACAGAAGCTCAGCCGGTGCTTTTGGCAGGACTGCATTAGGGCGAAATTTTGAGTTAATAGTGAGCGGCTTTTGTGAACTCGGCGATGAAACTTACTGTTACTTACAAGCAGGTAACGTCTTGACCGTATTATTACATATTCACAGCATCGTGCACTTAGTCGGTGAGTCTGTTAGTTTCGTTGCGAAATATACGCGCGCGCGCGCGCGCGCACACACACACATACATGCATCATAAATACATACGTACGTACATACATGCACCCGATCAGTTACTTCACTAATTGAGAAATAAGCGCATGTATACACTACATGCATGCGCAAAGCGACGCTGAGGAGTTTCATTACAAATAGCCTACAGAGGAAAATTCTGTTAACGTAGCAAATACACCGATTTACAGGGTCAGAACAATGGATGCTAGCAGGCATGCCTATTCACACAAGAATATTACAAGCACGAACTGTTGCACGCCGAACTATGCGGAACACGCGAGATAACAAGTAATCTGTGCACATTTTATCTCTCACAATCATAAATCAGAGTTGTCACCATGCACGTATTTCCGGGAATTACTGAGGCCATCATATAACCCTGGGAGAATACCCATAAAACTGAAGGACGCCAAGTTCACGTCTCGGTACAGTTCCTCTGTGTTCAAAGACCAGAGCCATACGAAGAAGCGTCAGGCTTACAGTTCCCTAAAGGCTACTTCCATGTGCTGGTAGTCTGCTTTCCTTATTCTGTAACGAAAACTCAGACGCTGTACCATTACAACTGTGCATGCATGCCGCATGGCTTTCGAGCCAACAGATGGGTTCTAATGGCACTGTGCATGTTACCGCGCCAGTTCACCAATACCACCAATTATGCCACGCAGATCTGCTTCACTTCTGACGAGGGCGAGACGGTTAAGCAGGTCCTAATATACTGTGGCAACAGGGCTTAGAAAAACTTGCACGCTTTGCCGAAGTAAACAATGTAACTCAGCAACAATACGCCATTCGCAGCTACGCACGACGGGTGATTCTTTGGCATTCCTGACTTATCCCAAGGGTTCCGGGGAGCAATCTTCGTTATCGTGACTGAGGTTATAGCCTAAATGGTTTTCGCCGCCATCTCCAAAAAAATATAGGGACATTACATACCATAAAATAGACCACAACACGTCATTCCAGCTTATCGATCAAAACTACTGTGCCATTCGACGCCAGCAAGTGCAGAATGCGTCGTGACATTCAACAGCTCAAGACTTCATCGATATTCTTGTGCGGCAATAGAAGATAACAGTTCATTTGGATATGCAATTTGGTGTGGGCTAACAGAAATGTTACTACGGGTAACTGTGTCATACCTGCGTGCAGGAGACTTCTGCGGTGCGGGTGCCATTACTGATGTACAACAACGTTCACTTGGCTTAACGCTGTCTTCAGACAGCGTTCAACTTTAATAACAACGGTTAACGCAATGGCTACTGGGTGGCCAAAAAACTTGCGCCCAGAAAAAATTTTTCTACACAAAAAAGTAAAACCGGGCTCTTGAACACGTTAAACCCTTATCTTTACAGAATGTTTTTTTCCATGCCCCCCTTAACGCCCCCATTTACCCCTTATCGCCTTGCATTAAACTACAGGTGTTCAAAAAGATGCGTTCCTTCCCCCCCCCTCGTGTTTGCTGTAGTCGTGACAAAATTTAAAGTAAGGGCGGGAACTGTCACATACCGTTTTGTTTTTTTTTAAGTTTTCTGGCGTGTTAGAGTAACCTTTTACACTTTTTATATCAGAATAGTATCTGGCGTTTATTCATTAAGCTGAAAAGGCGCAAGAGTTTACGATAATTATAATCGCAGATAGAATGATCTGAATAAGAAGAGTGCAAAATACCCTTCTGAAAAACGCGGAGGATACTGCCGGATACTATCCGCCATTACCAACCGCGAACGACAAACAGTTTCGATCTCACACAAGACACAGTGAGACAAGATAACCAGCAGGTGACATTTCTACAGTGACCTTCAAGGAACTGGTTACCATTCAATGGACTGATGACATAAGACGGCAACTTTATCACTACCTATAAATTATCACAAACCAACTAATGCACTCTATTCACATTAAATTGTTCAGAAAAATGCTCCTACATGTTTCGAACCATTGCATGGTTCATCCTCAGGGAGTCGCACAATCACTAATCACACGCACTGCCACAACATGATAACAAAGGTTAGTCACAATTTAAAATGTACCTGTTGCGTTGATAAAATGTCATTAAAACTTGTCTTCTTAAACGGTGAATAAAACTTGGTTAAAAAGATGTGTTATGCGTCGGTGTCTGGAGCGGTTGCTGGAGTGCCCTGTGATACTGTCAGTGGCAACGCGTGTTACGTTAGGTGGGCGGGAGACACGCAAATTTATCACCACCGCTACGAGCTATGAAATTTAAAATAAAAAAAAAACAGTTTCGTGCTTCATTATCTTGCCAAGGCTCCGACCTGGAGAGAACAAAATCGTGCAATGTAGAGCGAGAAACGTTCCGTTTCTAGGAGGCTGTAGGACTGCCATTTCCGTGTTACGTACTGCCCTGACAGCATTACCTTGTCTTCGCCGTCCCAGGACTTACAACCCCACTCACTTCCTTTCTGCTGCACGTCCAGACACACAGAAAGCAACGCATCAAGGTAGGCACACTGACCTCTTTCTATCGAAAACAAGAACGCACAAGGCACAACTCCAAACAATGTACCATTTACCCAAACACAGCTGGGTTCCCAGAGCGTTTACGGTTGAAATTTTTCCAAATCCAGTGGGCCGCCTTTACTGAAATTACTTAAACGTTCTTAAGATCCTGAATTCCAAACAACATCTTTGATTTGTCAAAAAATAACAACTGAAATGCGGCAAGTAATGTTGGATACTGTTCGACATTACCTCCGTCTGTTATCCGTCATTTACGGCCACCTCACGTCTGCAACTGAATCGTCATACAAAACCTACTGGCGCTAGCAACGTCACTCGCAACGCCTCTAACAGCTATAATCAAGCTCATTCGAACGCAGTATAATGAACCGCGACATATGTAATAACTGCATACTTAAAAAAAACTGCAATTTTAGGAAAACACATAATAGCGGCTGCAACAGAAACGCAGCTCAGTTTACCAATGTGGCGACAGGTCAAAACAAGTTTCCTGTAGCAACAGAACTTATTTAATCTGTTCCCTGTCAAATCGCAACGCCAGAATTGCCTAGAGGGGCGCGGCCGAAATTACCAAGCCTATCCGACAATCCTCTCCCTTACCACAACTTCATTTAAAAACAACAGGTCACTGCTCGAAGTGTTTACACCTTACTTTGTTCACCGACTTATGCTCAACAACTGTGTTCATAGAGCGTCGAATGTACGGGTGGCTGTAACTGACACAGAAAGAGTGTGAAAGGAAGCAATCAGAGCTTTGTAAATGTGGGATACACGATGCCAAGTTAGCTATTTCAGTGCCACACACGTCTTTCGGCCATTAAAGCTTATAATCTGTGGAGCTCAATGAGTTTCGTATTTCCATAAAATTAATTTGACTGATTGCAACACATTCGTGCGTAGATACACAGACACACAAACGCGCGTGAACAGGGGACATTGCTGCTTATGGGGCAGGCGGTTATCGTCTTCCATTTACATTAAGCATTCAGGTCTCCGTGCAGGAGAAGGTGCACAACATTAGGGCCCGTCCTGTCACTGTGTTAGTATCTGCGCACCTTGTCAGGGCACTACAGTACATTCATGCTGTCCACCCAGGCCACCCTTCAGATGCTGCTCCTTACCTAGGCAGGTGGTGATGCTGCGGCAGCTGCTCTTGGCTGCCAGTAGTAGCGGTCCCGGTGGAGGCACACACCGATGTACTGATGCCACTGTCTAAAGCGTCTCCAGACACCTTCTCAGGCCCCACAACCTCGGATTCCATTGCAGATGCCTCAGCTCCAGCATCAGCTTCTGCTTCCACCGACTCTCGTGATTCCGCCATATTCGACGCTCAACCTGCAAGTCAACATAGTATATGATAGGAGCTGAATCTTTCTCCAACAACGCTCCTTCAGATGATATGTGCAATTAAGGGGTTACCGTGGCCGAGATTCAGAAAGATGCGGACGACTTTGTTTTTATTAGTTTGTGGCAATATCTACATTTACAGAGTTTAAAAATGGAATTGGAAATAACAGTAACAAGCCACACCGTGCCTGAAGATATCGTTTTAAAAGAAGGATAAACTCAAATGGTTATTTACTTTATTAGACCAAAAACTGCTACCGCCCAACAAACACTGCATACCAGGAGGATCAAGTATAATAACAAAAACTATTTCTTTTCTTTCAGGACACTTGGCTTTTAAATTCTGTCCACGATCCAGCGTTCCGAAATTAAAAAAAAAAAAAGTACAGAAGTACAAAAAGTAAATACAGTGTTTTGAGAACAGGTTATGTTTCCGTTCTCAGGCAGAACGGTGAGAAGGCACCGACTCAGGCCTAAGTGTGCGTTACATGTGCAGTGTCCACGTCTGAGGCTCCTACACAAACCCGGACAATAAAGACACCAAAAGCAGGTATCCTGTTTACACCGCTCACGTTCTTCGCATATATTCTCGGTTAACAAGCATAACTGATTCCCGTTCACACTGTTCACAGCGAACAAGAAGCTTCACGGCAGCCACAAGCTTCGGCCCACTTCATCCAACACGGCACACGATACTTCAGCGCCAAAACAAGAAACAGAATATTAGCACTGCAGTCAGAATCTACAAGCAACAAGGTTAAGCCTACTACCGGACAATTACTGAGCAGCTTGGCTCTACAGCTGCATTACCAAATGGATCACAAAACAAACACCTCTGATATGCACAAATCACGTGTTTCCGCAGTCAGGTCAGACGTCTCAGCCACTACTTATAACAACTTTAACCAACTTCATACCATAAAATGTGTTTAGAACTGCACTATTTTATCGTCGTTTTCAGAATTAATTTAGTACTAATTATTCGTGTAATTATATAAAAGTATTTTACACCACAGAAATTTATATGAAGCACACAAAAACCGCTAGCGACATTAATAACATTCACGTTATATGTGCAGTGACGGATCATAAAATTGTTTTTGGTAATAATGCGTAACAGGATTACCGGTTATTTATTTGACAAGTATCCCTAAAGATGACTCATGAATGGTATGGAAAAACGTTGTGTGAATCTGTCGTATAATAACTAAACCTTGTATGCTACTGTGTGCCTCAGATGGCGCTGTAATTACTGTTACCCTCAGTGTGACTCTACACGACGGAAATAATTCCGTACACAGCTTTACACTGCACACTGCAGAGTAAAACATACGTACAAGCCTGTAACTGTACGGTGTTTCACATGGGTGTAAAGTTCACTCTCTCAACAGGGAATGGCGTAAACTGAGGTTATTTGAAGACGACGTGCTAAAAAATAGGCGGGCGTAAGTAAAATGACACAGAACAGAAGCAGAGATAATGAGGGGATCCACAATTTCTTTACTCTTCCCGTAACAGTGTTAGCGTACCTAAAACGATAAGAATGAAATGGACAAGCACGACAGGAAGGGCAAGATTTTAATACAGTAACTTTACAACCCTCACGGTAACAGCCCTCTTGGAACTTCCGTAGACAGACAGGGCAGCAGATAATTTCTCGACTAACAAACGAACCGTCTGCTCAGAACAGATCCTTGTACTTTCAATGCGTTTAACTTCCTGTTACTGATGTCAGGAGGTGTACAGGCCTACTGCAAGAAAACAAGAAGTGTTCTTAATCTACTATTAGAATCCACTCAGCTGTATCGTTTTCAAGCATATTCTAGCTTTCGTGTTGCCACCAGGATACAACAGCACTGAATGCTACACACAACTGTATCTTACGCTGAAGCATAGACTAAAACAGACCTATAGTTGTGCTCTTAATTCTAGGAGCAGAACGCAGGTCATTTGGAAAAGTTATTGAACTTACTGCATGGTCACCGTGCATTCAGCAATCCTGTCTACGTAGATGCATCACCCTCATATAGTCATACGGCAAGACATCACGGGGAGAAGACGTACCTTGCGCGTTACTGCAGCATCCTTCAATGAGACAAAGAATCAAAGACACATGCAATCACACTACGTGCACACACTCCGAAAGGAACTTTTCTGAAAACAGTAACTTGCGCGTTACTGCAGCATCCTTCAATGAGACAAAGAATCAAAGACACATGCAATCACACTACGTGCACACACTCCGAAAGGAACTTTTCTGAAAACAGTAACTTGCGCGTTACTGCAGCATCCTTCAACGAGACAAAGAATCAAAGACACATGCAATCACACTACGTGCACACACTCCGAAAGGAACTTTTCTGAAAACAGTAACTTGCGCGTTACTGCAGCATCCTTCAATGAGACAAAGAATCAAAGAGACAAGCAATCACGCTACGTGCACACACTCCGAAAGGAACTTTTCTGAAAACAGTAACTTGCGGATGTTCGACATCAGGGGTCTCGCCTCCTCAGCACGCTGTTCTCAGACACCCCTACCCTACTGTATGTTCCTCCCTTAATGCGACAGAACAGAACTCACGCCCACACACGACACCAAACAGATTTCCAATACGTACTGCATATCGCAATCTTTACGTTTTTCCACTCAAGACACGAAGACATGGATGCGAAACTTAATCTGCACTTAATTTTTCTGTGAACGCAATTCGACTCACGTCGTTAGGAGACAGAGCGTGTGTGCAGTTAATATCATTACCTACGGACTAAATACAACTCTACACTTGCTCCTCCTTCAAACCAAACCGGCTTCGAACAAAGCCACGCTTCAAGCAATTCCTACACAATGATACGCGCACGCCATAGTTCTCTAGACGGCCTTGATCCAATACTTGGTAATGCATTCTGCAAGTAGCTGCTGGGTGAAGCACACTCTGAAGACAGAGGCAGCAAGTTTCCACAAAACGTCGGCAGGTTTCAACCAGACTACACTACACGACGTCACACCAAATAAACTCCGGGTGTTTAGTAACATGACACAGGGCCTACAGACCTCACTCCTTGAGAAATTTGTGGTTCTCACGGCGGCGAGTATCGCGGTTACGTGCCCGTCTGACACAGTGCACGGTGTCACATTTCAGAAGATCGCTTTTCTTAACAAGACTTGAGCATCATTTCTGTAAAGTAAGAAGCAGTGGGCGGCCGTTGTCTTTTTATCAAAATTTCCGTAAAGTAAGGAGCAGTGGGCGGCCCTTGTCTGTTTATCAGCATTTCACTATATCGGTACATTTTATTCATTCCTTACTTCATGCCCACTTTGAAGCGCATTCGTCCGCCACTTGCTGAACATATCAATGGACACAAGAACCAACACAATCTTCCTCTTGTAACAGAAAGTGCTAATGTTACTGTTAGTATTACTGTTACACAATCAGCATTATCATCGTCGTGCGAATGGCTACAAGCCGATACACGTGTTCAACAGACATCACCAGCTTGCACGTGTAGACACTGCAGTTTACTGCCGATGTCTTCATTCTACCTTTCCAGTTTCCTCATCTCTACAGAATTTAAAAAACAAAATATATTTCTCCTTCCACACTTATCAAGCATTATTATCATTCCACCTCGTTTTACGATGCCTGCCTCCAGACTGTCTCCTGCGACTGTATTGGCTTGCTTTCTTCTCCTGCTCAATTCGTCGCCAATTACCGACTTACAACTCACTCGACGCTACGAAACCTCTGCAAATGATTAAGAAAAAGAGTTGAACGTAAAATGTCGGTTGGAAAACTTGAGGGGAAAGAGGAATAGATACATATCTTCACTCCGTTGAACGGTGAGTGTCGCAACTACAACAGCGTCACCTTTCAAAATCAGATGAGTATTACTTACGACTGATGTCAGGCATTACAATCGAACAGACGCGCAACACTGCTGTTTTACACACTAACCACGACACACAGCAAGCAGGCTACATCACAAAGCCTACAGCTGCAGCCATACCAATTTACAAGAATAAAAACGGCTTCGTGACATTTGCATCGATGTTCGTTACTTATTGACAGGTACTTGAAATTTCGGAGGCGCGCGACTGTTTTCACTGACTAGGCTGCAGCCTGAACACCCGAGGAATTGCAATTCGATTTCAGGAAGGGGCAAGAAGACGCAACTCTTCTCCACAGCGTCCAGACCGGCACCGGCAACCGCCAAGTCTCACAGTCAGTGGGGAGCGGGGGTGGCGTCCTTCCCAGAGGTAAAGTGACCGGGTTGTGAATGCGACCACTGACCCTCACCTGCATCACGGTACATAATGGGTGGCGCTACACCTCCACTGCCCATACGCCTTCATACTGTGCAGAACAGATGTTGTTTCAAATGTCGAGGTTGGAGGTGACATGTCAATGCCACACTCGCGCGCGCACGAATGCGCCAGAGTAATTTCCGTTGTGGGGAGAACCATCACGAGCTGAAGCCTTCAACATAATAAACCTGACCTACCCCGCTGCAAAGGAAATGAATCACAAGAGGGCAAAGCACAAACACAATACAAGGCTAAGGAAAGAGTAATACTGCTGACATGGTGTTTACAGATTCAGGCTCCCTTTTCAAAGTTGTTTAATACACAGGACACTGCGCAACATTCTTGACACTGCTAAGGGTTGTATTTCGTACAATATATTTGCTCATAAACGTTATTCTTGCTAAGTCCACCTTCCTTACTTTGCAAGAACACGCTTACAGGGAACATGTGGCAGTGCCCGCCCATGTCCCTCTCGCCGGGGTGCTGCGCAGAACACCGCTAAACGTACCCACGAAGCAGGGAACTTGAAACGAAACCGTACACTGAGAAGGCTCAGGACTGTCAGCCTTCAACAGTTATTGTTATGTTAACAAATGCAGGAGTGTGATGCATGCGGGGCATGTAGAACGCAAGGAGTGACGCGAAACACGTAACAAATTCTCGTCGAAGGACTGGGTGGACGACAAAGGCATAGTTGATAAAATAAGACAAGCAATGTATGTATAAGGTAACAATGAGGCGCGTTCGCGTAACCACTGTTGCCGTGGAGAAGCAATAAGTATTACATATTCTGAGTCTGTGTCTGTATTTGTGCCGTAGTTTTCCGACATGCAAAGCGCATGCGCCGTATTATATTGTCATCTGTGACCTGTCCGGCTCTACCATATTTTTCCACATTATCTCACAAACGGCACGATTTTCGAAAAAAAAATGATACTGAATAAAAAATGTGTGCTTTGATTTCCGCTGCAACTTTTGTCTGAAACACTTCTCATTCTAAGAAGAATTCAGCGAGATATTACCATAAATGTACATACGTCTTCAAGTAAAGCACCTGTTATTCTTGTCAGATTTTAATGACACTTGAATTTTCTCAACAGATTTTCGAAAAAAATACTCAAATATATTTCACGAAAATCCGTCCAGTGGGAGCCCAGTTCCATGCGGACGGTCGCACGGATGGACGGACGGACGTACAGACAGCCAGACAGACGGACAGACAGACATGACGAAGCTAACAGTCGCCTTTCGCCGTTTTCCGAACGCGCCTAATAATAATAATAATAATAATAATAATAATAATAATAAACTGGAGTTCAAACACAGCGTGCGAGAGTGTGAACTTGGGTCGTCTGACCGAATTCAACAGCAGTTAGCACGGCTGTGCATCTCCGCGTTCTACCTGAGCGATTTTAAGAATCTGGGGACGACGTTGTTCGAAACAGTTTGTATCTGTCTGCATCAAACAGCACAGTCTTAACTAACATTACTACGACCCACATGCCACAAGATGTCAAATTACCACTGCCATTTCTTTTACGTTTTGCCATCAACTGTATCAATATGACGTACATATGAAAGTCTGAGGTGGCAACAACAGCAACGCTTACTGCTTCACACTCCCGTGGTTACTTTGTGTACCATATGGTTTAATATTCAAAATAATCTACGAAGTGTGTTTTTGCATTTTTATGTGTCTCAGAACAAAGGACAATACGGCCCTGTAATGCACTGACTGACTGGTTTTTATAACACATAGTGTCTACTGTGCGGTACAAACGGAATCTTTAAATATAATTCTGGTTCCTCTTCCTCTCTAAGGGTTAATATAAATTCTTCTATTATTCTGTAATAATCGATTAAATATGCATGTTTTGTTCACGTACCTTTGTAAAGCGTAAAATATGGTGACAGCGCGAAATGTGCATTCACTTTCAAGCTACAGGGCATTCCAGTTGATATAACCTCTCCTACAGCTGTCACAATCTGTACACGCAGTATTTGGCTATACTCTCATGTTCGTGCCTGCTTCTTTCGCGCTGGGCCTCTGAACAGGTGCAAGTGTGGGGCGATTTGAACTCAACTCAGCTCGTAACACGCGCGACTCGAAATGCGATGACACGACCGGAGTTCAGGTGACTTGTTACGTACTTACATCAACTGCCCAGTTCGCACAACAAATCACTCAACACATACACGCACTACTTGTTCAGAACTAACAGAGCCGGCGGTTCCGGCGCGCAGTTCATCTACCAACCATCCCAACCGACTATACCTTCGCCACTGACACAGTGTTTACATACACTAATCAAAGCCACCGTGATCATGTTTCACTTACGTGCCGCGTTACGAACAACAATAGAAAAAAAACGCCTAAAACTGACGGCCGCCTTTGTATGTGTCACACAACACGCCCGTGTCGCAAGATGGCTATCTGCAGAGTGTGTAGCGCTGGCCCGTCGCGGGCAGCAACGCACGGTCACATTCCCTCATATCGCTATTCATCCGTAAATTTTTCAATACTGGGGGGTGGGGGGTGGGGGGGGAGAGAATAGGCTTACCCTTTGTATTTACTTCTGCAGGAATTCCTGCGTGTTTTATGCAACAAAAGCGAATAACAGCGGCCGCGCGGTCTAAAGCGTGGGTCTGCGTCCGCTCGCTTGCTGGGATTGCGGGTTCGAATCCCGCCGGCAGGCATGGATGTCTGTCTCTTATGAGTGTTCTGTCTTGACACGTAGAGGTCTCTGCGTGGGGCTGATCACTTGTCATACCCAGTGTGGTGTGTCTGAGTGTGATCGTGCAACCTCGACAATGAGAACGCCCTGGCCCACTAGTGGTTCTTGCGCCATGGGGAAAAAAACTATGCAATAAATAAGAATGACAGCAAAAGCAATCCCTGTACAGGCCTGGACAGGCCCTGAGCGTTCCAGGAGGTTGAAGCTCCCAGAATTTCTAGACAATCGGCACATAAGGCGGTAAGGTTGTCAGCCCTGCACACTGGAATAATGACAGTAAAACTTCAAAAATATCAAAACGCGGACGAGCCACGTCATATATTCTGCGGGCCGCGTGTGTTCACACACCTCGTCTGGGGTTTCTTGCGGGATCAAGAACGCACCTTTCGCGTGAGACTTTCCGCAACTCTAATATGAAATGTGCCTTCACTGCAGTGGTAAGTCAAGCACTGGCTTTCTCCCGATTGGCAAAGTGGTCACAGCCTGAGACGATGTCAGAGCGATATCCCCGCTGACAACAGGAAGGAACTTACGATAAAGACGCCAGCAGTCGTTCTGGACAAGAAACTGATACAGAATATAGGAAACACCCATTCACCACCATCGGTACCGTCTGTTCGAAGAGATGAACACTGCAGGTACGTTTAGGCGGAGGCCGGATGAAATTACTTCCAAGTGTGGTTCAAAGATCGTTGAACTGCCATTAATCAATCAAAACGATTGAAAGTGCTTTACAGGTGCACCGAAAGACCTAAAAATAACAGGTTATTATCAGAGATAATAATTAATTTGTATACAGTATTGTCACTCTGGTGTTCTAGTGGTGTCAGTATAGTCACTGAACTGAAATGTGAACTGAGCACCACTTGACTTTCTCGCGGCCAGGTACAGACACAAAAAATAATTGCAACTGGGACTGCCAACAGCTGCATGCTCGTCTCACCTCAATATACGAATATGCAGAGTACAATACTTTCTCCATACCGGGCACGAGATTGCTATGGGTCGACTTCCGTCCAAGGAGACCTATCAAATCTCTAAAGCGATTGTTTCTAAATCTAGAAGGTCATCATAGCAGGAAAAGACAGGAGAAACATCCTAACATACAAAATGCTGACGGACAGTACACACCTGCAAATACTGTCGACACACAATGTTTGCAAAGACATACAGTCCGTGTTTTTATAACAGTGGAAACATATTAACATTTACTCACACAATACAATGTTACATACGCTTGCGATGTGTTCACTGATGTGAAGGGGAAGACCTCCTACCTACAACGTACGGTGCTTCCAGCTTACACTTTTTGTTACGGCCCGATGACGGCTCCCTTACGAGCCGACACCAGTTGCCAATAAAACGTCTGTTGAACGACTTGGTGGGTCCGATTGTAGAATTAAATAAAGTATATATCTACGATCAATATGCCAAAGGAGATGTCTTACATTAAAAAGGGAGTGACACGTGTAAACGGACGAGTGTTCGTTTTGATAACCCTGATCGAGAGAACCAGCGTGTGCCATGCGCTGCTCAAAAACACGTTAACGCCGCTGTGCAAGCCACGAGCCAGAAACAAAACGGAAGAGAACACGAGTACTTGGTGTTGTGTTTTTCTAGGTTATGGCACCATGTCGTCAGATAGGCATCGATGTTTCTCCGAAATGTGACGACGCTGAAGGTGTAGTCACTATGTTCCTCTGAAACGTCGGTCCCCATTTACGAGACTACACAACGTCATAACCCAGAAGATCGCACTATGAACATGTACTGCCGTGCAAACTTTATACCTTACACATACAGACAGTTACTTCAACATATTATTTTAAATCAAAACATATGGGAACTGTTCCGTTGTAATATTCTCCGTGTGATGCCAAAGCATGTTCGTAATAACCTATCTTTTGAACTGGCGGCACGACAGAAATAGAACACCTTTACCTTTTACATCAGCATGTCTAAACACAAGCATGAAAACCATTAAAGCCAATGAAGGTCACCTTGGCCAAGCTTCCAACAGTGTACGAAGATTGCAGTAAAATGGCCGTTTTATAGGAATGATGCATTTCATTACTACGCGTGCTCTAACAAGATGGTGTTTATGATGCATTTCACAGGCACCATATAACAATCTCCTTATACAGCAATCGCAACGAACCGAACAACTTTCCGCTTCTGACACACATCGTTCAGTACAAATACCTGTATGCAAAAATTCATCCTACACGACATACACAACGCGTATTCATGATCCCAACCACGTGTCAGAGATTCGTGTCACATCCGTTACTAAACAGTACACACACTTTTTCACTTTTCTCTTCTCCCTCTCCATTCCTTCCACTTATCATTTCAATCCTTCTTCTACCATGCCCCTTCTTTCCTTCCTTATTTCTTCACACCCTGGCCGCTTCATCCCGCGGAAAAGGCCCCCGGCACCTGCTGAACAGCAAGCGGCTTGGTAGGCCCCACAGCCGATCTGTCAATTTGTTACTAACAGCAGTAAGGAACGAGTTTCTCACACGGTACATAAAACACGACTGTGCTTGGTCTCCATTCTCAGGTGTCACACAAGGTCGAAATCACAAGCGTATTTTATGTGAATCCAGACAGCAAAGTTGCCAGTTAACAACACAGCAAGCCATGCACTGCTCCAGCAGCTATCTGGTTTAGCAAAATGTGAAAATTATTCAATGCAGTTCGCACCACCCTACATACGTACTAGTACACAGCGTCTGTACGCTACGTTTACGAGCGTCCAGTTTACGAGCTCTAATGAGACAACAGACTTCACCACAATAACCCTCATCTAATGCAACAACATACAACGTCGAACTAGACTGCCTGATATTCAAACAGGTGTATAAAGACAATGCTACGATATCTTCTCTAAACCTCAGAATTACATTTACTCCAAGCTGCCTCACAAAACAACGCATTGCCGCAGGCCCACATGCATACGTATGGCTTCCGACAAAACAGGAACCCACCACTCCTGTAACACAGCACCTTTGCCGTTACAGCTTGCACCTAATATCGTCACAGCACACTTGTTACTTATAACGTCACGCCGACGTTACTCATTTCAGCGTTCTTGTGAGTGAGTTTGTGTGCCACTATTTCGCGCAGAAGTGCGCGCGCTCTTTAGAGCTGTCGTTAGATTTGAGGTTCTCCTGTCAGCGATCATGAAAATTCCTGTAATACATTTACAAAAAAAAACCAAATACACAGCTATTACCTTGGTACACGTCACACATTCTTTATTAGCAACATCACTATGGATACAGGTTTCGGCTCGTGATTTTGACCAGAAAATCATATGCTGCGCTACATAACGAAAGAGACTTGTACTCACGTGCATGAAGGTATCACAAGAACGTGCTGTCTGCAGCAGCAGCACATTACTCTCCGCAACACTGGCGCCTAACTACAAAACTACATGACGTCACACCCACGACGACCGTAGGCTTATACAGTCGGCATCAAGCACGTCACACTACAATATAAAACTACACCAACATGCAAGATACCGGCGAAGAGCAGAGTGCATGTTTCTAAAGAACACATTTTCCGAATACCACCCAAGCATATACCATTCCCGTTGATACGAAACAAAGTCGTCCCACTGGAGACGACTTTCAGCCTCAGTCCGCAAGTAAGCGCAGACTTCGAAGCAAACAGTTACGAACTTCCACAGCTCTAGCAGTTCGATTATTATGAACAGAAGTTTCTACATCCGACTTGACACTTTCGCAGTACTGTCCAACACTGTACAGTACTGAGACCACACGACTCTCGTTATAACGCCAATAAACAAAAGCAATCTCACTAGGCAAGCGCACAATAATTCTACACGTCAAGAAGTTGCCAACAGTTGTCATTAAAGTAACCGTGCGACCGGAAGCCAACTACCGGGGGGGGGGGGGGGCGCAGGTGTTTGCTTTCGCCATCACGTCCAGATCGCGGTTGCGGGGCCCACTATGCTTCCTACGCGACAGAGATTCTTTCCACGGGGCAAACTGGCTGAACCGTCGTTACGATAACCAACCTGATCTCACAGGCCACGTGCAGTTTTATGCTTAGACAACGGGGCGAGTTTACCCCTTATAATTGCACCTACTGCTGTGGATGCGTGCGAGGCCCACCCCGAAGAAACAGAAACTGCAAGTGTTTGAAGGCAAAGTGACAAATGATGTATTGCCTAGAGAATGGAGATCGGTGGATACCTAGGACCTTCAAAATCCGCACGCCCTGTCTACAGGGAGTATTTTTATCGCCAGACAGAATTGCAGAGCGGGCGGCATCATCGGCTGCTTTGCGGCAACGATGCCTTCTACTCTAGGACGCGCAGTCTGGCGATAAAAATTGCTCTGTGTAGGATTATATCAAGAATGAGATGGTGGGGGGTATGCAGCATGCATGGCGTAAATACCACGCATGCGTACAAACTCTTTATTGGAAAACGCCATGAAAAGCGGAGGGCTTATGAGGCCGAAGCTGAGCGTGATACGCAGTTACAAATTAAGGACAATTCCATTACACGAATCGACAAAATAATCACATAAGGCTTAGACATAATTTGTTTTATAGATAATTGCTCTCCATTTCAATGCAACTGGTCCAGCGGTCACAACCTTCTCGATTCCATGAGAACAGAGTTTTCAGTCACGCCTAAAGCCATTCCCATTTAATTTCACACACAATTTCATCAGCGCTGACTTTTCGGCTGTCCCGGATATGCTGATCGATTGATCAATGTTCAAACTCTGTTTAATAGTTTCGGAGATGAATCATACGGGCAGACACATGTGGATTCACTCCACAAAACGACTGAAAATAATGCACCTTGTGCAAAAGAATTCTGCGTTAGGAACACGCAGACCGCACTCCGCAGGCTCAGAATAAGTACTTATGGTGGGTTTCTCTGGTGTCATAAACCTTCGCTTCCCCCCCCCCCCCCCCAAAAAACTTTCCGACCTCAATAACCGTCATTTCCTTAAGGAGGATCCCCTTCCAAAGAGATGACTGACTCCTAGTCTGTTTAACGACGCTCTTGTAACACACGGATCGAATCATAGGACAATTTGACTTTGATGGGATGCGAAAAGGAGCAGTCGCCGCCGATTTTTTAAGTTGCTGTACCAGAAACGATGCCACCAGTCAGGACAGTCGTCTCCGAACTGAGAACCGCAGCCAGTGCTTCCTGAATAAGAAGCAGACGTGGTGACGACTCAACAGTGACATTCGGTGCCCAGAACAAAATGCCCCTGTGTCAGCCATGAAGTCATATTACGGTCCAGCTCCTCTATTTCTTAACTACAGTACTTGATGGGATAAGTGGCCAGCATCACGCCCTGGCCGCTTTAGCCCTGGGAACACAGCCCCGTGGTATCCACTGAAATTCGGTGCCAAGGAATTACCTAAGTCAGCGTTAACCTTGAGGGTCTACAAGTTGTAGCCAATTTTAGAGCCTGATCGTCACCAACCATGTACGTTGAAACAAACTGTATAGGTCGCCAGGACGGTTTAGAAATTTCATGGCTTTAATACCAGAAATCTGGCACGCTTCCATATACTACACTCTAGCCTGTAACACATTAGTGACTCACTCTCCACAGTCTTTGTTCCTACGTGCCACGGATATACAGCGTGCAATTCGGAAATACTCTATACAGGCCTACACACAACGACCCGTACACCATGCACGACAGCAGAACCCAAGGGTTCAACAAAATGTACACCAAAACCCGCCACCAGAACTGATCCTGAGCCAGTTTTATGTACCTGATCAGTCACTTTCAAAACGCATTCCCCAAATCTATCCTTATGTCACCGTCTCCGACCCTTTTCGGTGTTGCACGTAGCCACTTTACTACCGAAGTACTGCACGCATTTGCTTCCTCCATCCCAAAGCCAAAATTTGTAGTGGCTGTCCGATGTTAATAGACCTGCATTTTCAATTTCTGCCCAGAGACCATCTCATCTATTCTGACTGAAGTTACTGAAGTTTACCGCCAGACTTTTTCCACATACCGCTATGTCGTTCAAAATCATCCCACAACTCGACAGTTATGCAGATGAAAAAGCACTGTCGAATAATCCGTCCAAGCCAGATACCCGGCCCACTGTACATTTCACTGCAGTGACAGTCATGGATTAAATACATAAACCACGAGGGATGTTCCATACACAAACCAGGTTTCGATAAACTATCCGTTTATAACAGACGTCATACTAAACGGCGGCATTGTACGCATGCTTGTAGCGTCACTGCAACAGTCATTACCAATGGGTGCATTAGAGGGGAGTCCGCTAGCAGCCGACTTTTTTCTTCGCCGAGATGAAATTTTATCCTACGTAAAACTTGTATTTATCAGGGAAAAATAAAGCTACGTTATTCAAAAACATTATTACATGTAAGTGGGCACATAAAGCATCCTGAATTAAGAAAGAGCCAAAATAGGAGATGTCGTGTTGAGTTTTCAATCTCGGCCAGCACCACCGGACAAAGCAAAGCAATTTCATCCGATCATCACAATTAGCACAAGCTCACACAAGGCACTTGCAGAAGCCACATAGAGTTACGAGCAAGTCCTTCGACTTCAGCACAATTTTCGTGCGCCCACTCTTTACATCAGAGACAATGTAGCCAGCCCTCAACGAACGCGCAGGTGCGGTGGTTCCTTCCAAGCGCCGTTTCTTCTTCCATCGTTTTTTTTTTTACTGGTTGGCTGTTTGATGGTTACCTTTTTTAATATTTGACTGGCTTCCTTCCTGTCCAGCTCCTTTTTAAAAGCACCTGAGGCAACTATTTCACGTTTAGCACGCGCTGCCTGCCATCAGAAAGTGGTGATGTCTTCTTCAGGACTTGTGCGGTGCGATGGCCACTGACTACTGAGGGGTAAGAAGTCAGTTACTTCATCTTCAGCAGTTTTGATACCTGCAAGCTGAGGACTGTCCGTCATTTTACAAGGCAGCTACTCTCAGTACACTAGAGGACTCCTCATTTCACAAGCACAACTGACGATTAATTTACTCTTTCAGCATACTTGCTTTCATTGTTACATCTATGAGAAATATCCTCATCTTTGGCCAAGTCGTATGCCAGTTTCGAGGGCTCCTTTACGAAAAAAGCATTAAACGGCTGTATAGTTCCCTAAATGACAGACCAATTCTGCCTCCTTCACTTCCGAAAAGCATTTTCCCATCTTCCCACCTTTTAATTTCATTTCTGCCTTACTCTCGTTTCTTATTCTTGTTAAAGTAAATTTTTCAGCACATTAAAAGAATGAGCGACTTCGCACAGGTACGATACAATAACGCAAGTGTCTCGGTCCAGCAGCTAAACACGAGTTTCAACACTGCCCAGGGCCTGCGGTCTTTCCGCTACGCAAAATATTGCTCGCACTGACACCTGTAATATGACGTATAGAACTATCGCTGTGCTTCATTAAGCAACTCACCACGAATAAGTATAGGGAAGTGCAATTCCACACACTCCGAATTTCTGCACTATAATAAGAGCAGTGAACTTCACGCTCCGTCCACTTTAGCCCTCAGCGTAAGAATGCCAAATTATTCATAGTATAAGAATTTCGACAGACTCCAGACAGGACGGGTAGCGAAAGGAAGCACTGGCTACATTTGAAATACTTTCGACGTGTTACATATCCAACGGTACATGCACAAAATAATCAGGTCTAATATTTCCATGCAGTGCAATATCAGCAGTGGTTCCTTTCGTAATAGTTTAATGTAGGTCCCCACGCAGTATCGCTCCTGTTGATTCGCCCCGCGATTTGCGTTTGCGATAAACAAACACCAAGGCCAACGAGAGATGCAAAACTGCAAACAGCCAGATTTAAAAATCTGCATATCCCATGCTGGAATCTAGTAAGCTGATGCAGCAGTGTTCAGAAAACAGCCAGTTCGAATTTTGGACTGAGTTACCATTTATCCTGATGTCTCCACGCAAGGTCGGGACAAGCGCACTGAAATACGTCAATGCAGGCCGCTTCAAAATTCTAGCTAAACATTTACGACAACCACTCATTCCAACCATCATGACTTCGTTTTGCCCTGGTTTATGAATTTCTATGCTGAGTGTTTGTATATTTCCACAGCAATGCGCGATTCTGAACATGCTGTCGAGCGATAGCAAATGACGTTTCCAGCATTGGCCTTGGCGAACGCATAAAAAACCAGAAAGAAAGCCCAATATTTCTGACCGAGATGTTTCATGCGTAGTATGGCAAAGACTAAACGTAACCCTTATCAAAGTTCCTCTGGCAAATTGTGGAACAATCATGCTTAGCAAATAAAGAACACCAAATTATGGTCGTGCTGTGCATGACGGTAATATGACTAGAGGTATACATACATTACACGTCTATAATGTCTTGTTTACTGCAGCAGCTACGTGGAATCTTGCAATGAATGGCCCTCAGACCAATGTACACTACGGAAATTGCGACCACTTGTTCTATACATAACAGTCACGCGTACAAACTGTCACTGCTGTTGAGGAAAACGTTACGGGAATCCGTATGAATTACTGATCAGGACGACCACTCACTCACTCACTCACTCACTCACTCACTCACTCACTCACTCACTCACTCGCTCACTCGCTCGCTCGCTCGCTCACACACACACACACACACACACACACACACACACACACACACACACAAAAGACGTATCTTATTCAGAGGATCTGTTTCAGCAGGAAGACGTGGACTGCTGCACTGTTGCTGAAGACGGGCGCGTTGCGAACACTATCAACTTTACCACCAAGCTCAATCTCACAAGCTTACCACCACTCAGGACGCGTCTGTCTCAGCGGGATGAACGGGCTGGTCTATATTATATAACAAATCCATATCAACTGCAGCCGTTATTTAATGTCGAATGATATAGGACAATCCCTTTTGCCGAACTTGAGAGGATTAAGAGGACGTGGGCTACATAAGGCAGTAACCCGACATTCGTCTGCAGGTGCTGAGTAAAACCACAAAAATCCCGAAAAGAAAGTTGATGTCCGGGTCCAGATTAGAACCACACAGCCCCCAAGCATAAGTCAGAAGCGCTGCCGTTTGAACCAACCTGCTCGATGGATATGGTTAAAGTCCAGGTGTCAAGACAGCTCGAATGTTACTGTGGTGATAACCTGTTTATTTGCTTTATTGTAATTGTACTGAATCAAGCATTTATCTTACGTTCATACTGCCACCTTAAAGACGGAAATTACAATATGCTGCGGATTCTAAGTAACTTACAAGGCAAAATTACAGACAACAGAACAGGACAGCCGTGGCCCAACACTAACAGTGTAATCATTCGCGATACTGCTTCGTATTTCTGGACGATTAAGCTACGGCTGCACAGCTAGCAGCTCTCTTTCAGTCACCGCCATCAGAGCTGATTACCTCCCCTTCTCCCACTGCCCTTACCGTCCTTTACTTTCCGCGCTGGCGAGAGGCACAACACAGTACTACCCTGCCAGTGTCACTGTATCACACACTTCCAGATGGCTGTCGCAAATACTGTGAATAAAATTTCTACTTCTAGACTATACTTAGTACAGTATTCTGTGGAAGTCAGCATCCTTCCGCTTCTCACCGCATACAAATCACAACAAAGTTCTCGTGAAATACAACTGGTTACGACCGACATTTGAAGGAGCTGGCACTATGGCACTATGGCAACTGGGCTCATAAGAAAGCCCGGGATACAGAAGTCTGTTAGGTGAATGGCTACAAGGACACTAACTGGCGTGACCCGTCAGCTTCTTGTTTCATTCTCCGATCGTTTTAGCACCATGGATGGTCTCCTCGTAATCAGTGGAAGGGCAGAAGAGCAGCTGACAAAACTAAATTCCTTCCCCCTGCCGCCCAGGCACTTGACAATCAATTTACTTGACTCAACTATCCCGGATCATGCAACTCCACAGGGACAGGGACAGAGGGAGACTGGGTATGAAACCCCGCCAGTCCAGCCCATAGCCAACCAGTTCACTGCATTAAGTATCCCGGCCCATGCGGTTCAACGGGGAGAGATCCACCTCGAGAATCGAAATCCAATCCTCCACCCCGCAGTCAGCCAGTTTACTGGCAGAGATATAGCCCCGCCGAAGCAGTCCCACGTGCAGGCGGGAAACTTCGGGTCGCTAAGGCAACCAGGCGCCGCAGTATCATGCTCAGCAGGAACACTGTGTCCGCCCCCGCATCACTGATTGCAAGAATTGTTCGCGCGTTCTACATGCCGCGGCCGTCAAGGGAGAAACGCCTGGGACGTCAAGTGAAGAAACCGGAGACACGTTTCCAGGACTCAAAAACGACCTCCGTCGCACTGTGAGGTGGCGGCGGTAAAATGACACGAGGAGAATCAGCAGCTTGTATTTATAACAGCGTATGCCTATATTTAGACTACCGTTCAAAAGCACGATACTGAAGATACAGACTTGTTACGGGAACCGCACCTGTAGCCTCTCCGCACTTCCTAAGTTTGACTAAATACTTCGGTGCACTTTGACTAACGAAAGAAAGTGCGCGCTGGCTAATTGCTACACCTGCACCTTCTTCCTATGTTTACGTACGCTGCTGGATCGGCAGTCAAACGTACAGACCACGCATCCATGCCTCGGGCTCCCGCGCGCCGGGTTTTGAACCCAACGAGGGCCGGACACAGTTCCTTGTCGTTATCGTGTTTGCAACAGCTGACTTTGAAATAGTAACTTCACGCATGTTAAACAGGTATGTTTACGATCTATTCCTGTACCAAATTTCGCATGCCTCGCACCAATTCGTTATCGTCATAAAACCTTACCGTAAAGACTAACATAACACAAAAATGTTAACAAAAGTTGCATAATATTCGACGACCTATTACCAAGCCTCATTTCAAGATCTTTGACGAAGTGGCGCAAATGTCGCAACCGAATAAAAAATTCGCGCGTCCGCCACGTTACTATTACTCATTATAGGGAATCAAAAGTATGGCGTCGGGTCTTTCAACGGCATAGTGTTCAAACGAGATTTCTAAAAATTGGTTCCAAAGCTGGAACATGAGACACGCAGATACACACACACACACACACACACACACACACACACACACACACACACACACACACAGGCGAAAGGCACGGAGATCTAATAAATGGTTTTCTTTTCCTTTCAGGGATAATTAGGCTAATAACGATCCGCACCAACTAACACCGTCATTTCTGCAGATATGATTGATTAAACAGAGAGACATTACCAAGCCAACTGGAAATACCTATTTCCAGGGAGTAGAGTCCATCTTGCCGATCCCAGTGGCCGCGCGGTCTAAGGGGTAGGTCTGCGGCCGAGCGAGTGCTGGGATCGTGGGTTCGAATCCCACCGGGGGCATGGTTGTCTGTCTTTTACAGTGTTTGTGTTGTCAGACAGCCTCTGCGACAGGCCGATCCCTCGTCCAGAGGAGTCCTACCGACTGCGGTGTGTGTCTGAGTGTGCTCACGTGTAAATAAACAACCTCGACAACTGCTGTGAACAGGTAGAAGGAGAAAGGACTACGAAACGAAACTTTCCATCTGGAGTGCTACCGCCACACAAAACCGTTCTAGGATACACTGAAGCAATACATGCACGCCTGTTACTCGTATCATAATGAAAGATGAAAGCAAAACAAGTGAGAACGCCAAAAAATGACCCAACTCAGCGTTCTCCGCCACCACTCTTAAACAAGAACGGTCGGACATGGAACCCATGTCCACCTGGAGGAAAGAGAAGACGAAGGTGCGGTCACGAGCCGGTCACAAAGGTCAAACTCCTCGCAACTAATACAGTGCCTGGGAATACTAAATTACAGTTTACACTTAAAATATTGCCTACAATACAGAAACAGCACTACATAATACAGACAGTGTTAACCGCAGCCTACATCATTAGATTCAGATAAGCGGAGACCCTGACATTCTGACATCATCACACGGCCAGTGACGGACAAACGTTCCTATCTTGAGATTACCGTTTTACTTTATTTAACTGTTTATTTCTGAACCACTTTAATCACAAAGTTCAGCTCTGAATTCAGTCAAGACAAACAAAAACAGCTGTAGGCTACTAAAGATCGTGAGTTAGTATCTTGCTACAATCTAACTTCTTCTTTTTCTGTATCAGCCGGTGCAATCGGAAAGTTAAATTCAGCACTGAGAATTCAGTTAAAACAATTAAACACTGTGAAATGCTGATGTAATCAATTGTGTAGTCACTGCATGCAGACTTTATTTTTACCTACGGTCCTGCCTGAATTAAATTTGGCACTGGTTATCTCGACAGAGAGTAATCTGACGAGTTTAACGCTGACTCATATAGGCCCAGCGCAACGCCCAGTTTGCGTGAAGATCGAATGATCTGACAATGCCCTATAAAACGGAACACACAAAAAAAATTGTTTCCAGACACACAATTCGCGGCTTCCGTTGAGACATTTCTGTCGCAAAATATGAAACAAACACCTGGCGACAGCGCGACGTCTGTGTGCAGCCCTGTGCCACAAAAACTAGCAAATCAGTGGCGCTGTCAGTAGGACTATGTGCCATTTTGTGCAAATACATAACAATACCAACGGGTTATACACACCATCCGTGAGTTCAGGCTTCCGCCGCGATGCTGATGAGATCGGCGCTCTTCTGGGACATTACACAGCGTCGAGTGGTCACCCTTTACCTTTACCCTTTACCCATTACCACTCGACGCTGTGTAATATCCAACAAGAGCGCAGATCTCAGATTATATATAAAACTTCTTACACAGCCCTTACAATTATAAACATGGCAATAGTGCCAAACTTTGACGTTGTTATCTGACACCATAACCTGTAGCCGGTGCCTACTATTGGGAATTATGCAGAGAAATTGCCATTACATTTTGCAATTACTAACAGTTCTTGCTGGCATTTGAGGCGAGGTACATGCCGCACACCCTCCCACAACGTTCTCTTTATTCCAAACATAAGAAACCATTCTTTAAAAAATTATAAATTCAGGCTGGACTGTACGTAAAGCAGGAATTACAACTGAATGATTCCAGCCAGTTAACTCACACTGTCAGCTTCACACCAAATTCTGTATAAATCCGCTCTTTTTTTTTTTCGGATGAAACACGCATACTCAGAAGGACAGACCCAAACACCACATCCCCATTCGGAGTTCAGTTTTCTGCAAAAAATATACAGAAAGGTGACTACACAACCAGCGAAATACTTACAAGCCGCTGGTTGTACTAAATGACGCACGGGCTTGCTGTTAATCGTTTCTCCCCCCACGGAAACTGGACAATGTTCGAAGACACCTCTCAAGATTGGCCCTTGTCTCTTTTCGAGTCTGGGTTCGATATTCAGCACTTTGCTCGCGATCTGTTAGCGCAAGTCTGCGACCACTACCTCACACCTCATGTGATCTATCACACCATGCGGTTAAATTTGGCCACGAATTCAAAGTTACGGACAGGAAAGGGAAGCGGACTGAAGTATATGCAATCCGTGTTCCAAAAACATCCCTCATCTGCGGATAATATAACACATTTTCCGATTTTCCGAATTAATTCGAATGTTAAAGCCTACTTTTATAGTGTACACAAAGTTAATAAGAAAACTGACAGGAGCACACCAAGCGACTTCAGATAATAACACTGTAACTGGAGGAGAAAGTTGAAACCAGAACCAGCTGACGAGAAACTAAGACGACACAAATGAAACTGGCTAAAACATGTAACAAGAATGAACAGCAACAGGATGCCCAAAATACTGCTGAGTTATAAACCAAATGGCCCGAGACGACTTGGAACACCTCTGAAGAGACTATTAGACGGGGCCGAAACAGGTCTATTAAGGCCTAAATCGTGACATGATGATGATGATGATGATGATGATGATGATGATGAAGAAGAAGAAGAAGAACTTGAGAATAATAATATACTTGGTTCTCCAGCCAGCGTTTTATTTCAGCACGGATACTAAAATCATCCACAAGCGACTTTATCCACTCAATTTCGCCGTACGAACTACACCCCCCATGTTACAGCAGTTTTCTTACAACCAGCAACCGTGTAAGCAAGATGTCCCAGCCACGGGCTCCGAGCTCATTATCCTAGAAAGGCTCTCTCTGCTGCTATATGCACGGAGGAGTCGCAGAAAAGTTTGAAGAAAGGGCCACACTCAGACTAAACTTCGCAGTAGTTAGCACTTCCGTGTCACAGTATTCTAGAAATGTCAGAGTTTGACAGATAACATGTACAGTGCCAACAAAATTATATCAGACTGCGGGGAAGGAAGTGGGAGACATCCCTCTAACTGGTGTAGGATGAGAAGTGTTCTAGAAGTTCCGACACAGATTCTCGGTTGTAACGTAGCCCCGCTAGCCTTAGTAAGGGCACCTTCACCTTCCTCATTCACCTTCCACAGCCACTGACACGGTCGCTAAACAAGCCACAAACAAATTCTATACTTCATTCTTCTGATTTCTCATTCTTTTAAACAAATTAATAAAACAAATACATACATGACAGCCTCCTATCCGAGACTACACACCCTGCAGCCGGATGTGAAGAATAAGTCGTATTTAGTACAGAATTTACACTTACTAGTACGAAAAAAGTCAGCTCGATAGCGAATGTAAACAACCAACAGAGAACGCAACTCGTACCCAGTTCGCGTTCCAGCCGAAACGTAGGATCTCACAAAGTCCTTTAGGATTTTCGGACGATCCTCCAGACCAAGGTACAACAGCATTACACACAAGCACGTCACGCCGGCTTATTTCCCGGCACACCGTACCATGGCCACATCTCATCTCATTCCACGTCATGGACCAAGGAGAAAAACGCAGCGACCTGTTTACACTTGTGGCATTTGTTTTTCGTGCTGAAACAGCCCAACAGGTTCGCCACATCGTCTGCTGTCCTCCTCAAACATTACACTGCCAACCACCTCGTCGCCCCACTTACTTCATACTGGACTGCTATCCAGTGGCATGAAGTGGCTACACCTGGGCTAATGCAAATCGAGTTTGACCGCAGAATCCCCATCAACAAACTCACAATTCTTAACACTCGCCATACAAAATAGCTGACCCAAATTATTCGCCACCCATGGGCGCGGGGGGGGGGGAAGAAGTGGGTGGGGGAAATGTGTTACCCACACCCCTGTAAGACTGAACCGACGGGCTGACCCAAAACTTCGGTAAACGACCAACATACGCCGCGTAACAACCCAGAAGAGTGAAGACCTATTATAACTGTTCTAGACCGCGTAAGTAAAACCTGGAAACAGGAAAACCTTTGCATGGAAAAAACAGCAGTTACCTTCCAGCTTGGTGGAAAGAAGGCGATACTGTCACTATACGGATCTTGCCCACTGACAGAAACAGGGTGGTAGCAGGGACCGGGCGGGGAGGGGGCTGTTAGACGGGGCACAAAAGGAATAGCCTACATGATGATCCTGAGGATGACGCAAACACGGCTGTTATCTACAGATGCTTCAAACAGTTCGACCTTCAAGTTGCACCCTGTCCGTCAGCTGCACTGTGTTGCTGGAACCGTGGCGGAGCCAAGGCGCAGGTCCTCGCCGCACACAGGCAAACGTAGAGAAAAATCCTGTCTAAAACGAATATCTTGTCTGCATCTCAGAATAACTGATTCTCTGGAGGAAAAGCAGTAAGCAAGTGACCGAAAGCAGGAAACTGTCAGACAACAAACTCCGCAGATACGCTACATGGGGCAAAAAGGTCGAATAAGCTGAAGAGAGAATAACAGTAGGGTAACACCACTGCGTGTAGCTCTATCCAGTTCATCAGATATACGGAGAAACATTACAGTCGCTAATCTAAAACGACGCGATGTGCCTCAGATAATGACACTCCAGTCTCTGAACCGAAAGAAGCAGGTGAATTACAGGATCACTTCCTGTCTACAGAACCGCATTTCGGTACGACTACAGGCTTGACTTCTGAACCTGCCGGGTTCGAATCTCGGCCGGAACACCAGCTATCCTGACTGATGATTGTCGTGGCAATCTTTGGACCTCCCAGGCAAATGCCGCGATACTACTCCGACGAGGTCAAAACCGCTTCCAAATCCTTTTCATCTCATCATTCACCAATCATCATCATTCACCAATCATCCTATCCTCGACGCTATGCAGTCTCACATATGGTACTGACAGCCACGTAAAATAAACCACACAAACACCCTTTCTTAAGGACAGAAAATAGGTTTACAAGATCACTGTGCAGCGTGAGTGTTCGTCTGCTTGTCCGCTCGTCACTTCTAAATTCCGAGCGGACCCGAAGACATTCAAGTATCTTCACGTGAATGTCGTGTTACTGGAGGCCACCCCGATCTCGCACTCCCGCAATCGGCAGCAACAGTGGGACGACATTTAATATTACGTCCTGAAATGGTGAGTTGTAATATACGCGATCTTACAAAAATACGCAGCTTCTGCTGAGACAATCTTTTGTGGAACACAGCAACACCGCTGTAGCAGCAAACATATATCTCTCTTTTCGTTTGATGGTGATAATCAATTAGCCATTCCAGCTAGGCGAGTAAAATCTGGTGTGCTGAGAGGCCACAGACATCTGAAAACGCGACACAGAGAGCTGACGACGGCGCGAAATTCTTAGGTCACACCCGACAAATCAAACGTACATAAAATCGCTGCGTAAGTGGTTCCTCCGATTAAGAAAACAGTAACAATCACCTGGCACGTAGCATGTACACATGCAAGCACTAAAATGAAGCCACACTCCACCAGATTGCGAAGGTATAACCATCTGCGCAAGGGTATAGCACATTAGCCCATGAACTAAATTGTATTTAGTTATACTACAACTGGGTGTTTGTTTGCAGATTATGTAACAGCACTGTGAGTAACACAGACTACCCAGCATCAACCCACATTTATTACATTACCCCAATGAGGCAATAAAATCATAACATTTGGCCAACTGGTATAGTAGAAACGCAGGTTTTACGAATGATGCTCGGCGTCCTTGTATATCCTGTAACGAGTTTCCTACAGGAAATACAATCTCCTGGAACATAATGAGGGGCATACGTTTCGGAGGAAAGTGATGTCAGATCGGGGCACAGCGTTCCTCCGAAACGTCGGTAAATATGCATCACAATACCCGGCGTCACACCCCAGAAGACGGTAATCTGCACAGCCACAGCCGTGAGAACCTCAAGTTTCACTGCATTTCCTAGTGCCCGTCAACACAACTACACTGTCCGTAGTATTCACTTCTGCAACACCTTGCAACTGCAAAGGGTCATGTCCAGCCTAAAAATTACTTAAAAACAAACAAAAGGGTTGTATATAGGTGCGTCAGAGTTATTAACTCAGATCTCAATTACAAAAATTGCATTAAGATACACGTTGCTGTTCCTAGTTCATTAGTTAAAATGTCACCTAAGTTAGTTACACTACAACATCCGGATTTCCGCAGCCTGCCGATGCGGTAGGCTGGATGTAGCGTGGGGTCCTTGAACGTGTTTTGTGCCTTGTTTGTTGGTCATTGTCCAGATTTCTATCCTTGTTTCTCTGCAAGACATGGCAAAATGTTAATTTCAGGCTGGTATCGGCCTTCATGCGCGTTGTTCGTCTCACTGCTCGAGATGTACTCTTGGTATGTTTAACTGCTGGAGACGTGTCTGGTGTTATAATGTTCACATATTTGGCAATGCTATCTCTGTTAAGACAATTCCTTATTTCATTTCTGAAGTCACAAGTTTTAATTAACGGGCGTATAAATTAGAACTAGTTCCCGAGGCACATCTGATAACTGACGCAGTACGCAGCGACACTTCCCAGTACCTGACTGAAATTCTTGTTAAAGCAAAACGCATAGTTTAAGCAACATACACTTGATTTACAGAGGCACGGAAACGCAGGCACAGCGTAACACTTCTACTGCGTTTGTTCGCTTCTAGTTACCTTGATGGCACCAGCCTGCGACATTTTCATTGCAAGGAATGTCTGAACGTTTTAAGGGTAATTTTAGCACGCCAAAACCAAAAACTATGCCATTAACTTCGTATCACGTACCACTGCTCAGTTATTTAAACTTTTGTATTTTCGCGATTGCTCTCGTTTTTGTGTGTTGTTCCCCAGAAAAGCGCTGTACTGTTACAAGGAGTTTGAATGTAATTATGTGTGAGATCCAGTTCTCAAAATCAAGCTTATTTTGTTATTTCACGACATTCAATATGTTTCCAGAATATACAGGGAGATTCAAGTTATTAAAATGGATGGAGTGTTCTGGATTGTGCAGTAAGAGGGACACGGAATGGGTTCGGCGACACCTCCCGTGACGTCACTTGGTACGTATTCCTTACTCATTGGACGGACACCACCCAATCTCCAGGCGTTCTTTGCTTTACCGGAAAATTCTAGAAGAGCGGATTGTGTATATAAATAGCCGAGAGTCACTCCTGCATGTAGTGAACGCTTGAGAGAAGCGATTTTGAGTCAATGTCACCATGTCACGTCGAGGCCGTACAAACAATCAGACAAGTTGTGTTTCACGTGCGGTATATTTGTATTTGTTCCAATGAAGCAAAGGCGGAATATCGCAGCATTTGTCAAAAAAGATTATGATGCATATTTTGGAATGAAGCTCGGTGACCAGGACAAAACCTAGGCTCCTCATAAAGCATCGAACAAGTGCGACAATGGATGAACCGTGAGAGAAATCCATTACCTTTTGGAACACCTATGGTGCGGTGCGAACCTTCAGACCACGGAAACGACTGCCACTCCTGCTCTTGCAATGTGAAAGGATACAACGCTACAAACAAAGCGGAAATGACGTACCCTAATAGTCGGTCAGCCATTTTACCTGCTCCTCACGGGCCAGAAATTCCAATACCTTCGCGACCAGAAAACCTTGATGTGATTTCACCCGTACCCGACTGTGAAACCTCCGGGAGTGTAAAGAGTGACAGCGACTGTCAGGCAGAAATCCCTGCTAAGGCGCCTGGGCTTTTTACGCAGACTTGGTAAGAGACCTTGGCCTTCCGAAAGACTTAGCTCAGATTTTAGGATCCAGATGTTGTGCAAAAAAAAATGTTCGGCCTAGGGACGTCGTACTGTTGGTGCAGACCTCGAGGACAGGAATTCGTTCCTTACTTTTCTCAAGGAGGCCCTCCCGTATATTGCGGCAGTCCCGAATTGGTGCTCGGGCTTGGACTCTCAGAATACGACCCCAGTGCATGGAGGCTGTTCAGCGACACCTCTAAGAGAAGTTTAAATGGTGTCCTCCCTCACAACGGAAACGTATTTGGTTCAGTTCCCGTCGCTCATTTAGTGCTCCTTAAAGAAACTTACGGATCTCAAAACACTTTTATCCTGGATCAAGTACCAGGAACACAACTGGCAAGTTTGTGGCGATTTCAAAATTTTAGCTATGTTATTGGGTCAATGATCTGGATACACCACGTATCCATACTTTATGTGTGAGTGGGACAGCACAGCGCGACCTCGTCACTAGATGCAGAGGGACTGGCCGTCTCGAGAAAATATGGACGTCAGTGCGAAAAATATTGCACACCCAAGTCTTGTTGCTCCTTCTAAGGCAATTCTGCCTCCTCCTCACACTAAGCTTGGGTTTATGAAACAATCTGTCAAGGCTCTAAATAAAGAAGGGGGCAGCTTCAAATACATGTATCAAAAATTTACAGCTCTTACAGAAGAAAAGTTGAAAGAGGGCCTATTCACATGTCCCGATATCAGGAAACTTATGTCTGATGCTACATTTGAAAGTACAATGAATACAACAGAAAAGGCGGCATGGCAAGCCTGTAGAAATGTTGTTACGGAGTATCTTGGTAATACGAAGGATCCAAATTACGCAAATACTGTCAACAAAATTCTAGATGCATTCAAGGACCTCGTCTGCAATACGAGTTTGAAACTTCATCTGTTACACTCGCATCTGGATTACTTCCCCGAAAACCTTGGATCCTTGAGTGAAGAACAAGAGGAAAGATTCCATAAAGATGTAAAGGAAATTGACAGAAGACATCAAGGAAGGTGAAACATCAACATGCTCGCCGATTACTGTTGGACGCTTGAGCGAGAGGTTCCAGAAATTGCACATAGAAGAAAGGGAGCAAGAATAACTTTCACAACAAAAAAGCAATGATTACAGTTATCTTAATGACTGTGCGACACCGTTACCGTGGAGCTGTAATATTTCGTGTTAATTCTACGTAGTTCGTGTTGTAGTTGTTTTAGTGACAGTGAACGTACATGTTCGCAAATATGGCGATTTCATAAAATGTTTGTAAAACTGTGAATATCATTATTCTTGTCTTGCAAAAATCCCTTACGTGATAGAAAGAAACCGACTTCGTTCTTCTATTCAGCACACTCAAATTATATAAAGTCACTTGGTTTGGTTCATGCAGTGATCACGAAGTGTAGATTCGCAGGCTAGTGCAATCGCTCACACTTGCGGAAACCTGCAGTGAATACAACATATTTCACAGTTCCCTGCAACTGGTGCTTAAAAACTTTACACACCAACAGATATCTTGCGACTTGCGCTAAAGGTACGTGCACGAACACAAGTATGGCTGAATGTACAGTGTCCACTACTGTTGTCCATTTTAACTACAGTTAAAACGCGTACGTACAAAAAACTTACGTAACACTCCGCCATGCCATTAGCATGAACCCCCGTTCAACGGTTCCCGAATTGTTACATGAGGACACACAGGAACGGACGGGCACGCACATTTCAGGTTGACTTTATTCTCCACTTCCATTCAGATCGGCTCAGGAATTGTTTGTTATTTCGCATCTGGTAAGCCTTCACTGATGGTGACAACAAGTATTTTATAATTGCCTTTAAGGAAAATAACTTGAAAACACGGACTTGACATACATTCGTCCCCACAGGGATATCGGTGGAGAACCTTGCACCACTACCCAAGGTCCTCAGTGGAGCAACAACAGATTACGAAACACAGAAACCCATCGAAAACAGGGAAAGGTCCGGCGGACTGCTGAACACTATGAGCACTACAGCACCGCCCCTGTGGCACTGCACTTCCTTAGCGCTGCCCGTTCCATGTCGGCTGCTGCCCTTACGTAGGCTGCTCTACCAAATTCGCTTGTAACGTTCGTCTGCAATAATACCGAACTCTAGCCTCTGGCGGCTTCAGCATCGAAGATACTACGCCTGTACCCGCTGAAAGAGCGCAGTGGATACATGATGCATGGATGAATGAAAAAACAAATTACCACATATAAAAATTGCTAACCCACCTTAACAGACCAGAAAACTACAACTTGTTTTTCAACAAGCCATACGGGTAAGAGAAAGGACAGGCTTCAACCTAATCTGAGGAGGAGGAGGAGGAGGAGGAGGAGGAAGAAGAAGAAGAAGTGACTGCAACCCACTACAATCTTGCAGTTTATGTCTGCCGCTGAGTTTCGGCTGCACTATAAATTCGGTCGAGGGAGCAGTGTAGTGAGGCGTGGCAATGCTAGTGAATATTAACCCTTTAAAGACGAAGCGTATGTTTTATATAAGGACTCAGGGCGTACCGCGCTGTAAACACTCTCCACCTCGGTTATAAAAACCAGTCACTTAATGGTGTATAAGGTAAACGTTGCTGTTTGTTCTGAGATACACACAAAACACGATGTCACTACAATGTAGAATTTTTTAATGTTAAACCAGGTGCTACGTGAAGTACCCGCTAGGCTCTTAAAAGGTTAAATAACCTATTCTTCGTAGGCCGCCAATATTAAGTAAAATACACAGCAAAACTGTGCACAACGACATAAGACAGGCACTGGCGAATCAGATGTCCAGTAGCACAACACAGTACTCTCTGTAACGCATCATTAAATCTCACAGCAATGACCGGTTAATGTTCTCCAACATACGTGTATTACGCCTCGCCTTCTGCGACCGGTATCAAACCGCAACGTTTGCCTTCTTTTCCATTATTTGCTTCTTGCCACTGTGAAGTAATAAGTGCAAGACTACGACTACTCGAATCACATACGTCAGGAAAAGTTCACGGGGTTAGAGTGCTTATACACCCGGTGGAAACGACTCTACACCCTTGCATATTTGTTCCTAGGCCTTGGTGCACGCGCACAGTACTGGTACAACCCTCAGGGGGTTAACTAGCCCCCATTCTACAGGTCTGAATGAGACCTCCTGGCATGGACGCAAGAATATGACTCGTACAATTACGGATTATAATACGCCAGACAGGACATGATGAGGGCAGCATCCATACTGAAAAGCGGAGGACAATTCTGTAAGCATGGAAAACAAGCTGCAGAGTCAAACCACATTCACGAAAACTAACCTTGCATTTGGAAGGTGAAACGGACGCGCATTTGCTATATATAAATATATATACACACACACACACACACACACACACACACACACACATATAAAACGACATACGCAAAGCGCCGGTCCAGTGACCGTGCGGTCTAAGGCGTGGGTCTTCGGCCGTTGGCTATGTGGGTTCGAATCCCGCCGGGGGTATGGATGTCTGTCTCCCGTGAGTGTTCTTTGTTTTCAGGTAGACGTCTCTGCGTCGGGCTGATCGCTGGTCCAGAGGAGTCCTGCCCAGTGTGGTGTGTCTGGGTGTGATCGCGAAGCCCCGAGAACGGGGAAAGCCATGATCCGAAAACGGGTCGAAAAGTGCCACATTGAAAAAACATAAGCAAGGCACTGAGATCTCAATCCAAATACACCCGTCCTTCTTTCTTGCGGCCAGCCTCATCATGACCTCGTCTGGTCGAAACATGTACCTGATCTGAGAGCGAATTATATTGTTGTGTTTTGGCTGGATTTATTCTGCAACCTTCCTTATGGTCTTACGATGAACACAGCTTCGAGATGTGCGATTTGTGGCTGCAGAACACCAACAGCACCGACTTCACGTCCCTCATCTCTTTGGCCCTCGTCTAAAATCCTGTGTTGTAAAACGTACAGAGTCAGGGGTGAAATAACGCATCGACATCGGCCGCTGGAGGAGAGACAGGAACAGCTGTGATCTGTTACGGAACATTTACCTTTAATTCCAAAAGAAATGAAATCGTAATATGAATCATTTCCATTACTGTGCCAGCACACCTCTAACTGACCGCTCCCTCTCGGCACTGTTCGGTCTTGCAAATTGCTCCGTACAGGCAGTGTATAACAACGGCTGGTTTCGCCTGTATCCGTAAGACAAACTCTCCACAATCAACCGCTTTCATAGGCAAAAACAGTTTCAAAAAAAAAATTTCAACATAAAAACTGACAGGCAGAGTTACAAAAGAGCACTCGCAAAGTGGCTTAAAATTTGTCTCCTCTAACACCAAAGTGCTGGCTACATTTATTATTTAATGAAACTGACAAATATTGCACTAATGGTGAGTAGTCTGATACGGTTCTACATACTAATTAGTTGGATTCGACGTACACGTAGAGACGCCCTTGTACTCAATGAACAACAACGCCATTAAGAGGCACGAAAAAGCGGGGTACAGCTGCACGGACTCATAAACCCAAAACTAAATCAAGGTGAATGGCCACCTTTACACCCCGGCCGCTCTGCCGCTGGACGAAAACCTTTCGGTGCCCACTAGATAGTGGCTGGGTGGGACCAACAGCCAGTCCGGACGCGCAGCGAACAGCAAAATCTCTGCCTCCATCAGGAATAATGAATTTAAATAAATGAAAGTGTCAGCACAAACAAATTTAACCCTTTAAAGACGAAGCATATCTGTTTTATGTATAAGGACCCAGTTCGTACCGCGCAGTAAACACTCTCCTTCTCGGTTATAAAAACATATCTGTTAATTCTGTATAGGAAAGTAATCGCTGTTTGTTCAGAGAACCATACAAAACGCATAAAAACAATGTGAGCACGACGTATAATTTTTTAACGTTAAAGCTGGTGGTACGTAAAGTTACCGCTAGGCTTTAAGAGGTTAATGTAACAGCTGTCTATTTAACTGCGAACAAGAACTTCGGATCGACCAGCAACGAGCTTGTATGTTCCAATGCGATCCGCTATCTGGAAAGGGTGCACTCTGCTGGGCTTGCATATTCATTCTTCCTCAATTATTTACGGTCGGAACATGTCAGAGAGCTCAATCAACGAAAACTGTGCAAAGAAACAAGAAGAAAACGAAGACACACTTGCAACGTTCCAAACCAGACAATGACAAACGGTGTTCTGGCCAAGATTCGAACCGGACACACGTCAGAAGCGTGACCGCTACAGCCCACTTGCCTGGTAACGGTGGGACGTGTTACAGTCGACGCCACACAATGCTGCTACACACAGTCCTTAAAACAGACTGAAGTTCAGCTGTCCTACAGACTGTTTTCTCAGGCCTGGGCCCAAACCCAGGTGGCCCAGTGCGGCATCTGAATGGACAAATAGCACTTAGAAGATTTTAACATGTCAACCGCAACCCCAATTTCTCCGACGCTCCATTAACCACAAAAATGTGTGACGCGGGTGATCAGCCGGCATGTTATCACAACTCCCGGTCCTTGGATCTTCACCTCTGACCCGGTACTTCTTTGGAGTTTATGTACTGAAGCTGAGTATCAAGTCTCACAATTACAGTTGAATTCAGTAGACCAATAGCCACGTATCTCATTCCTATGCAGAGATGTCAAGTCATCGTCTGCACTGTCATCAGTGTCACTAAATAGAAAAGCTTGCATACTCAGCTGCACAGACAACGATTACGCATCTTCGGATGGCGCGCTGCCTTACTACTAGGCTTTTATTCCTTGTAAAAAAAAACGAGATGTAAGCGTACGCGTGGCCTAGCAATCCTGCCGCCTTTGCCGTTACTTTATGCACTTGCCTCGATAGACGCGAAGTTTAAATTTGCAGAACGTAACGGTTCTAGCAGCAAATTCCCATCACATTTTAATCATATGTATGTGTGTGCATGTGTGTGTGTGTATGCACGCATGTTGTGCACAAACGCTGTCTCTTTCATTTACTTATTTCGAAAACAACAACACTTACGGAGAAACACGTACCGGGCAAACCGCGTATCTTTCATTCTTCTCAGCATGTTTTAATATTTAGCGACTTTCGAACGACACGTGCGCAGAACCGTGTATAGTTCTAAAGCGTCAAAACTGCCTGAAGTAAATCACAACTAAGATGACTGGACACAATTTTAGCACAACTCCACTATATATGGAGTAACGAAAACCGCTACAGTGTTTCTAGAGTTCTTTAGAGCGCACAGAGACGAGCGGACAGCAGGATCCTAAGAGACGTTCCGCAGGGTCGTAAATGCGTCTAAAACCCAAAGATAAGTAGGCTGAAGATGTATTCAGTCCAAATAAATCACATCTGTCCTTGGTCCAATACATGACAACCACACGACCTCTAAAGTGTGTTTCGGAATATGATGATAACTGGAAGAAAGAGAAATCACGAGAAGTTCACAGCACGCCTATCAACAGGTCTTTGATTCGCAAGACGAGACGTTAAAATCTCGGCTATGACAACGCTCCGGCTGATAAGTGGTTACCGGCGTTTCGGTAGAACCTACTGCCTTCACCGTTAGCGCATCAGGTCACTACGATATACATACAATTCGTGTACACCGCCGTTCCCTCCAAATTTATTTACAACAGCGCGAACCTGCTGCTGCTCCGAACAGAAAATTTTTACACGACCTGACGCCTGCGCGGCACTTTAAACAGTTTTTTGTAACACACACAATAAGAAAATTCATAATGCAAATTGAGAAGTCCGGCTGCGCGGTAACAATTCAGTGTGCGCGGGAGCATTTCACTTACTGCGCGGCCGCGCATCCGGGCAGCTTAGAGGGAACACTGGTAGTAAGCTTGCTGTAAGGAACACACCGTAAGTTTCATAAACTGCGTAAATAATCAGCAACTGTCATGTCTGTCGACATTACATAAATAATGTATCTGATGCAGCACCGTTCAACAGCTCAAGAGGCACTCGGGTTCGTACAAGTTTCGAGACGAAATTTTGAATACACTTTTTAATTCATGATTTGCAATTAGGTTATTTCGCAATAATTCTTCAACCACTTCGGCTGAAGAGCATTCAGTCAGGCGGGAAGAAAACTATAAATTGGGGAGGGAGAAATTTTAAAGGCGCCACAGAAATGCTTCTGTCAGGACAGCGGACATCCATCTGAGATTTGAACAGGAATTTCCAAAATACAAATTTTACACAATTCGAGAGATGTAATTTTACAGACCTATTGTTTCAAGTACTCAGTGCAATCTAGATTACACTCAGTCTTTATGAGTGGCCGCTTATGAGGAACCGAAGTTCCACTTTACATGGGCGTGCCGCGTGTGCGGGCACCAGCTACGTTTTTCCCCCACAGGCACGACAGCCCTGGCGGCGTCTCGGCCTCCTCATTGTCGAGGCTTCGCGATCACACTCAGACACACCACACTCGGTAGGACTCCTCTGGACGAGTGATCAGTCCGTCACAGAGACCTCTACCTGACAACACACACACACACTCATAAGAGACAAACATCCATGCCCCCAGTGGGATTCGAACCCACGATCCCAGAAAGCGCTCGGCCGAAGGGCCACGCCAAAACCGCGCGGCCACTGGGATCGGCTACCAGCAGTTAATCAGATGGCATTAACAGTCGTTTTAGGTAAAGCTTGCACAAGATGCGGAGGAGACAGCAAGAAACTCAGGGCTGGAAGCTTACATGGTGAAGAGAATCATAATTTGTACTCTATACCCAACATTACTAACGTCATAAAATCACAAAGATGTGCTGGGCAAGACAGGCAGCATGAATGGGAAACGAGAAAAGCATTACTATCTGATTGCGGCGATTTGGTGGAAGAAAAATGCTATTAAAATCGGACTTTCCCAAATTTCCCCTTACTTCATCTTTCGTGTGCCAATATAACAAATGAGGACTCCAATGAGTACCCCTTTTTTAGAAAAAACTTGTGTTTAGTCGTAATGCAGAGAAAGGAATTTTTACTTTATAAAAAAGGGGGCATTATAAATGTGTATTTTTTTTGCCGGACGCACGCTCTCCTGCCTGTGCAGTAGACATTGAATGTTTATGTATAACGCAGGTTAGTATTACACAACAAACGGTCAAATAGCGCAGATAACGGTTGGCTGAATGAGTACGGAGCATCGGAGGAATAACCTGCAGACAGGTAACAACAGGCGTCCTTGCACAAACATCCGTGCAGGTGCTAACTGGTCCACACAAAAATAACAAAATAATAAATATGAAGCATACACTAAATAACTTTTGTTAGGGTTTCTGCTATGTATATCCGCAGTGGATGTAGATAAAAAGAATGACGATTGTGAAACTCCAGACGTTTTGAAACACGCACTGCCACTTGTATGAACTGCAGTCTACAGACTTGATGTTGCCCTCTGCACAAGAAGACCAGCACCAATTCAGGAATACAGAATATTCCCACTTCCGGGCGCCTCACACGAGAATTTGGGGCGACTGTAGTGAACGTAGCGTAAACGTAACTGCGGCTAGTACAGCCACCAGCCTGACGGAATGTCGGCCACTGGCTCTGATAGAGCCACACGTTAGTCATAATATAAACACTGCCGTCTCTAAAAAGAACTTTTCAGGACTCAGTCGTGACGGTACAACAAAGACTTCCTGCCAGTACCATATTTTACAATCAACTCATTCTTTCGGAATTCTCTTATAGATTTTCTCCCGTCATTCTCTTACTGCTAATTGTAAGATTTATTATTACTACAAAAGCTCCTGAGATGTTAGTTTCAGCAGCTCGGTGCTCTAAGGGCGCTGAATACAAACCCGTGACAAACCCGTCTTTCTTTAGAATCCGACAGCCACGCAATTGGCCAACACGCTTTCCACTCACATAAAACCCGCAGATTCATTATCGCGTCTAGTCACATGAATTAATTCCACACTCACACAACTTATTTCAGAAAATACACTGCATTTTCGACACCACTCTGTATTATCACATGGGGAAATACGTGTTAATGTATGTGTGTGCGTGTGGTGGCATACGGGCTGCAGAACACCTGATATATTCTGGTTCCACCATTTTATGACACCGATATTCTATAATCATAGCAATTAAACGCGTCTTCAGATAACACACTTCAAACACGAATTCTTCAAGTAACACCGATTCTTATGCTGATTCCACTTCCTGCAACGGAGTCTTTTCAAGACGTAACGCGTAAAATCTACAGTTTGTTACAGATCACAGAAAGAAAAGAATGTTTTAAGGAAAGGAATACGTAATTAAAAATAAAATGAAATATTTAATAAAGAATGCTGTCAATTAAATATATGACACAGAAACCGCTAAATATATGTCAAGTTGTGTATTTCAATAGTACTTAAACTACCCAGTACGGGATGACTCGACACCAACACCGATTTCTATGTTGATTCCACTTCCTCCCCTGGCTCGTCATCAAGACTTAAAGCTTGAAATTCTAAATGTATTACAAACAAGAAAAAAGAAACATGTTTTAAGACACGTGATATATAATTACATTTACAAAATTAAAAAGAAACTTTTAATAAAGACCACTATAAATTTAACATATGAATTTTCAAATATGCGGCAAGTTCTGCAGTTCAATAGTACTTAATCTGTCCAATAGGGGATGAGAAGGTACAAACAAGTGAATGCTCGAGTCCCCACAACTTGTTAGAGGTAGGTCAGTCTTAGCCCGGGTGTTCGTGTGTGCGGTGGAGTGCAGTGCAGAACAACAGTGTAAGTTGCCGTCAAATGCCATCCTACTGAACTGCATTTTCTTCAGTTGGTTACATGTGAAGGCCTGTTTCCAATGTTACGTGTACGGTTAATTCTTTCATCAGCAACCGCGATTATAAATTATTTAAATATTTTAATCGCAGTAACAAAACTGTTGCATTTTTATTCGGAATCACAATTACGAAGATATTCGGAAGGATAGGTGCAATGGCCATCTAATAACTACAAAATCGTTTTCGCAAAATTCAGTCTATACATCAATTTCAAACTTCTGTACGCTTCGTGAATCCCATCTAACGTGCAGACTGAAAGAAATCTCACCCAACAGGACGAAAACTGATCTAAAACCAACGAATTCGCGATAAAGGTATTCAGTTAAGGCTCTCTTATATAACAGCTCGTTAGGGAGACCGACCATTTCATTGGCTCAGGGTAGCCAAGACACAGGTTATTAAAAAAATCGGTGAAAATTTAGTTGCTTGACCAGCAAAGCGACAATCAGCTTCTCATTCGAAACTCTGTTTTACGGATGGACAACAATGTTAAAAGTATCTTAAAGAAAGACGCCGTGTGCATCGGTAAATGCACACAGATATTCCGTAGAAGTCTGTTCTTCGTGAGCCTTGAATACGGAGGCAGTAAGCTTCTCCAAATGTCTGTCGCTCTACCAGCACTGCGTCGTATGTTGAGAATCACACGAATTTTCAACAACACCGCTGTGATAACCTTAAAGCTCTCATATGAACAGCAGTTTAAAAATCAATTTTACGTCTCAAAATTTACGAAAAAGACGGTACTGTGCAAGGCCAGTCTTATTTTCGGGAGCATACAATGAAGTCTCCAAACATAATTTATAGTAAATTTAACACAATCTTACCCCATCCGTCCTTGATGATTCATTTGAAAATTCAAAGTTGACAAGTGAAAGAGACCAACTTTATTCAAAACCAAGTGACAATTCTTTGTTCGCTGCGGTTCATCTGCACCACGACACAGTACAGTAGATACTAACGTCTTCACACAGCCTGTCCTTGTCACGTGTTTATATAAATATGGGTGAAAGAATTAATGGAAGGACTATGTGTGTGTGTGTGTGTGTGTGTGTGTATGTGTGTGTGTGTGTGTGTATGTATGTATGTATGTATGTATGTATGTATGTATGTATGTGTGTATATGTATGTGTGTGTATGTATGTATGTATGTATGTATGTATGTGTGTGTGTGTGTGTGTGTGTGTGTATGTATGTATGTATGTATGTATGTATGTATGTATGTATGTATGTATGTATGTATGTATGTATGTATGTATGTATGTATGTATGTATGTATGTATGTATGTACACTACCTTCATGTGACGGTACAAGGGGCAGACATCCTCCTTAACACAATGCATGGCCGGCAAACTTATTGTTCTCCCACATGAACTGCATTTCTCAAACAATTGTCACATTATTACGCAAAATTCTGATTTCAGGTGCCTTCAAAACATTAAGGTGGAAATGAACTCAAACTAAATTTGTCAGTTTATAAGTAAAACGTCATCACACATAGTACTTTAATAATATCTGCGTGATATCTGGAATATTATACACAACACCGGCGCACCGTACTGTATCACCTCTAACACTGTGTGTGACTTCACGTTCTTTAGGATAACGTAACAAAATGTGAAACGTCTGCGGAAATACTTTGTTTAATGAATAACAACTTTAATTCATATGGCTAAAATTGGTCATCTCATTACAATCGTAAGTCTTATTTTTACCATTCGAAAATTATCGAAGGAAATCGCAACACCGCGCTGCGTTTAAGGAAGTACATAACGATATTCACACAAGGCACTCCCAACCATTGTTTGTCCATCCATCTTTTCCTAGGGCAAGCTAGTGTTAGCTACCTAAGTATAACACTAGTCACAAGAACGCTTCTTCAGTTAGGAATGGGCGGTCTGTGCAAACAATCTGTGGTGGTTTTACTTTTGTACTGAGCCAATGGACTGCGTCAAGAACCTCTTTACTTTAAAAGATAATAACATTCTAATAGATGGAGCGTGTGCAGTTGAAATTTACACGTTGCGAGTGAAAATACGTAGCTTCATTCACAAAGTCATGGAAGAAGAACGGTTTTCAGTGTCAGAAGCGGTTTGTTTCCAGTGTCAAGTATCAAAGCGCAGAAGTGTTTAAGTGTGAAATGTGTTCGGCGATTTGCATAAAATAGTGAAAAAGTGTATCATTTCATGTAGCTTCAGTGGTGGCTAGTGCTCAGCGATAATTGTGAGTGGAAGTGGCAAATCTCGCTTTCGTTCGCACCTAATAAACAACAACAACAACAACAACAACAACAACAACAAGAGAAGCAGCAGCAGCAGCGACGATGGCGACAAGAACAACACCACCACCACAACCACCACCACCAACACCACCACCACAACCACAACCACCACTATCACCTGCAACAGCACCAACTCGACAGATATGTCAACCGCGACTGCAAGCTTCATTACCTACAAATCTTCATCGTCCACTACGCGACGTCAGAAGGACAGCATCTGCAGCGCGCCGGGAGTTAAAGTAGGTGGTCATTTCTTATCCCCCCGTTGCTTCTCGCTCAGTAAGGGTCTCTGGCTGAATCACAACTATAAAGCCACTCCGTATCAGTCGGGGTTTGGTGTGTTGTAAAGTCGTAGGGATTTCTAACATGTAAGCGTCAAGTTGGCAGCCTGTATTTCACAGACATCATTACATATTTGAGAAAGTGTTTGCCGTCTTTGTGTATTTTTTTGTACTTTCCCCTCCCATCCCCAAACGCCAGGGCTTTGCTGGTTAGGCCGCGATGTTAGGTATTCGTAATACTAGGCAGGCAGGTACTTAGACGTAAAACCGTGCCAATGTGCGGGGCCACGTTGGTAGCGTAGTGTGTCGGCAGGCTGCAGACAACTTGACACCCCTGTGTGTTTCAGCCAGTGGCGGACGGAAGCAACACTTGGAGAGGCCACGGAGAGAGACACAAAATTAATCGTGAACATTTCACGAAAAGAGTCTTTGAACGTAGCCAAGTCATTCTACAGGCTACTTTCAACACGAAAGACGCTCTTTATGCCACAAAAATTTGCATTGGACCAAGCAAGATATATTCACGAAAATGTAAATTTTTACCGTTAATCTATTTAAGTAAAACCTCTTCAATTCTGAGGTTTGCCTCATGTGTAAATTGTGGCCTCTTCCGTACACAATTGATTGCATACATCAGGAAAGAGAGTTCACATGTTTGCTTCTGTCATTTGTTCTCCAAGTGATGAAGCGGCGTAAAACTCCTTACCTACCTATTTTAACTTAATTTAACGTAGATTCGTCACGAACAAAGTATTTGATTACAGGCCCACCTACAATTTATTCTTTCATTATCTCATTAATTTTTAAATAATCTAACAATTCATCATTACATTCAAATTCGCTCGCTTTCACTAAATTATACGATGTTTACAAAGGAACGTGACGAGTCTACACCAAAAATGGTGTGTGCACTCAATTCTTCCCTTACGTTCTAGAGCGAAGCAGCCCGATCTCCACGTACACGCAAAATATACATTACAGGATGTCACAGCGAAGTTCACACAGTCTACACTGGGATGTGGAGCTCGCCCGGTTTGTATTGGCAGCCGGAGGAGGTCAGCGGAGTAGACCTAACATGTCGTTGTGGTTTCTGTTCTCCTTTATCTTAGGATTGCGTGGGTGAGGGGGGTGGGGGTGGAGGGGTAACCTTTCGTCGCCCGAACGTGTCAGAAACTGCCACTCATGTTACGGGACACTACGTGAGCCAACAATGCCAAATTCGCATGCGCGATTGTGACTTTGTGCAACCATGCGATCGGAATTTATCACGAAGCACATAAAGTTTCGATGTGAATAAGAGGGCGATTTTTCGATAATTTTGGCAAAACTATTTTTGTTTGAGGTCCTCACGTCTGTTAAACTATGAAATTTGGCCTCTACAAGCTGTAGCTCTTCCGTTACTTTTCCATTTTCCCATTTTCTCTTAAAAATTTAAGAGGATTTCGCGATAGGAGAGTACCAGGACATTTCTTACGACATTTCGATCAGCTGCACCTTGCAACAGAAACGAGGACAATAAAATTATTTAAAGCTGGAGGAAATTTTCTCATATTCCAGCTCACTCGTTTGGAAGAATGTCCTCAACTCTTCTTAAAGTAAACCATGTGGTATTCTAATGTTCTGTTTGAATCGTTTCAGACTGATAGCCAATCAGCCTATCTCAGCGAAGAATCAAATCTGTGGACAAGCTTCTTCTGCCACCGCAATGTTTTTACAGACTTTGTTTGGTACTGCCAACCTGCAACTCTTCCAAATCATTTTCACACGTATCTTCTTCGAAGTTAGTAGGACAGCGTCGGCGCGAGGAACCAGGCCACATTCTTAGGAAACGTGGATCAGTTGCAGGTTGCAACAGAAAATGAGGACGGCTAAACTGTGGGGCTTAATGGAGAAGAATGTGGCTCCCATTTGAAAGATTCATTTGGAAGAATGTCCTCTGGGCTATTAAAAATAAGCTATGTGACACTCTAATTTTCTGACTGAACTCTTTCAGACTGACGTCACTTCATCTAAAAAGAAAGCAACAAGGCCGTGAATCGCAAAGCGAGGACAAAAAATCCAAAGAAGAATGTTGCATAATTACCGACTTCCACAACAGAGTTTTAATCCACTAATCAAAATGTCTTCTCTTTCAGGCGTACTAATAATTTTGCTTTTCTTCAGGTCCCCCAGGTGCCCCTCACGGACCCCGTGGCTCATCGTGCCGAGGGGGTGTATCAAGGAAGGACGCATGACGGTTAAATTATTTCCGTGTTCTCAGTATTATTACAGTTTTATCAGAATTAAGATTTTAAAGAGAAATACAAAAAGTAATATGCAAGAACATTTTTACCATCTGTTTACGTGTAACCCTGAAGATAAATTTGAAGTAAAAAGAATACGGCTACCAGACACGAACATGATAAAAGAGTGGTAAATATTTGTCCAAATACACAGAAAAATCAGAAGACCCTGGCGCGTTACGAAATTTATTTCCTCTTACTTAGTTCATAAATTGTTAAGCACTCTATAATCTGTAAGCAGGGATGTTCTGTGGATACGCTAATTAGTCTGCAGTTTTCGACAGATATTTTCAATTACGAGTAAAAAAATCTTCAATTCAAACACAAATTTGAAACGGTTATTTGGGAAACAGTTACAGTGTGCAGTCTCTCAGTGACCACACCGCCTGCTCCGATCATGCATGTAAAGTCTGGTGCAATTTTTATTACGTGCCACATGCCATTCGCGGAACTCTTTTCTTCATTCCGAAATTTGAACTGGAGGTTTCGGATTCATTACGAAGATCCTACACATGCGTCTTTCCTTGGCTAAACAGGGTCCAAAGTATCACACAATGAGTTCGTAAAGTACACGTATTTAAGTCTGAACTTCATTCCAGTCGAGTGTCATCATCGCCTGACACCAGCTGTTAGTGCTACCCTGGGGATCAGAGTACCGGCCGAGATACAATAATGCACAACTGTACCTCGAATAACTAGTTTCCTACAGAATTTTAATAGATGAATTACCATACCTTATATGTAAACATTTTGTCAATTTGATTTTTACATAATATAAAGGCAGGGTTGACTGACCTGTACTTGCAGTCTACGTACTTACAGCTATATAATGTACATTACTTTGTGTTCAAGACACTCTTCGATGGAAGTTTGTGACGTGCACGTGCGGAGATGTAGACTCTACACGAGACGCAGGATCTTAACGTCTTAACCATTTCGGAATATAGCAGAATTTCCTTTGAAACGCCTTAAGTCTTTCAGGGAATTAAAAAATGTACCTGCAATCAACAAAATTCTTCATTTTCCCGCTACAGGCTGTATAGAAATACACTCGCATAAATGTTCGTTCAGGGGCGAGTTAGTTACAAGAGGACGCGATATATTAAATTCGGCATTAGCAGTTAAAATGTAAGTATCCTTCATTGTTTGCGGTATATTGCCACCTCGTAACTTAGTAATGTCACTGAAAATACAAGCATTTACAAACACTTCCTTCGCCCAGCTGTTGCAAAACATTCTGATGGGAACACAAGCGAAATATTCTGAAGTACGCGGAAGCTACACTTCTCCACCCTTCATTCCATTCTGATATTTTCTTAATTTGTACTTAACTAATTTAAACATTTTTAGCACAAACTGAATACGAATCGCCTTCCTAAACACTACAATTCACTTACGGTTACAAATTCAAGTTGTCTATAGTACATGGGGTAACAAATTTTTTTCACCTTAATATAATACGTCCCGTTTACACTTTCACGTACAGTAACTTTCCTAAAATCGAAATCGAATTTGCCAGGAAATTTATCCCCGATCCGAATAATAAGTTAACCGGTAATCACCACTGCTTGACACGTTAACTGTGTAGACTCATTAATTTTCTCACTGGACGTAAAGTTGGATGCAAATTGGCAGCCCTGGTTCTTATCTAGACCCAGAAACAGTTGACTTAAGGTGCTTATATTATAACACACAGCCGAAACTGGCTGGTGTTAACGACTTCAGGTTCCTGCACTTCAGCTGTGCTCAGAACGCAAGGCACGTAACTGGTACAGCTCCTGAAGCACCATTCATTCAGCAGTCCAAGCACTGACACCCACCGAAATTACCCAACAACTCGGCTTGTAGAATTCATGTTCCGCATTTTACCTTCGTTTTGCACAGAAGGGTGGAACACGAGGAGCTGACACGCGAAACATTAAGAACAGGCCTAACGTTGTCTCGTCCTTTCAACTCTGTTTCAATTAACACGTTTTGAAGGCCTATTTAAATTCCATACGTCTCGACACGGTTCTTCATCTGCGACTGTCACGGCCGATTTTAATGAAAGTTGGTTCGCCTGTTCGTACACTTAACCTAGAATTTCTGTGCATGTTTCATTTTAATTTAGTATGTAACATGATTTACCTGTAGTGATTATCTCTTTGAAATTTTGACAGATTCTAATCGGCTTAATTTAAGGGAGTGTTATTACATGAAACCATTACTGCCTGTCACGTTATATGGCGTTCCGATCTTTCTTCTTCACCGCCGCACGTCATGAGTATTCAGATGTCAGAGACCACACGGCAGAATATCATAAACACGTACGCTTAACTACGACGTCGATTTTGAAAGCCACACCCTAGTATTAACTTGCTAATTAATCCTAACCGCCCTCAGATACCAGGTTCTTTCTTAGCTGATAGCGAAATGTAACCAACAAATTTTAAACCGGCTCGTTCGTTCTCAACCGTTCCGTACTTACATGACCATCAGAATACGCAGCCTTGCGGGCTCTGCATCCAAATGGTCACACTAATCCTTACGAAGCCCTTCAGGATGAAAGCGCGGGCTTGAAGGAAGCCTCACATGTAACGAAATACGTAACAGAGAACGTTCCCTCCCATTTTTTTTACAGCTGCCCGGACCTGTTACTGCTGTGAGACGCAAATTTTTGCACGACCTGACAACTGCGCGGCACTTTCAAAGTTTTTTTTTTGTAATATGCATAATAAGAAAAGTCCAGCTGCGCAGCAACAATTCAACGTGCGCGGGAACATTTTAGATACTGCGCGGCCGCGCACCCGCGTTCCTTAGAGAGAACATTCGTGGACGTACCTCACGCCTAAGTGGCAAAGTACAGTACCTACATCGCTTCGCGGGTTCTTCACGCAATTTAAGGACCTTCGCGCGAAGTGCTTGGAGCAGTGAGCATGCCAGAAGGCACCGTGCAGTCTATACACATGCCTGTTTGTACAAAATAAGGTGAGAAATATTTGTCACAATCCTGCAGTCGCGTAGGCCTAAAGACGTAACATCCTACACTAAAAGCGGCAATTCTTAATCTGCCACACAACTCCATGCAATGTAGTGGTTTTCTTTCCGCCACCATGTTCTGAACGGTTGTGGTGGCCACCTTGGCCCCCGTCCAATGAATAACGGTACGATGCAACCCGGGAAGTAAACTGGCCACAGAGCAAGGCTGAAACTCACTTCCATCGAAAGCTGTGATTTATAACGCACAGACTACAGATTACCTCCACGCCACTTGGTGGCGGTGTTTTGATCCCCAGCAATGACAACAATTTGCACCGTCGCCAGAAAAGGCTGGCTGGCTCTGATATCCAGTTAGTCTGCCACTCAGTGGATACCAGCAATTCCTTGGCCGAGGTCAAAGCGACCGGCGAGTAAGGCAACCCCCTTACCTGTACCTATAACCATCGCTTACAAGTCGCTCGGAAACCCCCCCCGTAGTTATAAGGCACGGGGAAAGGTTCCATTCACCTCTTCACTTATCTCGGCCGGACAGCGCAGTCGGTACGGCGGCTCGCTACGAGCTGGACGGTCCGGGGATCGAATCCCGGTGGGGGCGTGATTTTCCGCACCCGTCTACACCAGCCCTGGGGCCCACCCAACCTCCTGTAGAATGGGTACCGGGTCTCCTTTCCGGCGGTAAAGCGGCAGACGCGTGACGTTGAACACGCACCCCTATCTACCGCCGACGTTAAAGAAACAGTAGAACTACCCCCCCCCCCCCGACCTTCGTGGCCTGTTCTAGAGCGAACTTTACGTTTTACTTTCACTTGTCTTAATATCGGCCGGGAACTGACCGCCGCCGGTATTGCAGTCTACAGCAGTCACGTCCGCGGCTCACGTTACAGTTAAAACGGCGCACTAACGAAACTAGAGACAAACAATACACGCATACATTTCGACAGTCAATTATTCTCGTTGTTACAGTACCTTCACACTACTACTTCAAGCACCAGGGACACAGCAGAAACCGCATCGCAAAAATAATTCGCCGGGATCAAATTTGATATACATTTCTCACAACGGCATGTTCCAGAACCCACTAATCATAACGCGCGAGTTCCCAACCACGGATTCTCAAACAGCAAAACAAAGAAGGGACAAACGAGAAGGAACGAAGGGGAGAGAAAAAGGAGAGGAGTGAAACGGAAATGAAGCAAAAAAAATTGCACCACATTTCTTTTATACGTAAAATTCGAAAAGGGTTTCGCCTAGTTCCCAAAATTTCACAAGGACTAAACAGCAATTTTGTCACTGTATTGCGTCACATCTAGACCTAAGAATGCTAGCAGGCCCCTGTAAACGCAGCCCTACATGTGTACACGATACACTGACCCATCGCCAACGCTGTGTGTCTGCACAGATCACCATGACAACACAAAGAAACCCAGGCACGGAACATGTGTTATCCAATAACAAACATATACAGCGTCGAACACGTTTGGCAGCTCTGCTGTCTGGTTCTAGTACAGCGCGCGGCCTCCTCCACATGAAATATGCTTATAACAAATCAGTGAAATTCTTACACGTATCAGATTTTCGCGTAACAGGTACTTCTGTCTAAAAAAAAAAGAAAGCAATTCCGAGTATTACTCGCGTTCCTATTGCCGTAGATTTGTAGTGCTCGGAGCCAGGACAGTGGAGTGAATATAGTATCCAGGCTACGGGCTAATGTCCTGGAATTCCTGATCCGATTCCCGGCAGAAGCAACTAATGTTTCCTTCTCCAAGCGTCCAGACCGTCTCAGGGGCATAAATACGGAGAAGCGCCTTACGTTTGGTGGGACACAAACTGTACCGCTGACGACGAAACATTACCGCCCCTTCGTTTCCTGCCATACTCCAGCAATTTCCACGTGGTCACGCCACCTTCTACAGGCCACTGGCAGCAAAGTTGGGCACCACACAGCTGGCTCAAGCGGTAACGATTAGAACTCGCACTTGACAGCCGTCCGGCTTAGAATGCAGGCCGTGACACCGACGATCATGAATGAGGATTTCGTGGCCTTCCTCAGTCCCTCCAAGCAAATTCCAAGACACTGTCTAAGATTAGATGAGGACCGCTTAACTTGACGTCCTGTTCAACCTAGCATTCACTAATCAGCCAACCACTCGACACTATATACTCCAAGATAAGGGCAGTACTGTAAAATAAACCACACAAATAAATAAATAAATAAATATGCAGCAAGTATTCATTTTTCATCTATTTTCATAATCTCCACTGGTAACCAAATTGCTCCGCCACCACTCCTCGCTGTATTTTTTCACACCTGCTATGTGCTCAGTCTATGTCAAATCACTGCACTGATGGCACCTGAAATGTGCATGCTGCACGGTATGTCTCCGTGCTGTCAAAGTAACTGGAAATGGTGGCGTTAAAAGTCCAAGACTAATTTCTCCTTTCCACTTTCACTGCCCACCAATCCCTCACGCACGCCGTGATAACAACGCATTTGCCGAGCCATATTCAAGGATCCAAATGTCAAATCTTTTTATCGGACTCCATCCAACTAAACTGCGCCTTAAAGACACCGGTCTGGCTTCACACGAAAATTAACCTTCGCCGCATTAAAAAACGATCCAAAAATACATGGGCTAGCCTGCCGGGTACAGCAAGCCTTAATTAACCGAGAGGGCTACGTTCCGCGATTCAGAAGCAATGGCAGCAATCTGACACAAGGCAGGTTTAACTACATTCACATCATGCAATACTGCCTCTGCAGCACAAGAACGTACGCTTTATTGATAAGGAAACAGTTTTAATAAGCACCTATTATAACTAGGAAAGAAAGGCCCCGTCTCCTCATCTAATCCGGATCGACCTCTACAGTAAAGCCGCGAAACAACAACTAGATTTCGGTATGGCTTCAGAGAACGCGGGCGTCGATTTCGGGACGTATTTTCACAACCAGCATGATCTAATTTACAACAAAATAATAAACAAACAAACAAGGAACGAAAGAAGAAAAAGGAATGAAGGCAGGCAACGGCAGGCGGACAAACAGGCAAAAAGGGCACAAAAGACAAAATCTATTATTCACATATAAATCCATAAACGTTTTATTTATCTCTCCTAACGCCTAAGCAACACCACAAAGCACTTCTCCGGCCAACTCAGAATGGTCATCAGATTTCCAGCATCGTTACTCATCAGCCGTGCGATGTAAGCGAAACTGCGGCATCTCTCTCTGAGACACACATTGCAGCACCTCACGTTTTTCTCAGTGACCCATATTTCTTCCTTCCTTCCTCCCTCCACACATACGCTTGTTTATAAACAAAGAGGCAGAGAATGGGTAGGGGCGAGAAAGTTAAATTTAGATGTGATTCGTTGCATATGGGTCTGGCAATAGCAGCATGCAGCCTTCCATAAACACTTAGAATGCATACGGAGTAGACGCACGCACAGCAGATCGTATGGACCTGCCTACTTTCCGCGTCGCATCAGGTTTCCAACGTCGGCGACGCAATTCCACGCAAACTAATCATTTTCCGCACTGAAAAACAGTTCCTAAGATTAAATTTCATTCGCTACTGAAAGAGTACAGTTATGTCACAATTAGCTGCCCGAAATTACCTTCCCGACAGCAAGTATGCAGCGGTGGACAGTAATCTTTATTTTTGCTAAGCTCAAATACCCGTCTGAGACGCGACCGTAGAAACTGGACATCCTGTCGGATGCCAGTGTCCTACGGTTCCTACTCGGTTGGTTTCTGGTTCAAATCTCGACCATGCTATCGCCTAATCAAGCCGATTTTCTATACTTTCTTCCATCTCTCCAGACACAAACTGGGATTATATATAGAAGCAAGCCACGACAACTTCCTTACCCACACGAACTTGCCATCACATTGGGCACAACACATATTGCTGAAACAGCATCGTTCAGAAACGAAGGAATCAACCAACCAAAATCTGCTCATGGAAAATGTCACAGGAAGAATAACGCCTCATTAACTCGTTCATATCCAAGCCTGGAATGAACCTACACGTACGTTTATCCATAAATTTCTCGGCTCTGGCAACAGAACACAAGCAAGGCAAGTATGTATAAAGTAACATCGTGTGCGTTCGCGTTGCAGTGACAATGCAACAATGCGTTGTGTGTACTGCAGAGGAACATGTCACTTTCAACAATATAACAATACTGAGTGCTGCAAAAAACGCTTTTAGGGCGAATTTATTTTGCTGGCAACGATAAAACGTGTTTAGTTTTCATGCAAAGCATCCGACACTTCTGTGCGATTTTAGGGAAATCTGCAGTTCTAGACAGACTTTCAGAAAAGTCCCCCAATATCAAACTTCATGGTAGTCTGTAAAGTGGGAACTATGCTGATACACGCGGACGGACGGACGAACACTATGAAGCTAACAGACACGTTTTGCTTCATGGGAACAAGCCTAAAAAGAATGTGAAGTTCACTGCAGTAAATAGTAACTACTGAATGCAGAAACTAAAGAGACAAATAAACAGTCGAATGGCAATCTGCAAGAATACTCAGTGTGTCCCGCTATTATAACTTGCTCCATACTGCGCCTTCTGCATATCATCTCGGAATAAACAGCCCGGTTAATAGTAAGAATTTAGCCCGGGCGTCGACAATAAGTAGAACTTAATTTAACATCCTGGATAAAGCAAAAGGAGAAATATCATTGGAACAGGAAGTGAATGTCCTTCTGATGAGGTATGAGGAGCGACAAATTAATAAGCATACACCTTACCGGCCCATTTCTGTGCATAACTTCAAGCAGTACATATTCCGAGCACGAGCACATTTCTCACTAATAACTCGAAGATTCACATCGTCACCGCGTTTGTACCTGTTAACGTACATACAGGTCCGTAAAATCTCGGTACGGATGTGTGTACAGGTCAAGCACAGGCTTCACGCGGCGTGCATGCTGCTTCACATAAAGCATTTACGCAAGTTGTTCGATGTGTTTTGCAATATTCACCACCAAACAAAAATTCGGGATCCCAATCCAAGGGCGCTCGTGTCGCTCCCACTCCGGAAAATCGCATAGCCGTCACTTGGTCTTACTGAAGATACGAAATTAAAAATTACGACGACAAAGTGGGCCGGGTGTCACAATATTCGTACCAAGTTCCATAAAAACTTATCAGCTTGTTCAAAGTCTGGACAACTCACAGAGTTCAGTCTACCTTTTCTAGCGAAGTACGGGGAGTGTCTACAATGGAGGCCTACAGTCTACACGGTCTAGTGCGTTACGTAGCACGAATTTCTGGCATTTCACTTCGCTAATACTTAAGCCAAACGAATACTGTGACTTAATTTAGAGCACACAGGTTCGGTACAGCTTTTAAGGTTTCCTTTTCACACACCCTCAAAAATACATCGTGCAGGTTATGTTTCCGAGCTGTGCGTGAGTACCGGCGTAAAACAGAAACCGTCAGAGCGCGTTATGACTCGGTTACAAACAAGTTTCACTGCACATTTACTCATACTGTATGGTTTTCAGTAGAATAACTCACACAATATAGCGTCTAAGGGCTGGATAGTAAATGTATTGGAAAGAACCTCAAAGGCCAAGTTAAAGACTCTATTGAGACACTCGCATAGGGCTGAGAAAAACCACGAAAATCCTAAAAATAATAGGTATCCCGGTCGAGATTCGAACATAAAACAACCTGAGTACAGGTCAGTAACGTTCATATGCCTACTTAGCCGATCCATTTGGATTCACCACTGCTTCATTACTCGCCTGGAATTCAGAGTTCCTCACACGGTCAGGCCGATAATAATGAGCACAAGGTCGACACTTGTATGGTACAACTTATGTCCGATATACTGGGGATTGTGACGTCAAATGGGATTGCACGTCTTAAGCACGGCATACGGCTTCAGGCGTTTCTCCGCAGCAGCAAGTCACATTAGCCACACGTTACAAACACTGATATCAAGAACGCAGGACGTTACTGATTTGGAAAACAAAAGAAAATAAATCATACACGAGCGTGAAATAATTTACACACAGTGCTGTGAAACAGCATTCAAGCGTTCATATTTGAAATCAAAATCGGTTATATGGTAAGGGAAGAAACAGATGGTCGCAAGTTGTGACGAAGTAACAGCTGGCGAAAACAGAAATATTCACGAACGTTCCTCATAACGGTACCTTTCTTCCCATTCACCTTAAAATACAAAAATGGGGCTATAACAAGATTTTAAAATACAACTGACTGACTCAACCATTACACGCGACAGCCCCTAGCTTTAAGTAAAGTTCGGGCACAAAACCACAAGACATGCGTTCACACCCCATCGATTAGATCGCGATTTCGACAACTTTACAAGTACAGTCAAAACTCCGACACAGCGCCCCACCCATCTAGCGCAAAAGAAAGTCTGTGAACACAAACTCCCTGTTATGCAGCATTTAGATTAACCGCCACCCTCGATATAACGCCACACTGCAGTGAACAAACAATGGCACTATATCGGGGTTCCACTCTATGTGCCCTATCTACCAATCGCGGTAAGCGCAAGAGATAGCAGCCATTATGCAGCGCATCTTCATACTCACAGAAATGACAGGCACACTGTATCAATGCTTTTATTTATTTTGGTGTGTAGCAGAACCTACGGCGTGTGTAATCTGCAGAAGCCTACAGAAAAACTCAGTTGCGTTTACTCACCTACTAACCACGGTTTCGGCAGATACAGGCCTAATCTCAAACGTTCGCACCAGTGCCATTTTTGTAACTGCTGGGACATAAACAAACAACACTCCGCAAATGGGCTGCAAGCATGTTTAAAACCTGCCTTCATAATACGTTAAGCCTAATAATTTAATACCACAGCAGAAATCGCACATTATTTCCAAGACAAATTACGACACAAATTTCAGTAACATACATTAAACACGTGCACTATTTGTGCATTCTCAACTGACAAGTCCAGACGTCTCTCGCGCTGTTATTACTAATTGCATGAGGTTACAAAGCACGGGGTTGGGATCGCCACCAATCGCATGACATTCGTAAAATGCTTCCTGAAAATCTGTTGTTTCGAAGCAGCGTGCTAGTCGCAAAACTTACTTACAGTCAGGAGCGTGCTAGTCGCAAAGCTTACTTACAGTCAGTAGCGTGCTAGTCGCAAAGCTTACTTACAGTCAGGAGCGTGCTAGTCGCAAAGCTTACTTACGGTCAGTAGCGTGCTAGTCGCAAAGCTTACTTACAGTCAGGAGCGTGCTAGTCGCAAAGCTTAAGTCAGTAGCGTGCTAGTCGCAAAGCTTACTTAGTCAGGAGCGTGCTAGTCGCAAAGCTTACTTACAGTCAGGGCTGTGCAGTGGGTACACAAACCTCCGACTCCGACTCCATAAAAGCTCAATATGCATTACACGATGACGGCAAACCTACTGAAGTGAAAAAAGGTGCCACAAGACGTTTCGTCACCACCGCGTGAATCACCAGGCTGCTGTTTATACTTACAGCCTACATTTAAGTATATGTGTAATGGTTACCGTAACTAGTACCTATTTAACATTTTATATCGAGGTCGGAGTCGGAGTCGGTACATTTTTACCGACTCCGACTCCACCCAAAATTCCTTCCGACTCCGACTCCACAGCCCTGCTTACAGGGAAAAGATGACTGAAAAATACGATCCGTAATAACACGTCCTGTGCCGAACTAATTACCTGACTCCTATTACAATTACACTGTAATGATACAAAATGACTTAACAGGCGACATCACCATTACTTACAATCTAAACAAGACACCCTGCATAAAAATGCCTCACAGTGAGTATAACACTGCTGGATGTCCGGACTTCGATCGGTGAAACTGCGTATTCGACCTGTGCCCGAAGTATAGGGGTAGACTACGTCCGTATGTCCGTGAAGTGCTGTTCTGTGCGTGCGGACAGATTGCGTATAGACACTGCCGTGTGACTACGCACTGCCACAGCTTTGTTGCGCCGGCAACAACCAACAACACGCAGTTGCCTCACCTGCCCTTAACTTAAACTCCTGATGCAGGCCTACCGCTGTAAAAGCAATTCACGCTGTGGCAGACCCACCTGCTTCTGTCCCCGAGACAACATCCAACACGAACGCTCCCTTCCACTGCTGCAGTCTACAGACACAACCAACCATTCTGTAATCGTAAAGCTTGACACTTATACCTCATTTGCCAAGAAGTGACAAACGTACGGATCGAGCCCTCTCGCTCCGTTCACAGTTCACTGTCCATTTCAGAGCGACAACAGTGTCCTGATTTTACTCCACACAGTACAGCACGGTGAGTAATAAGATACGCGGACCACGTGCTTTAACATTTAAACACACCACATTCTGTCCACGTAATGTATTTTACAGTCCAATGATTATCCGAATAAACAGCGTTTATTTACCGGAAATCCGGTTTCAGCGGGTTAAATGCAAGGACAACGCCTCATTGTTATCGGCACACCCCCTTACTGCTAGTCACCACTGTGCACATACGAGTATACGTGCCGTAAGTGGGGGACGGCCATCAAATGCCTAGCTATAAGCCTGTGCGTTCGTTTCGGAAGTTTACACTGAATCGGGAGGGCCCACAGTCACGTGAGTCGATGACGCATGAAAATGTTGTGCGTACAGTTTTAATTATTTAACGCCCTCAACAAGACAATTCACACATTTCTAAATGTAACCTACTGCAATTAAGGCACAACAGTTTACGGTAGATGCTGAGTCGACTACGGACAAGTGGGATGGACTTCAACATTAGACCCACCAGCTTATAAACGACTTACTTGGGAATGCTTCCTGACCTGTGTAACCTACGAGTAACACGGATCCCCAGGCGCACCTTGCCAGCGTAACTTTGCGGCACTAACATCACGTTACCGTAACTTTACATTTCGGGAACATCCGCTGAAGTCGCCCATTGGCTGTAGCGTCACAACAGAAACGAAAGCAACTGAATTACGTATACTCTCTTACAACACGAACTACTACTCTTACAAACTTGTAAATCATCAGAACAGCTCAAGCAGTTGGAGACGAAGTCCTTGTGGCGGCGGTGTGGGGACAATCACTGTGCGGGCCGCGTGAAATGTGTGTTGAATGAGGAGCCAACGTGGCAGGTTATTCACGCGGACCACCACGTCAGTAATCCGTCATTTAGGACTTTACCTCTGACCTGGACTCTGCTCAATTCAGAGCAGTTAGATCAATCGCTGGTTACAGAAGCACATAAGTAAATTAATTAGCTATGTGACAAAACAGTGAAGACAAATTAGTCGCTGGTTACAGAAGCACATAAGTAAATTAACATTTTAAAGCCTAGCGGTTACTTTACATACGACCAGGTTTAACATTAAAAAATTCTGCGTGGTGCCCACATTGCGTTTACGTGTTTTGTACGGATCTCAGAACAAACAGCAACTTTTGCCTTATAAAACATTAAGAGACCGGTTTTTATAACCGAAGTGGTGAGTGTTTACAGCGCGGTACGCACCGAGTCCTTATATAAAACAGATACGCTTCGTCTTTAAAGGGTTAATTAGCTATGTGACAAAACAGTGAAGACAAATTAGTCGCTGGTTACAGAAGCACATAAGTAAATTAATTAGCTATATGATAAAACAGTGAAGACAAATAACCTATTCCAAATTTCACTATGGTTTTACACCGTGCATTTTTACTGAGATATTAAATAGCAACAGCAGCAACAGTAATGCACTAATTTAATGTATGTGACACAAAGACTTTAGAGTTGCAGCACCACTCCGACATGTTTCGCTGGCGTATATACCACCATCTTCAAGGAGAGACAGTTCACACCGAAAGCTGGGACACCGCTGGAGGACATTACCTCACCAGTGGCGTGTCCCAGCTTTCGGTGTGAACTCTCTCTCCCTGAAGATCGTGGTGTATATACGCCAGCGAAACATGTCGGAGCGGTAGTGAACCTCTAAAGTCTGTGTGTCACATACATTAAATTAGTGCACTGCTGTTGCTATGTAATAACCTATTCCAAGTTGCGCCTCTTTGAGAAACAAAGGTGTTTCTTTTGTGTGTGCATTTCTGTGGTCATTTGTAAAAGACATGTACACTGTAACCTCTCAGAAGTCGAAAATATTTCCTTAATTTACTTCATAGCTTCTAGAGATAAGCCCGTAAGTTCTACTTTACGTTAAATAATGCGTAACGCACAAACTAATCCCATATCAAACACACCTCGATCCTAGCATCTAAAAAGTTCACAACTCTGCCGTCTTGGACAGCCTTACCACTTACACGTCGCAGTTTAGCGATTATCAATTTCAGAATCACTGATAAATTATCCTTGAGTTGGGTTCCTCACGTAGTTCAAATTTATGTTGCAATGCTCCTTCAGCATCGCACGCTTTGACCTATCCAGAGGCATGCTTGCCGCCTGTTAAAGGCCATGAACGGTAAAAAAATTAAACGATGTAAAGAAAAACCAATTACCGCACACTTAACACAAAGTTTTTACCTTCAAATGTTCTGTCTTGAAGGAAACAGAAAAGACAAGCAATGTGCGTAGAAACGTAACAGAGGCGCGTTCGCGTAACCAATGTTGCTGTGGAGAAGCAATAAGCGTTAAATATTCTGAGTCTGTGTCTGTATTCGTGCCTTAGTTATCCGACATGCAAAGCGCATGCGCCGTATTACATTGTCATCTGGGGCCTGCCTGGCTCGATCATATTTTTCTACATTATCCCACAAACGGCAAGATTTTCGAAAAAAGAATTGGACATAAATGTGTTTTGATTTTCTTTACAACTTCTGTCTGAAACATTTCTCATTATAAGAACAACTGAGCCACATACTATAATGAATGTACACAGGTCTTCATGTAAAGTACCAATTATTCTTGTCAGATTTCAACGTAATTTGTATTTTCTCGACACATTTTCGAAAAAACACTCAAATATCAAATTTCACGAAATCTGCCCAGTTGCTCCATCCGGACGGACAGACAGACAAACATGACGCACCTAATAGCCGCTTTTCACAACTCTGCGAACGCGCCTAAAAACAAGAATAAGATAGACAAAGTTAAATTGTTAATAGCAAATGCATTTCTAAGACCAGCGACAGACACAATCCGCCTCAGCTTGAAGAGGACAGGAAAGGCGTATTCCTGTTTGCAGTACACAAACACACATTCCACAAGCGTTGTTTGCGATCTTGCACACCTCCCCAGTCTTCTTGTTCCTCATTTGTTGTACACACAAACCGACTGCTGCACACACAAGCACAAGTGTTGCCAAGCTAATCACATGACACAGCATACAAGCAGCAACTTTCACTGAACTGCCTTAAATATTCAACACAGGCCTATAAGAATAAGGTTCAAATAAACACATGTAGGCCTACCTAACTAACTACACGGAGCAGAGGCATTCTTGAGAAGCTAACAGTTTCTCAGCTAGTCAAGAAATTCTCCGCATTTTATGGAACCCGGAGGTTCATTACCGCATTCACAAGAGCCCGCCACCTGTCCCTATACTGAGCCAGCTCAATCCAGTCCCATTTGTAGGCCTAAGTATTAAAAGGCGAAGTGCCACTGAACCTCTGCTACAGACGAGATGTGGCCGCCTGACGATTAACGTCACCTGCCACACAGTAAGCCACTTCTTACATGTGCAAGTCATCTGCGAAACAGCAACTGCGTGCTGTGTAACAGCATAACATTCTGCGCGACCTGTCATGTAACTGACACCTCCTACACATGTGTAGCATTTATTTGAGTACGTACTTACACGTGGACAATTCTGTTATCAACTCTGGCATCAAATTTGTAAGACAGATCTGACCTTCATGTAAAATGGCATTACACTGGACAGGCAAGACCAAAACTTCAACCGCTACCACCTACTAGCGCCGACTCCCCCAACGCCAAATTTAATCAAAACCGTCAACCAGTCCTGAAACTGAAACATGCGAAGGGTTAGACAGACGGAAGGACAGGACCACCTATTATGCTTCCACTTTATGCACTGTGTGTTACGAAGCATAAAAACTTAGTAACAAGAGGAAGTGCGACATATAACACAACAGAAAGCAGCCACTTCCGCTGAACGTAAATTTTCGCAAACATTACGAAACATATACGGAAACCGGGTAAAGACTCATGGACTGACGTCATTCAATTCACATTTATATTTACCAGCGAAAGTCATTCATAAAAACGTGACTCATTTCTCGCTTACATTAACCAGTGAACGTCCCACACAAAAACCTAACCTCCCTCCCGGACCATCGATACCAGTTACAGCAGAAACGCGACTTACTTTTTCGGATTACTTTCATCCAGAAAATCACTAAAGGTAACGTGACTCACTGCGTCAGTCAGCTTAACAAAGGAACTCCCAGAAATAAAGATGCAGCACAAGTAACGATTCTGCCCAGCTGCGAACAGGTCCTTCCGATAAACACCAGATATTCATCTCCCCGGCCCTGAGATAAAGGAATTAAACATTTTGTGGGTCGTTCGTCTGCTGGAAAGTGCGTGCGTGCGTGCGTGTGTGTGTGTGTGTCTGAAGTGTCAAAAACCCACGGATACATCCCACTTGCTTCGTTCGGAGCACATAATCTGTTTCATACCGGCTAAGTTGAGCCACCTTAACGATCCGAACTAGTTTCGCCTCCTCCCTGACACAGTGTAGATTCAAGGCACCTGTTCTTCACCCAACATGCAGTGTCTCTTCTTGCCAACATCACAACAAATAAGAGGCTAAACTTTATAAAGGGAGTGACACCAAAATTATTAAAATATAATCACGTAATTTTTTAAAAATTGGGAATAAAGACTGGAATCTTACCAGACACTATTTGCACGTTTTAACAGCCCTGGCGACCGTACTTACTGGCAACAGCACGCAGTAAGTCATGCTTGGGGCGTCACCTATAAGGACCGTAGCAGAAAACGTCACACTTCTAGCCGGCATAGAGGCTCAGTAAGAAGAAACATTCTGATGTCACATATTACGCATTCTGATATACAGCACAAGTTTTTTCAGGGTCCCACAAGAATCAGGCACGTTTTAAAAAACCAGCTACGAAGTTATCAGTGTCTACCCATCCTCCAGATTCCCAGTTTTCGTAAAACTTGACACAAACAGCATGTCACGTTAATTGTAACTAGTTTCCATTGACAATACAAATATGATGACTACAGAAACGTGCTTACTGGTTCATTCAACGACGCAGTGACAACCACTCAGCCAGCGTCGATGAAAAATCACAAGACTAGACCTCCCTCGTGTAAGTTAAATGGAGCCCTGGAAACACGGTCTAGTGGAGACATGCACGGCAATGATGTGCGTCTCTGGTCCTGTACTTCCACATCGATGGCAGAGAACGGCGGGTTTTTGTACACAAGTTCTACCGCAGGGCAGTCAGTGCAAGCCGCGTCTCACGACGAATAGTAACGTACACACGTCACAAACGTAACCTACTTTGTGAGCAGTCGGTTTCGGGCTTTGGTGCAGGAATTTTTACACATCTCAATTTTGACGGTGGTTCCAGTGTACTGCTGACACCAGGTGCGAGGATGTTATCGTTACTGCAGACTGTAATTAATAAGTGTTCGGTTATGGACGAAACGTGATGTATGGTTTGTCTGACTGCAACAACAAATGTCTGAAGACGACCTGCAGCAATAACGGTTGGTAAGTGATTATCGCTTCGTTGACTAAGAACAATAATCAGTATTTTGTTTCATAACACCGCCATTAGAATGAAAGTCTGCTATGGCAGAGGGTGTCGCAAAAGCAACAGGAATGGCTGTTTGATATTATTCAGATTTTATAAGAACACTCAACAGTATGTATGTATCTACCTGCCCTCACTGATGTTCACACTACGACAAAACCATATCTCACAGTTCTTTGCGAACTGAAAAGACATCACGTTAACAGTAACTTGTACAAACTGCGTACGTTGCACACACTATACATTAATTTTCAAATTGTGTTTTTTCACGTTCTGTCTTAACTCCCCGACTAATTAATTCATCTTCAAAGTTTTATCAACCATTTTATGTTGAATTCAGAATAAATTACCCTTAGCTGACCTATATGTTTCAATGAACACTGCACGCTGCGAATAATTTGTGTCACAAACAGGGTTCACCTTGCATTGGAAATGTAACATAAGACATCGCCATATAAATGGCAGAATAATTTCTGCGTTTTCTGGTTCCATTTTTACACATGGCTCAGCTTACGCAGAAAGACTGTGCATGTCCTGCAATGCAGTACATATGAAGCCAGCATTTTTCAGAGACTGTTTCACATCAACTGATAAAACACATCTCAACAGAGTGGCAATTTCAACACTGTACCTCAGTATCACACCCCTCTTCAACTCCACAATCTGAACGTCCCTCCAGGAATTCCTCTACCTCTGAAGATATCATGATTTCCTGACACCTGCAAAAACATATCTCAAGACGTCCACAACTTCACTGACCAAAGCACCTCTTCTGCCCCGTCAAAACACGTCCTTACCTTCAGCTATACCCACAGACCAGTCATTTCCAACTGCACCACACCTTCCAAAAAAATCCCCTTTCCCCTTGGATCTGCCAATGAAAGCACTTCTGCTAGAGAACTTTGAAACATCACCCACCTAAGTTGTTCCTCAAAGTGTAAGGCACGGCATTCTCTAACGAAAGAGCTTGATTTGGACAGCACTGCACAACTGACTCCACGGAAAAAGAACTTCCGTGACAGAATTCGGACCAGAGAGTGTTTTGCAGACTTTGGTAGACACGTGGCAAAGACGCTGAAGGAGGTTTGTCAGCTGCACAACAATCCTCTGATACAGCCTCTTTCACCTCCTTTCAGCGTAGAGACTTCAAGATTTTTGGCAGCAACTTTAGGCATAAGCCAAGGGGCAGGTAGTAGCGCTACACAAAAATCTGTTCGCTTTGTCCGTCCTATAACACAGCCCTAGGTCCTGCTTCCCCTGTCCTGTAGTCAAACCTTACAGGTTAATGTAAACATGGTTCGCTTTTAGAACGGGCACTGACATGAATGCCTCAGACACTGCAATCTGTCGTCATGACGTCCAAGACATGACAATCAGGGAAACGCACAACGCTGCCGCCTGTGCCCTACAACGCCAACTATGAGCAGTCACTGAATTCAGACCAGCTACAACGCAATAGCTGTTCTCGCGGCGGGTATCGTGCATTGTACATTGACTGCCATCTGTGCCTTACAATGCCAACTATAAGCACAGTCATTTCGTGCACTTAACAACGCAATAGTGCTCGTTCTCACAGCCAATCGCATGACTACGGCGTTTTACGATGGGAGATTGCGTACTGCGTAAATTGGTACAAACGTTTCCCACAAACCTGCAGCTTCCGTGATTTTTTATTCTTCATCTAATTTTTTGGGGTAATTGAATTGGAATGATACAGGCGGAACATGAGGCATGGTAGCAATGAGAAAACCAGAAAATATATTAGTCGGAAGACCTAGAGTGAAACAACCACTTCGGATATCTAGCTGCAGGTCGGAGAGTAACAACAAAATGCATCTTAGAGAAATACGACCTAACGTGGTAACCAATGTCACTGTTGGCACTGTCACGTCAATTCGGGCCTTTCAATTATGCAATTCGGAATGTCACTTCGCGCGTTGAGTCAGGTTTTTTTTTAGATTACACATCCCAAAGCAACTGTCAAAGGAATGCTGCACATAATTTACGCCATCCCTTACAATATCTCTAAACACATGTGGATTCGTACTGCTGAATGACATCGGATGAAAGAACTATGCATACGCACGACTGCACAACCAGCTTAACAGAAATGCTGCAAAATATGAAGGTACGAAACCATAGGGCAGAAGAGATGCAAAACAGAACGAAAATGGACTAAGTAATTCGTAAGACATGTCGACGAAAGCTTCAGTGGGAAGAATATCGCTGGTTTGCATATGCAGTGTTTCCCATACTCTAATGCAATGACACAAGCACAGATATCAAATACGAAAATATTAGAAATTTGAACATGCTCATAAAACTACACAGCTCTAAAAGAACAAAGGCGAATAAGATTCTAACCACAGCAAGGATCTGCGACACTCGACATAAAACAATTTACATATATGTAACATACTTACGTAACAGACAGCAACACACGAGCTAGCCCTCTGAAACCGGTAGGTTGTTGGACGACGCCCGAAATAGGACATTTTAATCCGGTGCACAAAACGGTAATAAACCTAAACCAAAGCGAGATGTTGAGAACACGGTAATGAATTTCAAGGCAGCATAAAAAATGTGGAATTTCTATGCTAGCTAAGCGACCACCAAGTTTTCAAAACGTTCTGCACCACCGAGTTAATTGCTTAGTACACACACTTGCATCAAGTGTAAGAATTCAAAATACAGTCCACAAAACTTCTCGCTCACATTCGTTGTTGTTCTCGTTTTAGAGGTGAGAGTGAACTGACCACAACTATAGCAAAGCAGTTACCGTCGTTAACACGCCCGAATGACATGAATAACTCGTAACTCACGGTAAACAACAAAGTATACAATACACAAGCCACGCAACTAATAACTTAAAATGTACTTCCTTCAAGCGATATCCGCAGTTAGGTCAGCACCATCAACACACATCTGTTAGGTTACACGCCTCCATCACGCCGAAAATGGCGGTATTCTGGGCAGGGTCGCCAACAAAATACTACTACTACTACTACTACTACTACTACTACTGCTGCTGCTGCTGCTACTACTACTACTGCCACCACCACCACCACCAATAATAATAATAATAATAGATACATGACTATATTATTAATAACTTATATTACTATAATTATTATCATCCTACCAACATACAAACAAAATTTGCAAATTAATGTTATAATAACGTTCATCAGACTTTCCTTGTAGTTATTATCTGATCCCAAAACGTGTAAAACTGGCAACACCTTGACGCTTTCATTTACTTCTCGCAAACTGAAGGACAAGACAATCCAGTATTCCTCCAGAGATACTCTTTAATTCTTCGTGTACTGACTGTTTTAATCAGGGGCAGGCCTATGTCCACCTTCACAGTTTCACTGCCTGTGCTTTAGAGATGAAGCCCATTCCTACCTCAGTGCGTTCGTGAACAAGCAGAACACAAGGCTCAGGGCCCCTGAAATTCAACAGTCAGTGAGACATCACTCCACCCTAAAAAACGTACATGTAGTGTGCACTCAGAAAGCAAGACTTCCCTTGGCTAGTCTTGGCAGATAACACCACACCAAGCATGTGGTGTTACCTGCAGAACTCCACAACCAGGCCACTCTTCTCATTCAGGAAACAGGCCATATGGACACAACATTTTCCCAGCAAGATGGTGAACAATCCCATACAGTGAACGTCATCTTGGACATCCCTTATGACACGTCTGGTAGCCATGTCCTGCTCACTTGGTCTGCAGAGTGCTGTAGGTGTGGGTGATTCTGGCAACCATCTTTTCTGGCCAAGAATCCCCACAATTATTTACTCTGGGACTAACGCAAAAGTTGTGTGTTGTGCACAAACCAGTATGTTCTTTGGGACTTACATGGGCAAATTGGTTGCTGAAGATATCACAGGCCATATGTCATGTGACACGGATAACAATGCTGTGGTTCATCTACAGAAAGCCCACCAGGTTCTAGAATGTCATGATGAGTATGTGTTCACACACAGACCACAAACACACAAACTCACAGCGAAAATTAGCTCTCTTTCACACACCCCAGAAAATTATGTACACACCACACATATACCCAATTGTTGTATGCTTCTCTAAATACTCTGTATTAAAACCAGCTAAATTCTATAAAACTTCATTAAACGCTACTGCCTGTTTAGAATTGTCTGTACTTCTAATGAACTTCATGCATGGCAAAAGGCCAAAGAACATCCCGACATTCTGAATTTCTGACTCATGAATTGATTTTCATAAAATTTAGTGCAAACACTATACAACTACAGGCAACCCCCCATTTGTACTTTTCAATCTGATGTCATCTATAATACAAACATACCAACCATGTAAGCTTCTCAGGTGGCAGTGACAATAACATCAGTTAATAGCAGGACCTCACATTTGGTGACATGTGTTAACAAATACACAACTTTAATTGAGTTACACTTTAAAGCATCAACAGGCTTTGAACACTGAGAAACTATTTCTGCCCCTACAATCAGGAACTGGTAACATGTGTACGGCATGTACATGGAGTTAACAAAAAATACACAAATTTAAGTCATTACTCTGCACCATAATAGAAGAAGAAATGCAATATGAACATAGGTCTTCCGTAACATACTTTCACTGCTATGACCTCCTGCACATTAAACAAAATGCTCAAAGCGTCCAGCTTGAGCTTCAATGCAAGAAGCTGCACATCTGAAAAGTGACTGTCTAATATGCCAGAAAACCCCTGGTGTCATAAAATCATTTCACATCTGTTATGTATCTACTGTTGTACGGCCCAGACATCACTTACTTCTGCACCATAAACAGCAGTGTCTGGACACTCCCAAACATAAAAATCTAATGGACTAAAGTCTCGGGAATGAGCAGGCCATGCTGTTAGTCTACCCACACTTGTCCATCATTGAAATATGTTCAAGAACACATAAACTGCAAGAACATGAGGCATGGCACCTTCATGCATAAACCATAAAAGAATCATAACCTGAATTCACATCATCTAATATCTGCGCCACCATGTTTCATAGGAAATCGTGGTAAACAACCACAGTCAGATGTGATGGAAGGCAGCAGGATCCCAGAAATCTTGTTGCCTGTAATGCCTGCTCATCATCATCATCCAGCAGTCTGTCTAATGACAGGTCCAATGCCTCTTCCAAAACGATTCCTCCACACAGTGCGATTTAGAGCTTCCTCCTTTTAATGACAGTATCCTCGCCTGTCCTTAAGGTCATCCAGCAGCTTCTTACGTCTTCTGCCCCTTCTTCTTGTCACTTCCATCTCTCCCTTTATCTTTCCTTCAATAGCCCGTTGTAGAAGGCAGTTTCTACGCAATATGTGGCCAATTCAGTTGCCTGCTCATACAGTTAGAGAAAACTGTCACTGGTGCCTGGCTAGCAAGTTCCCATGTGTATTTAAATCTGACCATATGTGTTTTTATAATTAAAAAACCAACCAAATGCACAAATATAGTACATAACTTATGTCAGTCTGTTCCACTCCTCTGACATGTTTTGGTGTATTCACCATCATCAGGGAGGTACACATCATATCATTATATAAAACATTAAAATATTAAAAAGTGATGCTGGTACTGTCCTAAAGGTGCTGTAATACATCTTAACAAGACGTATTACAAGATATTGGTGGTGATTTGTTGAAGATAAAAGGTTGGATGGTGAAACTACATGAATGTTTGAGTATCTGTTACAAAATATATCAAATCACAATCCAAGAAACTATGAATCTTCCACAATCCGCCCATAAAGGACTACCCATGAATACCCTAAAACAATTCTACATCCAAAAATATCAACATAATAACATCCTCATACCAGAACAAAATGTTGGTGAACATAACCCTCTTTTTGAAACAGCCTATGATCTCCAACTGCACCACGCAGGTAGGTGAGGTAAACACACAATCAACATGTCCGTTTCCAATCCCTTCAGTCTGCTGCCTCATGTCGAAACACACACACAACTACCAATAAGAACTCAATATCTAAGTACAACTATCAATTTCCCTTAGTTCAATGGATATATTTTGTATCATTAATGTATTCTCATCGTGATGTTACATATTTTATAACAGATACTCAAACATCCATGTAGTTTCACCATCCAACCTACATCTTCAACAAATCATCACATCATTATCGCCTCAAGACAACAAGCTGTATTACAAGACTTTTAGGATCAGTACCAGCATCACATTTTAATATTTTAATGTTTTATGAGATGATGTGTACCTCCCTGATGATGATGAATACACTGACACATGTCGGAGGAGTGGAACAGACTGATATAAATTACACACCATATTTGTGCATCTGATTGGTTTTTTTATTACAAATTATTGTTAATGCATGGAGATGAATAATATAAGCCTGACCATCCATGCTTATCATGGGAAATGACAATTCCATTTCTTGAAAATCTGTCTCACTGATAAACGGAATGAAAGACATAAATGCAGGAGGATTACCAGCAAATTTTCTAAAAAAATTACTAGCAAATTTCTTCTTGGAAGGTAATTAGCTGGTTAAATACTTGCAACCATTGGAGATGATACGGACAGAGCAGCAGTGCATGCAGCGCTGGCCACACTCTATTCTGTGAAACTCCCTCACATGTGGTTACTGCTTGTTCTCATCTATAGATTTGTAGAAATCATACCAAGGATTTTTCCCTCTCATTGAAGCATTAACACTATTCATAGTCACCCATGGTCATTTTCTGCACATCAGAAGTACCATTTTCCTTAAGTCATCTACCAATGGCAGAAAAAGTTTCTCAGTCTGGAAGTCAACAATGGAGAAAGTGTTCTTGGTACATACCACGTGTGTCACATTCACTGCCATAAGTTTAGCCAAACATCAGATGCACATCAACCACTTCAGCATAAGTGTATGCAGCCATTTCACCACTCTGACACCTCAAATGGAACAACCTGGTGTGAATTAGCTACATACAAACTGCCTGTTGCGTGTGAAACTTACAGACTGATGCAAGTTGCAGCTCAACTGCACTAAAGCACAAAGCAGACACTTTAAGCATTTTCTTTGATCAGCAGCAGGCTGTAACTTTGAAAGCACGTTACAGAGGACTAATTGTCTTCTTGTACTGTACTGCAGATTCAACCCTGAAGTTTGGATGTGCATTTTTCATTCATCCTGTATCTATAAACATGGAGATTTGTGTCGTGCATTGAGCAAGCTGGTTTAGCCCAGGCTGCACAGGCCATCCACCTACCTGGATGATACTCTACAAAAGTCTCCCCACACATACACAGACCAGCTGGTGTCTCTCATTATATCAGAGTCACATTATGAAAGCAGTCAGTCTGTGAACTCCCAGATTCTTATTCCATACAAACGTTACTATCAACTAAAGTTTTGCTACTGTTACCAAACCATTTATACCTCTTTACTCATAAACACCTAGAAGGACAGCTAAAAGTGTAATGGAAGCAATGTTTCAGAGTGAACATGGCACTAGAATCATAATGTTTACCCGATTCTGTGCCCTGCTAGTAGCACGTCATGTAAGAAAACCATTTTGAAATACTGTGGTTGACTCACACAAACAATTTTGACCATGGCTGCAGTTTCACATGGGGTAAGTCACACTATTAGACATTTCTGACCAGTAACCTACTTATTCCAGTTAAAATACACTAGACTGAAGTGCAGTTGTGTCTTATGCACACAACTTAATACTTTTATTTTCTGTTGTGATGTGTTTAGTTAGAGCTGTACATAAGCTTTACTCTCCCCTTGTTATAAACCTTCACAGTGAAGCTATGGAAGTTCTAAACCACCTGAATCACCAGTTCAAAGAAGAAGTGGCATATAAAAGTCTAATTTTATGTATTTCTCACGCAGACAAAGGATCAGAAAAGCAGAGCGGTGTATCAGTCATAACAGTAGGAAACATCAGAAGGGAAAGCAAAGACAGAAATACAGGAAGCCCTCTGCATACCCCAGGTAAAAGGAGCACTCAAAAACTGAAATAAATCTGATCATTAACAATTTTCACTTCTGCACAGTCAAAAGTACAGTCAAGGACTTCTACGTTGAAAGAAAACTGCTCCAACTTGTAAGAACCTCCTTCCAGCAACAACAGAAAAAGTAAATGTCGCTTGGAGAGAGCAGTCATTAAGAAAATCATTGCACAAAATTAGATCCAGATGGCAAAAATGCCAAAAGTAAAAGATCTGTTTTGATAGAGCAGCCACGTATTGTTGAGTGGCATTGCAGCTACACTTTTAGATTAAATAAACTCTGATCTGAAGGGGGCAAGACTTTTTACCTGGGTGAGGCATAGACAACAATCGGACATTTAAGAATTTCTTGCAAACAGATAACATGAAGGGGGTCTTAAAAGATCGTAGTGCAGGGAACAGGCTGACTGTTCATGTGGTCACAAGTGCTCAGCTCCTTTACAAAGCAGGACCAGTGAATGAGAACTACCACGGCCAGATAAGCAGTTCCAATTTTGAGAGGTAGGTGAAAGACAAATGAATGCCAAAGGGGCCAGCAAGGCTGGTGGTTGTTTTTGACAATGCATCATACCAATGTGTGTAAGCTGACAAATCTCCCAGCAAATAAGCAATGAGGACAGAGATGATTTTTTGTCGTACGGAGGCATTACCTGTGATGCCACTATGATAAAACATCTGCTCTACAGGCTGCGTGAATTGCAATGTCAAAACAAAGGACCTACAGGACTGACCACAATATGTACACATGCAATCACATGGCCCTTAAGACTTCTACCTACAACTACAACCTCAGTCCACTTGAAGTTGACTGGGCTAAAGTGAAACATTTCATTATATCCAATAATGTGGGTGTTGAATTTTCTTAAACTGTATGTGTGCATTAATCAACACTGAAATGTCTTCAGCAGCTAAGGTGATTGACAACACCACTGTCACCATGTAAGGACAACTACAAAACGTATTATAACACAAAAAGCAACGTACGTATATCGTGACATTGAGGTGTGTTCATGTAACCATTGCTGCCGTCAAAAATAAGTAAGTATTAAATATTCTGAACGTCTGTTTGTAGCCTTAGTTATCCAGCATGCAAAGCCCATGCACTGTATTACACTGTCATCTGTGGCCTGTCTGGCTCTACCATATTTATCCACATTATCTCTTAAACAGCATGATTTTTGGAAAAAAAAGTTATTGAACACAAAATGTGTGTTTTGATTTTCTCTACAACTTTTGTCTGAAACATATTAAGCGATTAATACTGTGCATAACATAGTTTTGGTTTTCTATTTATCACAGAGAGACTACATAATTCTGTAAAGTGCTTAATACTGTGCATTCCTCAGTACTTAACACAGTTGATGTTTCACATATCACAGTGGAATTAAGGTTTTATACATGCACAAAAACCCAAAGGCTAACCTTAGCTGTCATAGTGTATTACCCTATCTGTTCTGTTTATGTGTGTTCACAACAGTGACTGCAGCTTCTGTGATTATCATCCATCATCCACTGTGGTGACTATAAATAGCAAGGTGCTAAAAACACAGACACAAAGGTATGTATTATGACTGTATCTGTATGTTCACGTTTAAGGATGGCTTCCATTAAAGACACATTACTATCTGGAATGCTTCATGAAAAAATAAATGTCAACAGCTTCATGTTATGAAAAATCATAGGCAATGAACCATTTGATATTAGTGCCCACTATTAACTACCTAAAAAAAATTCTTTGCATTTACTCACCATAAAAAAAAGGACTGACTTTATACAGTTTATAAAATTTGAGGTTCTCACAGGCACTTTGACGAAAACTGCAGTTGTCTGGGATATAATGCCATGTAGATTCATATACAGTTACTGAAGCTTCGGAGGCGCTGGCTGCCTCCATCTTCTGCACAGTCCAAGAAAATGTGTATTATATAGTGTAAAGGCAGGCACAGTGATTCAAGTAGTGGGCCACAGACAGTAGCAGCACTGATCAGGGAGCTGGGACCATAGATGGAACATGCAAAGGAATGAAAAAATGTGGCAAAACATTTTAAGGGTATATGTGAAATGAGAGGACTGAGAAGAATCAGAAAGAAGTCAAGAGTAGGCAGAACAGTAGGTCAACCCACTCCTCTTTGATACATCCCCAATTACTCCAACATCCGTTCATATCCCACTAACTAACTAACTAACTAACTAACTAACTAACTAACTAACTAACTAACTAACTAACTAACCAACTAACTCACTCACTCCATGGAGCAGAGGCCTTCTTGAGAAGCTAACGGTTTCTCAGCTAGTCAAGAAATTTCCCGCATTTTATGGAACCCGGAGGTTCATTACAGCATTCACAAGAGCCCGCCACCTGTCCCTATCCTGAGCCAGATCAATCCAGTCCATGCCCCCATCCCACTTCTTGAAGATCCATTTTAATATTATCCTGCCATGTACGCCTGGGTCTCCCAAATTTTTGCCTTCCCTCAGGTCTCCCCACCAAAATCCTGTATGCACCTCTCTTTTCCCCCATGCGTGCTACATGCCCNACTAACTAACTAACTAACTAACTAACTAACTAACTAACTAACTAACTAACTAACTAACTAACCAACTAACTCACTCACTCCATGGAGCAGAGGCCTTCTTGAGAAGCTAACGGTTTCTCAGCTAGTCAAGAAATTTCCCGCATTTTATGGAACCCGGAGGTTCATTACAGCATTCACAAGAGCCCGCCACCTGTCCCTATCCTGAGCCAGATCAATCCAGTCCATGCCCCCATCCCACTTCTTGAAGATCCATTTTAATATTATCCTGCCATGTACGCCTGGGTCTCCCAAATTTTTGCCTTCCCTCAGGTCTCCCCACCAAAATCCTGTATGCACCTCTCTTTTCCCCCATACGTGCTACATGCCCCCCCCATCCCGTTCTTCTCTATTTGATTACCCGAATAATGTTTGGTGATGAGTACAGGTCATTAAGTTCCATGTTATGTAGTCTTCTCCACTCCCCTGTCGCCTCATCCCTCTTAGGCCTAAATATCCTCCTCAGCACCCTATTCTCGAACACCCTCAGTCTTTGTTCCTCCCTCAGTGTGAGACACCAAATTTCACACCCATACAAAACAACAGGTAAAACTACAGTTCTGTATACCCTAATCTTTGTGTTTTTGGATAGCAACCTGGAAGACAAAAGATTCTGCACCAAATGNGTCGCCTCATCCCTCTTAGGCCTAAATATCCTCCTCAGCACCCTATTCTCGAACACCCTCAGTCTTTGTTCCTCCCTCAGTGTGAGACACCAAATTTCACACCCATACAAAACAACAGGTAAAACTACAGTTCTGTATACCCTAATCTTTGTGTTTTTGGATAGCAACCTGGAAGACAAAAGATTCTGCACCAAATATTAGCAAGCATTCCTCGACTTCAATCTGCTCTTAATTTCTTCATGAATGGAATTTCGATTCGTTAGGGTTGTTCCCAAATAATTGAATTCTTCCACCCTTTCAAAGGATTTACTGTCTGTCTTCATGTTGTGATTTTGTCCTGCATTCTGATTTCGAGACATGAGCATGTACTTAGTTTTCTCAGCAGTTACTTCTAGACCAATCTCCTTACTAGCAATTATTAACCCTTCTGCATTTTTCTTTGTACTATCTTTGCTTCTGCCCAACATATTAACATCATTAGCATAAACCAGAAGCTGATGTGTACCATTCACTTTCAAGCCCTCCTGGTTTGCCTGAACCCTCCTAATGGCATACTCTAAAGCAAAGTTGAAAAGCAATGGCAACAGAGCATCTCCTTGTTTCAAACCATTCTTAATAGGAAACGTGTCAGACAGATGTTTGCCTACCCGAACTCTGCTATAGGTTTCACTTAGACACATTTTTATTAACCTTACTAGTTTCATGGGGATACCAAACTCGGTGAGAATATTATACAAGACCTCCCTCCTAGCTGAATCATAGGCTTTCTTGAAGTCTATAAATAGCTGATGAACTGCCTCATTGTATTCCCATTTTTTCTCAAGTATTTTACGAATGCTGAATACATGATCAGTAGTTGACCTGTTATGTCGAAATCCACACTGATGATACCCAACAATTTCCTCTGCATATGCAGTTAACCCTGACAAAAGAATGTTGAATAGAATTGTGTATGTAGTTGACAAAGTGATATGCCTCAGTAATTACTACAATCTGTTTTATCACCCTTCTTATAAATAGGCACAATGACTAACTCCTTCCATTCCTCAGGCAATTCCACCTTATTCCAAATAGAGGTAATAAGTTTATGGATCTCAGACCCAATTATCCTACCCCCTGCTTTAACCTTTTAAAGCCTAGCGGTAACTTTACGTACCACCAGGTTTAACATTCAAAAATTCTACATGGTGCTCACATTGCATTTATACGTTTTGTATGGATCTCTGAAGAAACAGCGATTAATTTCCTATACAGAATTAACAGACTGGTTTTTGTAACCGAGAAGGGGAGTGTTTACTGCGCAGTACGAACTAGGTCCTTATATATAAAATAGATACGCTTCATCTTTAAAGGGTTAATCAATTCTGCTGAAATCTGATCAATACCTGGTGATTTGAGTCTTTTTAGCTTTTCAATAGCCATCTCAACCTCAAAGGCACTGGGCTCAGGCACCAGGGGCCCTGCCATATGTACTTCAGTCTGCCTAACATCGTTAACCCTCTCAAGATGAAGCGTATCTGTTTTACATAAGGACTCACCGCGTGCCATGCTGTAAACACTCTCCACTTCGGTTATACAAAACCAATCTCTTAATGTTTTATAACACAAAATTCCGTGTTTGTTCTGAGATCTGTACAAAACACACAAACACAATGTGGGTACCATGTAGAATCTTTTAATGTTAAACCTGGTGGTACGTAAAGTTGCCGATGAGCTTTAAAAGGTTAATCCCGTGTATATTCAACAGCTGGGAGAAACGATTCCTCCACCTAGCAAAAATACCATGGGAGTCTGCAACCAGGTCACCTTTCTCATCCTTTGCTACATTAGTTCTAGGCTGGTACCCCCTCTTAAAGTCATTGATACCCCTATACAAGTCTCTGATATTCTTGTTCTCACTGTTTGTTTCAAGTTTATTAATTTTAGCTTTTAGATATTCCTTCTTTTTGTTCCTGAAATGTCTACTAGCTTCACGTCTTACATTGTTCAGATTATCTCCATTACTTTGGTTTGGATTCTGTAACCACTGAATTTTAGCCTGCTTCCTTTTATCTAAAACTTGTGCACATTCTGCATCAAACCATGGTTTATGCTGCTTCCATTCACACAGACCTAGACTCTCTTGAGCCGAGATTATGATATTCTCTTTAATGTTATCCCAAGCCCTATTTACGTCCTCACTAACATTGAAGTTTTCCAAAGCTGCAAACCTGTTTGAGATCTTAAGCTGATATTGTTTCCTAACCTCTAGTTCACTTATCTTCTTGAGATTAAATCTCTCTGCATCAGACTTCTGTGCTGCTTGTGTACTTACTGCCAGTCTTTCCCTAATTTTGCAACCACCAGATAGTGATGAGTACCACAGTCAGCTCCCCTGAAAGATCGCACATCGAGTATACTCGAATGCCATCTCCTATCTATCAATATGTGATCGATTTGATTATGAGTCGTCCCATCAGGAGATGTCCACGTGTATTTATGGATGTTTCAGTGCGGGAACACCATGCTCTTAACAACTAGATTCTTTGATGTGGCAAAGTTTACTACTCTAACAGCATTATCATTACTACCCTGAAGTAAACTCTCATTCCCAATTGTCGGTTTGAAAATATCCTCTCTCCCCACTTTTGCATTAAAATCTCCTAACAGAATTTTCATATGGTACTTAGGAAAATGATCAAAAACCTCTTCTAATTCCTCATAGAAACTGTCCTTTGAATCATCACCTTTCTCTTCTGTTGGTGCATGCACATTCACAACAATGATATTACACCAGCAGCTTCTCAGCACAATATATGTCAACCTATCACTAAGAAACTCCACTCTCTTGATTGCTGATACTATTCTCTGGTGTACAAAAAATCCTGTTACTAATTAATGATTTTCCTGCCCTTTGCCATAGAAAAAAGTATACTCCCTGGCTCTTACAGTCCCTTCTTTGTCCTACCTAACATCCCGTACACCTACCAAATCTAATTTATACTTAGCTAACTCCCTGGCCACTGTCATAAGTGACCCTGACCTATACAGGCTCCTCACATTTCATGTTTCAAAACTCATATCCCTTTTCTGTAGCTGGGTCATACCAAAGAATCGGTCTAGGTCCAAGGTTTTGTAGGCTGTTTCGTAACGTAATAATGTTTTGCGGTGAGGGGTTGTTAGCACCTCGCCCAGCCCCCAACTGAAGGACCACCCCTTTTCGGCTGTCCGCAACTGCTTAGTCAATGTATTCGCAGCTACCCTCCATAACTGGAGGCCGTTCCTCCATCCACAACCTGAGGATGCGCCATGCCTTGGTGACACAGACCCACTTAACACAGTTCACCTCCCACACACCATTAAAATTTAATGTTGTCTCTTTTCATTACCCTTTGTGTTCCACGTTAAGCCCTGCCAAGCATCACTACTCCTACTGACCTGTTAATTCAGTCACCTTTCTTGTCCCTCCCATATACAATACCCACTTTTTCCCATGCAGCTGACTCAGCCTGGTTTCCTCTGAAGATGGAGGCAGCAAGTCCCTTCAAAATGTTGATAACCATATGCCAACCTACATGACATGATATCCTGAATGACTTCAGTTTATTTTATTTAATAATTACAAAGATACCTGATGACAAATAATTAAATTTGTCTGACATGACACCTGCTACTTTTATATTTTTAATACCTCTATTGTACATGTCTACAATATACACGATGCAGTTAAAGTTCATCATTGGTTATCTCCACACTACAATTAAAAACAAATTCTCACACACCAACGAGTCGGAACATTTCATACATATGACTTCAACCTTCCAAAACGTTATTCTGAATAAAAAATTCAAACAAAAACCGTTCGCAGTCTTCCAAATTACGCAAATCAATCACACAGTGTTGTCCCATAATATCAGTATCAGGCCCATTCACATGACATATGCAACGTCTTAACAGATACAGGCCAAATACATATTAGCAAACTAAGTAATGTGCTACATATTCTTGAGACAAGGTTCCTGCGGATGAATTATACGCATATTTTATAATTTACAGGAGCTCAAATACAGAACACAAACTGCAAAGCAATAATATAAATGACAGCATCAGAATACATGACGTTCAGGTCTAACCATTTTCACTCCAGCTCTAACTGTCATAACGTTGACAGGTTTAACGTGTACAACGATATAATCCACTTGGAATAGACTTTTACTTGCACTTAACCGTATGCACAAACTGTCATGTCATATCACATGTCTTCAAATTGTAATACAGCAAATAATTAATGACAGAGGCATGAACACAACGTTGACTAAGCACACACGGCAACTCATCCCTAACATACAATGACGTGACGTTGATAACACTGCGTCACATTTACAGCATTGGGACTAAAATTCCCTCAGACGTTTAACATCTGCCCTCGCCACGCCTCTGTGTATCATTAACACAACTATTCTTCCAGCCTACCTGCTCAGTCTTGCACGATGCGCTCTGGCTCTCTCTGGCCGTCAGTCTTGTGTTGCAGTCTTCTCGTGAGGCACATAAGGCCGTGACGTGTGCAAACTGCACGTCACAAGTCTTAACTCATCATTATAAACGCACAAAACGTATATAAACACGCGCCATCAGATTACATACTCACTCTTCTAACTTCTGCAAACTCTAAACACTACCGCCATGTTTGCTTACTACTGCCATGGCCACCGATCTGCACGCCCCCTTGTGGATAAAATATGAAATAATTGAAGGCGGGAAACGCAAATCGAGTCTTTTCGGCGGCAAGTGATTTGCTAGGTATGAAGCGAAATGAAAGTTCATGTATCCGTATTCTCCAGTCACCTCGACCCTGTACAGGTCGAAAGAGTTTTCTTAATATTCTACTTTCAATGGATGTACGAGTATTCTCGTCTGCCACTGTCAGCGACTGTTTCTGCTCCGTTAGATACGACAGCGCGTACCAGTGATCTACAGATCTTAAACTATGTACTTCTGCTAATGATTTCGTTTTCAGATACATGTAAGTAAGCATAGCATGCCTGGTTCCCGGCTTGTACCCCCTCTCTTATACTTTGACCCATATCATTTCTACTATTTGTTAAGGCTCCCAAATCAGTAAGACTTCAAAATTGTTCCCTCCCACTAATAACATATGTGGCCTCCTTTTTACCTCTGTCGTTGATCCTATCATTTTTTTTTCATAGCGCAATAGCCCCTAGGAGGCCAGGCTTCTTCATTATCGATCACATTCTGACACACCACGCTCGGTAGGACTCCTCTGGACGAGTAATCATCCCGACGCGGAGACTTCAACCTGACAACACACAACACTCACAAGAGACAAACATCCATGCCCTCGGTGGGACTCGAACCCACGATACCAGCAAGTGTTCGGCAGCAGAACCACGCTGTAGACCGCGCGGCCACTGGGATCGGCGATACTATCATACACTTAGCCTGTTTTTCTTCATTTACACTGAATCCAACACTCCGGATCTTCCTTCCCACCTGCAAATACACCTGCTTCATTGTGTTCACATCCCCAGGAACAGTCACTAGGTCACCTGCGTAAGCAAGGATCTGGCTAGATTTAGTCGAAGTGTTCCTTTCTCATCTGTTCTATTTATGCCGTTGTGAAACTGGATAATACACAGTCCATCTTCTTTTTTCTTTCCAACGTTGAACTGAAATGGCTTCATAAGTTTATTCCCAACTTTAACCTTAGCACTACTATTATCCGTAGCCATCCGTACAAGTTTTATGACCTTAACTGGGATTCCCATTCCCAACCTTACTTCGTACGATTCGCCTCTCCTAATGCTGTCAAAGGTGCTTTTAAAATCAACTAACGACATGTGTATATCTATGTCATGTTAATAACACTTTTCAGACATTTGCCAAACAAAGAAAATCGGATGTATTTTAGTTCTGGAGGGGCGGAATCCACATTAAGATTCTCCAAATATGTTCTCAACATATTCTTGAGTTTGTAACCAGCTGTTTCCTAAAAGCAAGTCAGGCGGTTTATAGGTGTGCCAACTGTTCGGCCTTGACATTTGCCTTGTGGGACACAGCCGCAATAAAATTCGACGGAGATGACCGATCCCGACAACTTCGGGTAGTACTGTGTTTCGAATGGGATCAAAAGCTGAAATGTCAGAAACAAATATATCTGGCAACACGGCCGTTTAAAGACCTTGGTTACAGAACTCGCACGATTGATTTCCTAAAATAAACTGTCCTATATCGCAAATCCCTCTCGCTGAGGTTGTTTTTACTTGCAACAAATATTTCCAGGGGGAAATCATGACCCATAGTTGCCTCAAATAGTTAATTCTGTGGGTATAGAACAGCAGGAAGCGTACATTTACGGCCATGCAGTTCATTAATTGTTTCTGCATATCATTTCCGTCATAGTTTTTAGGTACAAGTATTTGGTAAGCCTACATGTTGTTATTTTATATTTAACTCTCACACATGCCCCCCCCCCCAAACAAAAACAACAGCGGATGGTCCTTGACAAATTTTTCATACTTCCAACCATTTCTAATCACACTAAACTGGTTCAAATGCTGCAGCCCAAAAAGAAGGTGGAGCACGCATTTTTTTTTATAAATGGCAAGATATCCCGTAATAACAGATTGACGGAAGAACGAGATTTGAGGCTGGAGTGACACTAGCAGCACGTAATATACAGCTTCCACTCACTTATTCTGTTACGCCGTCGTCACTGCTGTTACAAGACCAGCTGTGTTGCAGCACGAGCTCCGTTGCTCCTCGTACGTTTCAGTTGACTAACACGGATGTCTCTCTCAGAACGGAATATTCACGAGGGATGGAAGGCGCACCCACAGCAGTGACTACTGCAGCAACAGTCTGCTTCTCATCCTAACTATTCCATCGATAAAAGTCGCCGAACGAAAGTTTTTTATATATTTATTTGTTCACTCATTTACTTTCATACTGCATTTCATTCCAACTCGAATAGCGTCACACTATCGTTTTTACGGTGAATGGCCCCACCGGAGATGCTACTGACGAACCGCAGCCACTTTGTCCACCACAAATCCCACACTGACTGACACGAGATCGCAGTCGGGCCTCCGCTATGACAGGCCGAAGGGTAACCGCCTCATGATCGTTTACTTACAAGGGTTGATACACACTTCAGTATTTCACCGGCACACAGTCACGGTCACGGAAATAGGCACTTCTTCTTCTTCCACCTCCTCTTCTTGTTTCTCTTATTCTTGCTCCTTTTCTACTTCTTCGTGTAGTTTGCCTGTAAATGTCGACAAAGAATCCCATTTTTTGTTACACACACCTTCAAGCTATACATCGTATTTAGCTGCATATAATACGCTCGTTTCTCCTAAAAACGTCCCAAAATATCACCCTGAGGCTTGACACCGGATGTGAGTAGGTCATTAAATCCGAAAAAAATACCCTGCTAATTACAGCGTATGTCTTATAACTGATAGCTTTTTATGAGGCGGGAAATACAGTGCAAGTATTCTACTTGTGGTAATCCGAGTGTGTCGTGTACATTTCGATTTCCAATTCTGTCTGTACGTCAGAAGAGGACCCACAAATTTCGTGCGCGTGTCTTCCACACAAGGTACGATTCGAGAACGATGGCACGTTCTGGGACAAACAACGTTCAGTGCGTTTTCCGCAATCCCGCCAGTTCTTTTAAATTAAACGGAAAGAGACTGGCGAAAGACTAAATTGGAGGTTTTTGTCGGTCCCTTTGAAATCCCAGCTCTTTCTAAAATTTTCTCCTCTTTCCACTTCTTCACAATAAAAAATAACAGTGGGTTCCCAAACGAATTTTCAACACATTCTCTATACAATATAAACAACATAAATAATAAATAATATGCACTGTAACGGTGTTTATAATCACATTTTAAAACATAAAATGAGCTACATTTTTAAAATTTAAATATTTCCGATAGATATGTGGTATATTTGAAAAACTTGTTAACTTTAGTTTTGTAAGCCAATTTGCACTGTAAGCTGAGTCCTGCTTTCACATGAAACAACGGTTAGGCTGAAAATGGTTACTTTTACCCGAAACACGTAATTAATGCTAGTCAACAGATATATTTATTATGCCGACTATATTAAGTTTACCACTGTAAATCAATAAAACAATCACATCAACCAACGAGGTACACAAATTTGAGTATGACAAATATATTTATTATTTTGGTGGGTGGTATTAGTTATTTTAATACCATATTTATTTAGATAGGTGAGTAATAAACTGTGCACTCAGCCCGCTTAACCCACGGGGTAGAACCACGGAATCCGTCGACGAGGAGGCTGCGTGGGCGGCAGAGCCGTTTTGGTTTCTGCAAGGATTTGGATTCTGGATCATCCCCCACGTACCCGAGGCATCATACCTACCACGTTTTGCCGGCTGCTAAGTAGTTTTATACAGTCTCCATAAGCTTGATATCATGGCGGTACATGAAACTGTTTACGAAAATACAGTTTCCGCCTTCTGGTCGTTGTATGTTCAAATAACTGTAAAACGGCAAACAAACTTTTCTAATTCATTTAACTGATTTTAATGAATAGACAAGACTCATATTTCTGTATGAAACATATTACAAGCATTTTTGTTGTTTTCGTCTTTTCTTATCCGTGATTTTTTTGTGTTCGCGCCGGCCCACTGCGTCAATGTATTCTTCGCCATCTACCGGCCTGAAGTACAACTCATTGCTAGAGTTTGTAATTTCTCGTATGAGATGGCGGGTACTGTTTAATGTAGGATAAGCCGCCACTGCAAACGTCACGAAGGTTGTATGACGTTTCGCGCTGTCATTGGTGCAGGTATTCCTGGCGGCGACGTATCGTATTGGGGTTCGACTGAGTTCTCGCCTGCGTCAGGAAACTCGACCTCTCTGTGTGTGCAGCAGCTGAACGGCAGGGTTGTTGCTGTGAGTTCCTCCACAAAGTTTTAAGTGTTTCGGCCCATTGAGAACGTGACGAAGAGCCAGCATGTCTTTGGCAGATCCAGTGGCTTTTATGAAAGATTTCGTCGCCGGAGGAGTAGCAGCGGCAATCTCAAAGACCGCCGTTGCGCCCATAGAGCGCGTAAAACTGCTGCTGCAAGTTCAGCACATTTCCAAGCAGATTAGTGAAGATCAACGTTATAAGGGTGAGTACGTGGCCAAGTTATTTTACACTTTGAAGAAAATTCCTCCGGTGGTTGTATACAAGCTTCGTTGAACAGGAAAAATTGCCGTATTCAAGGATCCCTAATGAAAATAAAGTAATATTTAATTAATTTATTTGCGCGGAGTTGCTAATGAAAGTGTGGTGCTGTTTCGGTAGTAGCAGTGACCCACTTTCCGGAATGGTGGTCGGTTGGAATCGATGGAAGCGCAAGCGGTGAGGAGTGGTATTAATATGAACCAAGGACGCTTGCATACATTCGTCATATTACGTCATATGTGGCATGTGAGCAAAATTTCCTGTCCCGTGCTTGTTGTAAATGCAAGGACTGCAAAGGAAACCATGTATGGTGAATCTGAACGACTGATGATAGGTGACCAGACGTAAATATAATCGATAATCGTGGTGACGTCCATTTTGCTAGCACAGTGCGGTTTTTCTGTGGGTAGACATTCGGTTTGTTGTGTGACGAGTATTTTCGCAGGAGCGGAATGCCCGGTTATCTAATTTACAATCTTATAAAACAGTGTTGTGTTTGGGTATGAACAATCTTTACTCAAGACGTCCAGATTTTAGAACAATGTTTCGACTGGGTCAAGTCACCGACCAAACGGTGCGTAGGCTTGTGTTGGGCAAAGATAGTACACATCTGCTGCCGTTCTTTTTATTAACGTTCTGTATTAGTTATAGTACCTTAGCGCGTAGGAATTTAACGTTTTTGTGGTGGGTGTGTTGCTTATAAAATAACGAATATTCTCGTTAGATATGTGGGAAGCAGGGCGATTCAAGCTTGTCCATTTGTATCCATTTTTGCCAACCTCTGTATTTGGTTCGATAAACTTGCAGTTTCTGTGTAAAACTTGAAAATTTGGTGGTATGGGAAGACATCGCAGTACTATGAGTAGCATTGAGTATGGCGGCATTCTCGGCCTAAAATGTCCATAAGAAATATCCTATGTTGAAAGGCCACTGCTGATTGCAATTTAAATAATTGCTAGTATTAAACCATGCCAAGAATGAAGACAGTTTAAGTGTTTGAAAATTTATTCACTACCACTGAAACACACTCACTCCCAATTGTGAAGACAAGTCAGGTAATACATTGTAAAATAGTGTACTGAGAAAGTTTTATAGAGTATGTCATGTTACGGGTTGCCTTTAGCATTGTTAATCATGTGCTGTTATGGAGATCTTTATTTTATTATACTGACAGGGGTTGGGTTTAGCAGTATTCATCACTTAACGTGAATATTGTGATACAGTGTGGCCAACTACACAAAATACAAGGATGAACATTGCATGAGTGACAGTGGGATAGTCTGGTGTGTGTGCATTGCTGTTGCTGTTATGTTCTCCATTGCAGTGGCCAGAGATGAGTGAACCCTTTCTGAACTGTTGCAGTGTTACAGTATTGGGAAGATATTAAATGTTTGTCACTGTTTTGTGGTTGAATGTCTGATTAATTCTTCTGGAGCCTAGGAATGGAGTTACTGGTTTGAATGTCACTGGATTTTGGCATTTCTTTGCTGTGTGTGTGAGAACGTATGGTTTTCTCTGTGGTGTTGTTACATATACTGTGATTAATTCGCGTGCTGTGAATGTTAAGAATGATGCTGTCAGGTTTTTTGTCACACCATAAAAAAAGGTGTGTGTGGCATCTTATGTAAGCAGTTGTTATTACACCTTGTTTGCACAGGCATGAAGTATATTTTAAAAGTTACATTCACAAGTCTAGTAGTATTTTGTCAAAATCTCTTGTGGCAATTAGTATGGAAATGTCAGTGACCCATGGCCATTGAAGGGGTAAATGTTTGTTGATAGCCCATTCATATTAAATAGCATAAAGTTATTTAAAGTACACCCCCCCCTCCCCCGCAATAACCAAAATTGTTAGTAAATCCATTTTAATAGGTTTCCTCTCACAAGTAGCAGTAGAAACAGGCAACATTGATACAGTGGATAATACTTCCTGTAATGAAGGAAACCTGTCAAAGTACAGGACTCAAAAAATAAACATTCTATACCAGGGACATTTAATTCGTACCCTTCAACAAGAATATTATATTAAACACTGGCCAAAACTTAACTTAGAGGCACATCATCAGGTATCATTGTAGATTTGTAACAAACATCAGAAAGATTCTTTTTTTAAACATGTTTGATATTTGTATGCTGGTGGGAAATTCAAATTTGCTGAGTGAGTGCCTCAGTAGGAACTACTCTTTCCCATGAAATAACTCTTACTGTATTCCCGTGAGGCACCTGTAAAACAGCTGGGTGGGGCCAGTGACGTTAGGGTGCAGACACAACTAATCTGTCTGATAGGAATGCAGAAAACATATTTCAGTGGCAGTGACCGAACTGCCTTAAGTTGCAGTCCAGCAAGACCAGGGCTGTCTGATGTTCGCTAGAGTGTGACGCATTGTGCGCCATTTCTTGTCAGTGGTCAGTCAGGAGCTCTAATGTGTAGCCAAGACTACAGTTGAGCAAAAAAAAAATAGGTGATTGCAGTATTGAAAGTGATTAACTTATTTGATAGAAATTGTTCATGTATAAATTTATCATGGCGATAGTGTAGAATAATTGCAAATAAAGTTCCTTGAAACTGTGACAAAACATGCTTCAGGAAATTTGCTGCTAAGACATGTATTACTTTAAGTATTGATTATAGTGATAAAACACTGAAATAGTTACCACTTAGTCTGCTATGTGCCACATCGTGTGTGACATTACTGAGGGTGTCGGTCCTAGGTTCTGTTGTTCCTTTTGGTAAAAGAGCCTTATGTCCATTGCTGTTTTGTATTTGTTACAAAGTTATTCAAAACATAAGTGTTTATAATGAGTAGGTCGGCCTTTTCTGCAGGAAACTTCCATAACCCTTTCAAGGGCAGAATATTTCATCAACCAGAATTGTCATGATACAAGTTGTTAAGAATAATGTATATGTATTGCTGTCTTGCAGAAGCACTGTGGTTGTGATCTGTGATGCATGATGTAATGTGATAGATGATTGGTTGTTTCCACTTGGAAATATTGTTTCAGTGCTGCTTTTGGGTTGCTGAATGCACACCAGATATTTTCTGTGTGTTTAAGGGATGTCAGGAATGCAAATTTAACACTCCCAGGTATCAGGCATTACAATTTTTATTTTATTGAACCTGCTTCATCTCCTGATGATACCTAGGACTTAAAAAGAAAGTAACAGGTGTGTGGAGCAGATGGTTTGGAATCAACAAAAGGCATATGTTTTCTTGTTTCCACAATCACTGGATGATTTTTGCAGTTGGTGGTGTCGAATAAATGCGCGCGCTGACTGGTCATCTCACCTGATCGTCTTGGGTCCCTTCAACTGGTGCTGAGTGAAATTTATCTCTTGTGAATCAGGCTGATCTGGTCTTGTCTAAGTTCGTGTTCCCCAGCCCTTATTGCCACAATAGCGGTAGAAAGAAAAGTCATAAGGGAGCTGTAATCGTGAGGAGCTAGCGGGACTGTCACACTTTAAACTATGACTTATGGCCTTTCAGTTTCTTAGTGGTAAGATAGTAAGACAGAATTATTTACAGACATAAATATGTTACTGGTTTTATGAAGGTTGATATTAAAGTGCAAAATGTTACCACTGTGGTTTCCGTGTTCACCGCACAGGGAATCTTGTATGAAGGTATTTCCCACTCCATTTTTGACGACCAGCAGAGTTAAATACAAAATTTCCCAACCAGTGTATTGCATTCTAATGTCTTTGCATTACAACATTTACAATTTTTATATATTTGTCCTATATGTTTTGATCCCATTCGTTCATCCTCAGGGACTCAGTTTACACCAGCAGCACAAACAGGTAGTGCTGTTTGTGTAACTTGAATCCCAGAGGATGATCGGTTAGTGCTGTTGGTGTAAACTGAGTCCCTGAGGATTTGATGTAGTAGCAAACACTACACAATTTGTACAACTTGCAATACGAGTGCTCTGGTCATATTTAAGCTACTTAAGTTCAGTGGCGTGTTCTTCTTTATGCTTCGTGTTGATACTTGGGATTCCTTATTTAGCTGGTGTACTGTAATTGTTTCTTGTGGCGTTAACTTCTCTTTTCATCCATCTTGGATGCAAGTTCAGGCGCAGTCTCTTTTCCAGCGGAATGGCAAAGAAAGTGCTTAAGCTGTGTTTAACTCTGACATTACAAAGTTGCATATAACCATATATTAATGAAGTTGTTTACAGTGTAGGCTGTTTAATGCGGTGAAGTAGCTTTCGGGATTAGGCCGCGTTGATCTTTGTGCTGCCTAATCCCGAAAGCAGATTCAGTGCATTGAACGCCAGCTGCGAAAGGCTAGGGACAGTTGCGGCATGGTTCAAAAACATGACTGCAGTAAAGCTAGGTAACGGTACTCATTACGTGTCATACTTTCTGGACCGTCAATACGTAATTCTGTTTAGCAGTGCGTTACAAGCTTTCCCACTGATAGCAGACCACCGCCCGCTCAGTGAGTGGAACACCTGATTATATTCGTTAGCATTCCTGCTCCTACTTTCGCGATGGAACCTAACTGAACGGCGCGTTTTAAAATCGCATATTCAGATGCAGAATTGTCAGAATGCTTACAAAGAAAGTTTCGAGCGACCAGGAGCCCGGGATGTATGCAGGCCCTCATACAAAAGTACAGTATTTCAGCACAGTGATTGAAACACAGTAGCTGACTAGGTACTGTGTCATGTCGGTCAGTGAAAATGTTGCCCTTGCGTCAGCCTCCGAAATTTGACAGAATATTACATACCTACCACACCTGTACTGAGGTACATAACCCTTGACCATGCCAATCTTGGTCATATTTGTGGCGTCCTGAAGCTTTTTGGACTACTCAGTAACGGAAGTGTTAACTGACAGCCAGTGCCGGTTGCAACTAAGCACGTGCACAAGCAGTAATTGATGGATTGCAGCCATAAGTCGCACGCTGGTGGTACAGTAAAATGGGTGCCCGATGTGTTGGGTGCACCGTGCGCACACCACTCCGCGGCTAGTTACCTGCACGTGAGACAGCGTCGTGTGATGACGTAGTAACGCTTCGGGGTTGCGGTATCGTGTTGTCTGATACGTACTTTGGTGCAGTTCGGAACTGGGCTCGGCGCCTCCGGAAGGAATTCAAAAGACGTCAGCTCTTACCTGCTAGCAGTGGAAAAGACGTTTGCTCACAGCTTGCAGTGCGCGCGGTTTTCGCACGCCGGCTGTAGCGGCAGATGTTTTCAAACAGTGTACCACACTGCCCCCTTCGTTCTCGTTGCAGCGGTAGGAGGTGTTCGTTGGGCGAATTCTACATTATTTCGACAGCGTCCGGCGTCACTAAGCTGAGTCCTGAACTGTGCCAGATTGTAACACGGTGTCATTCCCTCGAAGACAACCAGAAAGGGCACAAATATAACGAACAGAACGGTGCTGGATGGTTTTCCCCGAAATTCGCAATGATGATAATATACGTGTAAGCTCTGAAGTTTTCACAGCGGCGAATATTCGTATGTTGTCGTCAAAAAAATTCGAGTGTATAGGTGAGTACCAGCGTTGTGGAGGAACATGCAGCGTCCATCCTCAGGGTCGGTAATGTTAGGCCGAAACGTTGGGGCCTACCGACGAAGTTGTACGGTGTCATAACCAAGCAGACCGTATGAAATTTATTGAAAGTGTCGGAACAGTTACGTGATTAAGAGCAGATTGAAGTCGAATGCTTGTTATCATTCAATGCAGGATCTTTTGTCTTCCAGCTTGCTGTCCAAAAATGTAAAGATTAGGGTATACAGAACTATAAGTTTGTCTGTTGTTTTGTATGGGTGTGGAACTTGGTCTCTCTCACTGAGGGACGAGCAAAGGCTGAGGGTGTTCGAGAATAGGGTGCTGAGGAGGATATTTGGTCCTACGAGGGACGAGGGGACAGGGGAGTGGAGAAGACTACATAACGAGGAACTTAATTAGCTGTACTCATCACCAAATATTATTCGGGTTATCAAATCGAGAAGAATGAGATGGGCGGGGCATGTTGCACGTATGGGGGAAAGGTAGGTGCATACAGGATTTTGGTGGGGAGACCTGAGGTAAGGCGACCACTTGGGGGAGACCCAGGCGTAGATGGGAGAATAATATTAAAATTGATATTCAAGAAGTGGGATGGGGAGCGTGGACTGGACTGATCTGGCTCAGGATAGGGACAGGTGGGGGACTCCTGTAATTACGGTAATGGCCCTTCGGGTTCCATAAAATGCGGGGAATTTCTTGACTAGCTGAGGATCTGTTAGCTTCTCAATAAGGCCCCTGCTCCATGGAGTTAATTAGTTAGTTAGCTAGCTAGCTAGTTGGAATAATTACGTACTGGACCTTGCCCCTGGTGTGCTGGTGCTGTATGCATAGTGGTTGTCTGAGAAGCGGACAGAAGTGATAGGCACCACTTATCATGGAAACTTACGTAAGCTATTTTGCAACGAGCCAGTTCACAAGGACATGCTAATGGGACTAGCTGTAATACAAAGCGAGCGTCGGTACGGTGGAGCGCCTACAATACGGTGGCCAGTTACTTAACATTTGGTGCTGGCAAGGTGTCTTGACGTAATTGCATTCCTTACAAATACAGTTTACGTTTGTTGTATAACCAAAGTTGAGGCATTTTTTCGTGTTTGTATGTATTCCCACGTTTTCCCAGTCCTCGTCGTTTAAAGTCATAATTGCAAATGTGAAATGATTGAATCTTGTTACGTTTGCATTAGACGTACCAAACGAATTCTGTGACAAGATTGACAGTGGCTCTTTGGTGGTCTGTTACAAAGATGCTGAAGTGTGTCACCATATTGCACGGGCGTCCGGGTTTTTTAATTAGTGGACCACGTGGCCAGAAATCCATAAGGGTGCTGGCCGCATTAATTATTTCTACAGCAGTGGTGGAGACACGTCAGCTGTTCAAAAATTGGTACTTTTAGCATTAGTGCAGACTTTATAAGTTACTTTGAGAGTGGATAGACGAGGGTGTGCCCAAAAGAGCCCCTGACACGTCCCCAGCGTTATCACCGCCGTTTCACTGAATAGTGTGCCTACTGGTGGAGACTGTGACTTTCGGCAGTGACAGAGGTCGCTGGTGTTGTTATTGGATTAACGTCTGTCCAGTGTTAACAGGCTAGGGTTACGCGTTTTTGCTGCTTCTTGCGTGAGGTGATGAATTAATTATGCGTTTAGTTTTATACTGGTAATTATAATGTATTATTTATGATAACGAGTGTAAAGCTACACATTTCCGACGTTTCGGTGGTTGAGCAGTGTTCACCGAGTCACTGACATGAATTAAAAAGGAAGTTGTAATTAGAAGTAAGGTTGGTCTTGCCTGGACCTGTGCAGAAAATCTGTCAAATGTGAGAGGTGAAAGGAAATGCGCTGTAGTATTTGTGAAGGTTGTCCTTGTGCATGCTGTGAAGACATGGTGGAATGGGCGTATGACTCCACTTATTCTTAACATCGGCAGTAGAATAGGGTGGATGGCCAGCCTCATGTTCTGAGCTGTTTACACCTGGGGAAAGCTCCCCCATCACCCATTGAATTGGGGGAAGTGTGAGCCCCACTATCAGTCTGGATGCTTTGAAGAAGATATACATCCCCTCCCCCTGTCAGGAATCGAACCACGATTCTTCAGACATGAAGCTCATAGCACCGTCACTGGTAGCTCCACTGTAATGTTTCTGGCTTGTGTAAATCACTTAGGAGTCAGTTTTATTCCCCACCTGTCTCATGTTTTGGCATTATCAGTGAAACCTGTCATATTTGTTTGCATTCTAAGCCAGCCATTTGCAGGGTATTCTACACTTAATTTGCCTTTAAAATGTAAGAAGAAGAGGAAGAGAATAGTTAGCTTTCAGCTGAAAAATTTTGCTTGTAAAGAGGCAGACTGTGGCAGTTGACCTCCATATTGCCGTACCACCAATAAAATCACCTCCTTTGCGTGGAGATGTTAAGCCACAACTTAGTCAGATTATTGCCCATAATTAAACAAAATCTTTGTTTTGAGAAGAAGCAGGTGGATTTTATTACATCCAGTACTGTACAGTACTTTAATTCCTCCGTCTAGATATTGAGGAAGCAAGACTCTTGTTAACTTTTTTGCTGTTATCGCCCCAAGTAGTGCAACCTTTTTGTGTTCCTTGCAGTGTGCATGAAGTGAAGGCACAGTGCTGAAGTTGTCTGTCCAACCAACACTTTTTACTCAGATGTGAAGATACTGTGCTTTTATTTTCTTCCTTATGAAAGAAACTTATCCTTCTGCTCCCAAAAGAACAAATATGTTTCTGTGGAAACATTGCTAACAAACATTTCTTTGCATAAAAGCCAGCCTTGAAGTGTTTAACATGTGATATGGTGTAATCCACAGGTATGGTCGACTGCTTCATCCGCATCCCCAAAGAGCAAGGATTCCTCAGTTACTGGCGTGGTAACCTCGCCAATGTGATTAGGTACTTCCCCACACAGGCCCTCAACTTTGCCTTCAAGGACAAGTACAAGCAAGTTTTCTTGGGCGGTGTCGACAAAAGGACACAGTTCTGGCGCTACTTTTTGGGTAACCTGGCTTCTGGTGGTGCTGCTGGAGCAACATCCCTCTGCTTTGTATATCCCCTCGACTTTGCCAGAACAAGGTTAGTTCATCAGAATTGTTGTTGGGAAGAATGGTGACTTTTACGTGACTATTTAGTTTGTGTAAAGGTAGTTCAGCCTGTGGCCATGAGTGTGCACCACACTGTCCTGCTGCGTGAGTAAAGTCTTTTCATTCACAGTTTGGTCAAATTATCAATGGGGGTAGAAGTAAAGAAAAGTCCTTAATTGTGGTTGAATTGGAAACTGATACATAAAGTGCTGACTGTATTACAGGTTGGCTGCTGATGTTGGCAAAGGTGCGAACCAGCGTGAGTTCTCCGGTTTGGGCAATTGTATTGCCAAGATCTTCAAGACTGATGGCATTGTCGGTCTCTACCGTGGCTTCGGTGTGTCTGTGCAGGGCATCATCATCTACCGTGCCGCATACTTCGGCTTCTTCGACACTGCAAAGGGCATGCTGCCAGACCCCAAGAACACACCCTTCCTCATCTCATGGGCTATTGCACAGGTAAGTTCCTCCTTGACTATCTTCATGATCCATGTTATTAAGAACAGTTGGCTGAACTTGGTCTGTTGACATGTACCACACTGAGTCAAACTCTTTTGCCATGTCCAAAGTACCTCCTGAAAATTTGGCCATGCATTATAGTTCCCACGCATTTCTTTTAGATGTTTTGCTATAAGCTGCCATGAAAATACACGCTGAAATGTGCAGTCAGTTTTTTGCAGGTGGTAATTAGAATGAAGGGTACTTATCATGTCCAGACAAAACATACATTGTTGCTGTTTCAAAAATTAGATACGCTTCCATACAGGTTTCATATTTCCTTAAATGATAGTTTATGCCTTTCATCTGCATTACAAATTCTGTTAATGAACGTAACATTCTTCTCACCATTTCTGCTTAGACAGTCCGTACAGGACCTAACGCACATAATGTAGCATATTGTAAATGACTTTTAAGCACAGATTATAAATTTTATAATGAAAGTGAATCCCATGATTTGTGACTTGGAGGGGGGGGGGGAATTGGTGTTTATTGCTGCAATTATAACTATTTGTTCTCCTCCGCAGACGGTGACAACTGTGGCTGGTATTGTGTCCTATCCCTTCGATACAGTACGTAGGCGAATGATGATGCAGTCTGGTCGCTCCAAGGCCGACATTGTTTACAAGAACACGCTGCATGCCTGGTCTGTCATCTACAAGGTAGAGGGTGGTGCAGCCTTCTTCAAGGGAGCTTTCTCAAATGTTCTCAGAGGAACAGGTGGTGCCCTTGTGCTGGTACTATATGATGAGATTAAGGCGTTCCTCTTCTAGAAGAAATATACAGGCCTGCCAACTAGATCCCTTGCAGTTGACATCATGAACCATCCATCAACTTGCCATCAGATATGGTGGCAGCAGGGTTCGTTACCACATGACGAAAATGCAGCTTACAGTGTCTCCTTAATAACCGAGTTAAGTAACTTGAACAGTTAGGTAACAGTGAATTTGGAACACCATTCTTGAACTGGGATGAAAACTACAGTTGTTAATGTATCATCAGAATGTGACAACCAGACAGCTTTAAAATCCAGCATTATGAAAAGGAGAATTAATAAGCCGGCGTACAAATATGTGGACTTGTTTAGTAGGATGTAATTACATTTAAGCAGAAACAAGAAAAATAATTGAAATAAAAAGACTTTGTCGTCTCTGAGTATGAGAGATTTATGTTGATTTTTTGTTGGGCTGCTGGCAGCATTGCCCTCTAGACTTAAAATAAAACACCAGATCTACTGGGCCACCTCAGAATTGTGTTTTCAGTTTACTGAACTCCTAGAAGTACACCTGATTTTCTTGAATTACATTTCCTGCTACAGAAAATCTTCCTTCCAGTTGTTGCAGGTTACGGTGCACAGATGCTCCAAATGTTACCATTCTTTATATATGTACGTGATTGTTATCAGATGTAACTTAATAAATAACAGAGGGAGGCACATAAGTGACCAAAGTAACATGTCCTTTTGGCAAATAGCTTCCTAATCTTTCCTACGTTGACTGTTTATTTCCTAATAATGTGTTTCTCTGAACTGAGCGTAAGCCAGTGCGCGGTAAGTGAAGACGCTCCTTTCAGTGCCCAGATGATTGCAGCGTATTGGTGATGGAAACAAGTCCTGGGCTCTTTCTGAGTTCGGGAGCTGAGAGTTTCGTTTCAGAAACTGTCCAAGAGCTCGGATAGTGGCAGGAGAAATCTTACACACGGCCTAGAAGAGTTAAATCTAGATGCACTGTTGTACAAATACAATACAGCCTTTCATTTAATGTGTTACATACGAGGTAGTGTAGATACATGCAACAGTGTAACTGCAAGACTGGTATAACAATTTTGGTAATTTCCCCACATCACTTGCAGTCGTTCTGATCGTGTTTTAGCACATTGTGTTTTACACTGCTTTAAAATGGTTAAGACTGTGTTTTACGTAATTTAGTTCTCTGTCACCACAACGAACTACAAAAAAATCAAAATTCCTGCAGCCCCGTGGCATGCTGGGCATATTTATAATTTGCCACAGTTTGTATCAGATTGCCCATAACCATAGTTTGAACAGCTATGAGAGATGTCTTGCCAATTCCAAAAGGCGTCAGCTGCGTGATGGCTCTGAAGTTAGCAAGTGAATGCCAGATAGTTATTTCATGGCGCACATGTGATTCTTTGTGTTGCATCTGTAGGTATGTTAACCACAGTAACCAGCATGTCTTCACATTCAGTGTCAGTCTGGCCTTGCCTAAACTAATTCTGTGCTAGAAGAGCGTAACAGATGTCAGTGTAAGATGGTATGAAAATGACTTACTTTTGTTTTATTTTTGTTGGCGCGCACGCACATGCATGTTGAGGGCAAACGGGTGTTTTTCAGCAGGTGGGACAAGATCTCAAAAATAATGTTCAGTAGTGATTATTGCACTACTAAAGTGTGCATAATTGTAAAAGCGTGATTCAGGAACAGCTGTGAAAATACTCTAGTGGTATAAAGACAGGCTTTGTTCTTGCCATGGTGTGACTGCAGTTTTTGACAAAATGGTGAGGCTGAAGTTGCAAAATTAAGGTCTGATCTAAAATGGGGAATGTAGCTCGATCACTGCTTGTAAGCGACATCTTTGCGTGGCTTCGGAGGGGTTAAAGCAGTGGTAATGTCACTGGGCCCTGGCCATGAAACATGAATTATTCCGTGGCCAAGAATGGGCCATACCTTGGGGGGGCACCGATGGCAGGCGCTGCATTGACGCACCTCCGTTAGGGCACGCTGCCAGGAAGAGCAGTTGCGCGGGTATCCGCGTATAGACCGCAAGGTCGGCGAATGCTGGCAAGCAGGCAGCAACTGAAATAGTCGCGGTTCTACAGTGCTGTAATCACTTTCCGCAACAGAGTGCATTTCCTGTAATCAGCAGATAATCGGAACATGACCTTGGTTGGGAGAAGTATTGGTTTTCGTGGATGGAACGGGTCAACACAGCGCATGCCAATAACACCTGTGCCGTTTTGCACGGTGCGCAATGCAGCTACGAAGAAACAGTTCTCAGTAAACTAAATTATAGGTCTTTGTGGCTGGAAAGCTCCCTTTTCTCCTGTCAATTTAGCTGATTAGACTCGCCCACATACGCGAACAAATGCGCACAATTTATAGAAAATCGCAAGTCGTCCATATGCAGGAGCTCCCGTACATGTTTCGTGCATATGGAGCTGTGCTTTTATATAAAGTGTCCATTTTTGGTGTATGGGTGATAGTCACAATGCTCAGAACGAATAATATTAAAAAGGAGCAGTAGGTTTATAGTTTGATTTCATCTTTTATTTAAACGTACATGGTCGGAATTCCGCGACTCATTACGTATTGTATTTTTATTCTCGTCACGTGTACGTAACAACTGCATTATTCTCGTCACGTGTACGTAACAACTGTATTTCAACTCGAACAGATGGAAAGACGATGGCGAATATAAGAATCGCGACAGCGGTAGTGCTGGCGTTAGCATCAAACCGGAGACACCTAACCATGCAACGCCTCAGGACAGCCGATCGGGGGGAGGGGTATTGACTTCCGAACCAATCGACGTTTCTGTTTTACTCATTTTTGTCGGGCCAATTGTTTAACTTCCGGAATTCAGATCATTAGTGCAGGATGTATAAAACCCGTTTCATAAGATGGTACAGTCAGTATTCACATTTCAGCAACGATTCCCCCCCTGAATCTTTAAGAAATCCTTGATCATCGATTGAGCTATATCAATCGGACAGTCTGAGGGACGCGCTCACGCAGGATGCGATGCCCGTTACTGGGCATACAAGGCCTAGAGCTGGGGCTACGGCGCAACTCGTTCTTCATGCTCGAAGCAGTCTCTGGTGTCGCAGATGTGGCCGCATCGTGACGACGCATTATTGCATGGGGTTAGTGCGAGGAGTTCGCAACTGAAGGGTGGTTGAACGTTAACCTGCTAATTCAGTCTCCCCAAGACAGACTAACAGGCAATTTGGTTAGCGCTCGTACGGGCACGTTCGTGCTGAAAGAAAATGAGGTTTGAAGTGTTCACACGGGTGTTAATCGTGGGATGTTGCGCCGTGTCGACAAGTAAGGTTACCGATGTATCGAAGGCACCACGCCCGTTCGAAACGTAGACAACTGTTTACCAGTATACACGGCGCTACATCCACAAAACGCATAGTCTACATTCACGTACTTCTTGCTGTCACCATGTCCCACCAAAGATGCGTGTCTGAGTTCTCACCGGGCGATAGGCTTTCTCCAAGCCGAGATCCTAAAGCCTCTCGTCCACCTCGAAATTTTGAATTTCTCATGGGTGTTAGGAACTCAGATGCCTCTATTCTGCATCCCGAAAAACAAAGGTGTTTCATTTTTTCTGTACACCACCCAAGTAATCGTTTTCAAAATATGTTTTTTTTTATTTGTGCCCGTCCAACTCACTGTCTAAGAAAACATTCTGGGGTAGAAAAAGTATTTCAGGGGCCTTAACCTCGCTGCACCCCCCCACCAAGTTATGCCTATGGGGACGAGCACCATTGTCAAGTTCTTGCAGAGGTTTGTGAATATCGGTGGATTTGCTCGGCAGGAGACACACAGCCAGCGTGATGACCTCGTACTGCCCAGGCAAGGAGAGAAGGCTGGATGTGCCCATCCGTGTCTGCAGATGCTTATTTGGCTGCAGGTGTGGACAGTCACCACGAGTTCAGGAGCGGATACGCGCTGCACAGCACTGGCAGTGTGAGCATCACGCATCCTAATTAAATGTAAAAAATGTGAATTTCCTTGCAGATATCTGACGTCGTAATGAGCTGTTTAGAAGGTCAATGGAGTGCCAGCTGAGCGCGACAGGAAGGTTTTGTATTGCGGAGTCACGACATATGCACTCCCACGTGCACCTCACAGCCTCCCACGTACGGAGATCACGTGCAGTGTGCCAGCTGTGATGTGCGTAATCGAGTACACTCATGTCCAAACTTCGTAGACCAGTGCGTAGCAACCGGAGTTTCGCGACGTTTTCAGTTCAAGGGCAAGTTACATTTTTGCAGTTTGATATTTTTTCATATTGTTGTTCTTTACCTACTACAGCTTTGCACAATGTCCACCTTACTGTTGATATTCTGTCTCGTCAGGTGATTACTGTATTTGTGACTCGTAAAATGCTCCTTGTAAGTTTTGCTACGTAATTTTTACTAAAATGTGCACAAACTGCAAGTGAAAAAGGCGGAAGTGTTAATGCTGAGGCGAGTGTAGGGTTCGAGGTTTATACGGTGGTGTCCAAAACGCGAGTCGTCTGGGACGTGACGTTTTGTTGCTGTGTACATGTCTGCTGCTCGTGTTGCTGGCGTAGCTACCCTTCCTGAACTGCCTGCGCCCTGAAGATGGCGGCGGCACGTTCGAAACACCGGCAACTATTTACCAATCTACACGATGTCATATCCAAGCTGACTCGAATCATCAATAAGACTGCTGATTATGCCCACACGTACCTCGATAGAGGCATGTACCCCCACTGTACAGCACGGTACATAATTCAGTGTGCCGTTGCCTAAACCAATTCAAACTATAGAGACGTAGCTTTGACTGTAACATCAGAACGGATCGTGAAAATAAGGTACAAGACTGCGGAAGGGATTGACGTGGGTCGACAGAGGGACCAGTGTCAGGCTCTTGCAAACGCGATAACGAATTTGTACGTTTCACAGAACGGGGAAAATTTTTTGGCTGTGTCAACGAAAGCTGGCTCTCCAGGAAGAACGGATGGCGTAACAAACTACATCACTATCAGATGTTGACTCACCGTCCGAGAAGTAGCAGAATCTGCCACAGATAGCAGGAGGTCTCTTGACTCGGCAGCGCGTTCTTTTGTTCATGTTACGTAATACGAAATTAAATGGTCTGCAGTTCAGTGGCGTTTCACAGCTAGGCCTACGCCTAAGCGCGTTAGCATGACGCAATTGCAGCTTAAATAATTATGAAACAACATCATGTTTTACAAGCCAGCCTGAAGATGTGGGCTGTTCCTGCCCCAGAAACGTAGTGTGCTGTTGGTTTCTGTAATCATAATACATTAGACGATGGAATAAGAAATACCGGGTTAACGAGTTTGTGATACATCACCGTCAGAATCGTGCAGAGCAAAAGGCCTGCGTGGCTGATCGAGTCTTGTTTGGTCATGAGGAGTGATCTTCCGCTTTGGGGAATGTGCAAAAACTGAGAGTATTTGAGAACAAAGGTCAGAAGAGAATACTGGGACGTAAGGAGGATTATGTAAAGGCGTGAGGAAAACTGGATAATACGGTGTTGTCACTAGTACACGTTACGTAACGGATGTGAAGGAACGACAGGCAGTGTTCGTGGGGTGAGAGAAATACGCAGCTTTAGTCGGAAATCAAGGGAAGAAAACAATTAGGAGGCATAGATATTGGTTGGAGGATAATATTAAAATGGATCTTGGAGGAATGACGTACGAATATGTGGATAGGATTCAGCTGGCTAAGAGTGCGGTCTGGTGACGGTAATAAGATGGTGATAACTGAATCTTGGGGCCCCTTAAAAGCAGAAAATTTCTTGATCTAAAAAATGGAAGGGCGTGGATACACGCACAACCAAATACGCTGCGTTACTGCGTGGAACGCAGTAACGCAGCCGGTACATTACAAGGCAGCTACAGCAATGTTGTTCGGAAGCAGCCGACAGGAATAGCGGTTTGACGTTAATTCCTGTCACTGAATGGAAATCGAGACAAGACTATGTGGCATTTTGCGTCCGATCCGCAGCACGTTTTTCATCGTCCCTACCTTTATTCCTGGAAATACAACCCAACAAATTACTGGCTGTAATCTTGATTGTCGTCTTTCAGTCCACAATATATAAGGTCACTGACTGGACTCATATTTCAATATCGCTGCCATTTAACAATCCACGGTAGTTCCTCAGAATGCAGGAAAAAATAACAACATAAAGATAGACAGTAAATCCTTTGAAAGGGTTGAAGAATTCAATTATTTGGGAACAACCCTAACGAATCGAAATTCCATTCATGAAGATATTAAGAGCGGATTGAAGTCGGGGAATGCGTGCTATCATTCGGTGCAGAATCTTTTATCTTCCAGGTTGCTATCCAAAAACACAAAGATTAGGGTATACAGAACTGTAGTTTTACCTGTTGTTTTGCATGGGTGTGAAACTTGGTCTCTCACACTGAGGGAGGAACAAAGTCTGAGGGTGTTCGAGAATAGGCTGCTGAGGGGGATATTTGGACCTAAGAGGGACGAGGCGACAGGCGACAGGGAAGACTGCGTAACGAGGAACTTAGTGACTTATACTCATCACCAAATGTTACTCGGGTAATCAAATCGAGAAGAATGAGATGGGCGGGGCATGTAGCACGTGTGGGGGAAAAGAGAGGTGCATACAGGATTTTGGTGGGGAGACCTGAGGGAAGGCAACCACTTGGGAAACCCAGGCGTAGATGGGAGGATAATATTAAATAGATCTTCAAGACGTGGGTTGGAGGCATGGACTGGATTGATCTGGCTCAGGATAGGGACAGGTGGCGGGCTGTTGTGAATGCGGTAATGAACCTCCGGGTTCCATAAAATGCGGGGAATTTCTTGACTAGCTGAGAAACCGTTAGCTTCTCAAGAAGGCCTCTGTTCCATGGAGTTAGTCAGTTGGTTGGTTGGTTAGTTAGTTAGTTCGCAGCGTGTCCTTTCTTCAGAAACCTGCATCAGGTGTTGAAGCATTGCGTCCGGTGTGGAGAAAATGAAAGGTAAAATAAAGTTGCCCCTGTGAATGTCACTAAGGCATGTGGGGGGGGGGGTTGAAATATGTCTGTACTCATTCTTAACCCTGTCTCATCTATTGAGGAGAGCGGTCAGCTTTGAGCCCCGGCCGTCTTACTCCCGGTACACACTGAATGGGAGACTGGATGGACCACACAACCGGTCTGGTTGAAACGGAACGCGCAAAGCGCATTTGCAGGACCCAGTTTCATGTACATGAACTGCTGCTGCTGGTTTGGGTGTGTCGGACAGTTTCAGAAATACAGACTGGCATACTCTTTGTCGCAAGACAGTAAGACATAGCGCAAACAACTTAAACACACACACACACACACACACACAATCCCTAATCCAGCACAAACAGCTGTACCTATCGAAAGCTTAAAGGTTGCCTACTTAATACGAGAAGGAGCAAAGACGGCAAGACAGCCGACCACCAGTTCAGTCGGAGTCCCCCTTAGCACGCGCTTGAGGTAGGTCAGCGAATAACAATGACTGCGTAACCCAGGCCCCTGCAACCCGTGCCGGCAGCACAGCTTATGTGGCCCACGGAGACATTTTACGTGAGAAAACGCCTTTTAACACTTTACCTACCAAAGCCGAGATAGGAAGCGGAAGCAATTTTGAAAAATTATGAGCTGTTTATCTATGGACACGTACATAACATCACTAATTCATTTTGTAAAAATGTGTTAAAAGTAGCGACACTACAATGTAGGTTGTGAACTGCATTTTGTTATTATCAGAATATTTTTATTGCACATGGCGTATACAAAAAATACACAGAGAATCAGTACATCTGTTGCGGAGTAAACGCCGCTGCCTGTTGCAAGAAGTCTACTCGGCGTCTCCAGCACTGGCCAACGTCGGTTTGGGAAGAATTCAAGACTGAGGCGTAGCGGTTCGAGCATGTACGAATATTTGGTGTGGATGTAGCGCTAGCAACACCTGTGTCAATAAACCGAGTCAGCGGTTTGAGCATTGCGTACGTTGTGGTGAAAATGCGTCTACCTAATGAAGTGTAAGTACGTACTTTTATATCCAGTGCGCCCCAGTTTCCGAAAAGGCACTGCTTTTTGGAAGGTTTTCAGGCTTCGCACGTCTGTCTGTCTGTCTGTCTGTCTGTCTGGTAACAGCAATATGAAGATGAGTACGGAGCACTGGGGGAATGATACTGACAGAGGGAAAACCGAAGTACTGGGAGAAAAACCTATCCCTGTGCCACTTCGTCTACCACAAATCTCGCATGGATTGGCCTGGTATCGAGCCCGCGCTTCCGTGGTGATTAAAAGTAAGATCAACCTATATACCGATCGCATGGGACAGTATACGCTCTCTGTCTTGGTTATATGTCAGTATGTTAGTGCTGTCTGGGGAAGTAATCGTTGTTTTTCTCAGAACCACACAAAACGCGAGCAAATGCCTTCTGTGTGCAGGATGCGGAATTTTTGAATGTTAGGCCTAAACGTGGCGAACAACCAGTAGGCTTTAAGGGGTTAAAAAGACGATCAGTCGCTGTGTGCGGGCTATGCCAGTACCAACAACTTGTTAGATTAGATGTAAGCAATTTTCGAGTTTTGAATTTTATTTTCTGTCGGAAGTGTTGGGAGCTGCCTATAATCAGTGCAGGTGAGGCCGCTTATTAGCACTGACGTAACAACAGCAGGTAGCACAGTGCCTATATACCGTCATATTTGTGACGCAGGAAACAAGCAACACACCAGTGCTCTGCACACGCTTGTGTCTGCAGATTTTGGGGGCACAATCTGGTAGTTCTAGTTTAATCGCCTTCGGTTTTAAAAGCCTCTGATAAATAGTTTCCGAGATATACGCGGGAGATGCTGCCTTAGTGGCGACATCCTGGGGACGGGATGGTGATCACTCGTCGAGACGATGCACTCCCTCGTGATGAGCTAATTGGACAGCCGGACTGCGCGGCCAGGGCGCTGCAAAATGGTGCGGCAGCATGCGTCCGTCACAGACGAAGAGACGGGCGGCAATGTTCGTACTGTGGTAAGGTGCACTACTGCAATGTTGCCACACTTGGCGGCACTTACCAGCGCTTACCATTCTTTTCCTCTGTTTCTTTCCGTCCTATCCTTTCCCTTTTTCCCTTATTTTTTCATTCATTTATGTGTTTGTTTCGTTGTTTCTATCTCAGACCCGTTTGGCCAGGCCAGCAACTGCACGTTTCCTCTTGTCGCCTAACACGACCTTGAAGACAAACTCTGGACTCGACCGACGTACCTTTATTTTAGCCTGAAGAGGACCCTTTGTGGTTGAAACATGGTGCAGAAATGAATACTGTGAACAATATAGTTGTGTGGACGGCTGTTTGTTTGTTTACTTCTTCATTTATTTAGTGCCTGCTTTCCTGTAAACACTTCTGTGCGCATGCAGAACGCGACGTAAATTACTACTGATAACCGGCTCGAAATAAGTAAAGGTCAAGGTCAAGTTGTGCCTGTGCACATCTGTAGGTGTATGGGGGTGCTGAAGCACAGCTCCGCTTATTCGTAAGGGCGAGTTGCAAGTGAGCGGTTAGCTTCGCGCTTAACCTCCCAGAAAGAGCCCCCGGCACGCGGAAAGGACGACGCCGGATGGGCCCCAGTGATACGATCAAGAGGAACGCGATGGGCGGGGCATGTGACATGTACGACGGAGAGGAGAGATGCATACAGGCTTTTCGTGGAAGACTTGAAAGACAGACATCGCTGAGAAGACTGGCATAGATGATAGGATAACATTCCAGTGAACATTAAAGACATGGTAGGGGAAGGCGTGGAATGGATTAATCTGGCTCAACTTAGGGGTAATTGGCGAACGCTTGTGAACGCAGTAATGAACCTTCAGATTCCATATACTGCAGTGAATTTCTTGACTAGCTGAGGAAGCTGTTGGCTACTCAGGAAGGATCGTGCACCAGGTAGTTAATTAATTATTGCACGAAAGGCGAGAAATTGGTAGGCTTCTCAAGTCGGATTCTAATCTGTAGAGTTTGTTTGTTGGTTTGTTTGGTTGCATGACGCCTGTGTTTTCAATTTCCACGCTTGCCAGTCACACAACGTCTTTAAAACTTTACCCTTGTATGAAATCATAATAAGCAAGACGGTTGGCCTCGCAGTGCGGGGTGCTGTGCTCGTGGTTCGTATGAAATGGGTCACGGCTAGAACCCCACAGGGGGCATGGACGTTAAGTAACATTACACGCGTTCTTTAAACGAAGTGCAAGAAAAATGAAAACATGTTGGGGCAGCCGTGTCTGCCCGTATGTTGCATCTCCGAAACTACAAAATCGGTTTAGACGAAATTTGGTTTTGAGGCCCAGCCTGTGTAACGCAAAACTCACAACGGTCTTAAATGCAGCTACGTAAGTGGGGACCGAGGAAGGTACAACTGAGGACTACAGGAGTGTGAAGTAAAATGCACTGCAGGGTCCAGCCTTCAGACACAGCAAGCAGTTCGGCACATATTTGTCCTGAAGACGCCTTCAGCGGATTCGTCAGCCCGTCCGACCAGCATAAAATCCGTCACCACCAAGCGCGGACATTCCGCACGTGGGCCCGTCCGTCAGAGGAAAAAGCGCATATTAGCGAGATTATCTTATCGTATTACGCGTGCGTTTGTATGTTGACTCAGAAAGTGTGGGGACCCACCGCACGAACATGGGAAGGGTGCACAACGTAACGATATTGCTTGCTAAATATTGTCCCCAGTTTGCTAGTGTATGAGTGTAACAGTTCTCACTTGTAGCATTGCCATACTCCCGTTTATTGGACTGTGTGTGTGTGTGTGTGTGTTTTAACTTCTTTAACATGTGGCATTCCCGGTATGAGTACATGTTTGCTTTAATGCATTGCTGAATGGTAAGTTTGCTTGGTCGCGTGAGGACGGTGCGGCCACAGGACCTGCTGGGCGTGACTCGCAGTGACATACAGGCTGTTGTACGTGGTTTCATAAAAGTTGCATATGCCTGGAATACAGAGTGGCGCAAAAGTCGAGACTGCCGCGCCACTCTGTATAGTGGCGAACTTAGCTTGTGTTCTCAAAAACAGCGTATCGTACCAAAACTGGAGTGTCACACAGCGTGTAGATCTCATTAACATCTGTGGATGTTTTATGGTTCGGTTTCAGATGCGGATAATACTGGAGGAAGGACAGGCACTTGTGTATGCAGTACAGAACGTCAGTTGAAACGTCTTATGCGGAAATGCATTTTAAACGTTTGAAAAATGTAATTATGTGGAGTGTATGAGCATTTCACCCAATATTGATTGTTGCGTTTTCCTACCTAAATGAATAACAATGTCACAACCAATTGTGTACAGCAGGAGGCCGGGCAGCAGGAAAACTACTCAAACGACTGTTGGCAGTGGATGTGTGTGGCGTAATTGCAACCATACGGAATTCCCCGCTATGAAACACGTTTCGCTCCAGTGTCCGTTCTGTGTTTTACGTACCGTTGACACGCACTGGCGTGCTGGCGATCGGTCAGCACGACAGGCGGTACAGCACAGATAAGGACACCTGTACCCTCATTTTGTTGGCAGTATTGGGTTCCACACAATTTGCTGGCCGATCCCAGTGGCCGCGCTGTCTCAGGCGTAGGTCTGCGGCCGAACGCTTGCTGGGATCGTGGGTTCGAATCCCTCCGGGGGCATGGATGTTTGTCTCTTGTGAGTGTTTGTGTTGTGAGGTAGAGGTCTCTGCGACGGGCCGCTCCCTCGTCCAGAGGAGTCCTACCGACTGTGGTGTATGTCTGAGTGTGCTCGAGTGAAAATAAACAACCTCGACACCTGCTGTGAGTAGTTAGAAGGGGTTAGGACTACGATACGAACTAGTTTGCAGTGCATCTTCATATGGAATCAACAAGATATTGCGGTACAGTATCATCGTTAGTAGATATAACGGCATGAAATAGTTTGAAGTCATCGGCGAAAATAACGTCCTGTATTTAGACGAGTTAATTATACTGCGAAGTGATGTATAATGATACGGAAAAGCACAGGCGTCACAACAAATCGTGTGTCACACCAGCAACGCTCTAGAAGTCACAGACGACTTAACAAGCGTTAGGCGCCACCGTACAAAATATAGTCGCCACGGCGATCTGGCGACCGGGACTTTTGCAGCCCTGGGATAAATATCTCAGTGCTTTAATTTTCATTTGTTCCGGATTTACCAGAAATACGTACGTTGCTCGGAGACATTCGTACTTCGCTAATGTTCATGGTTCGCAGTCATCCCAACCACCAAAAAATGGGCAGACATACAGAAAAAAAAAGGAAAGAAAGACTCGGTCTTAAACTCGACGAAATGTAGACAAAAACTCCTGTTAGAGTTATTGTTGTATTGGAGAGTTAAACAGAGCTCTGCTGTCACGAAAAGCAGTCGTGGTCTCAATCAGGCGATGGCACCGTCCGGCCCGCAAAGCGGTCGCTGTGACATAACACATGACCGTCATACCACAGAACTACGCAAGACGGGCGGTATTTTCGTCCCGTCTTTTGCATCACCCGTGGTTCGTTATTAGTTTGCCAATTGTTACACGAGTACTGAAGAAGTGCCAAGCTCAGAATGTAAATGGGTTACTGGGCTGTTTCGTGCCGCGCGTAGCTCTCGTGTGCACAGCCGGCTGTATGGAGGAAATGGCAGGAAGTCGTTGCCTGGATTAATCATGGGTTAGGAGTAAGAGACCAGTTCGCTGGTAGTACCAATAAGTAATATTACTTGCGAAAAATTGGAGGAGAAAATATAACAGCATTTGTCAATGTCTGCGGACGGCAGCTAGTCTGATGATTTGGTCCGCTCGTAAATTCGATGTAGCCTTCATATTTTGCCTAAACTCGAAAAAAAATCGTTACATAATTAGCGATTGCTTTCGTTTTTAATTTTTCTTTTACGTAAAGATTTCGTGTTGAAGGACACTACGTTTTCCTTTCTCTGCTTTGTGACGTTTCATGCTATGACCGGCGGAGTGTCGAAGAAGGGACCGAGTAGGCCTATATGTGCTGAGCGCTGCATTCCTCGGAAAGGACACGGCGAGGGCGTAGTGCCGCACCAGGTTACTGGAGCGGGAGTGTGTGTTACACACTATTGCGTTCATGAAGCAGGAAAACATGGCCTGGCAATTAAAACACAAATTTATCATTCCAAAATGTTTGGGTCATAGCACTTGTAGGCCCGAGATTTTATTACGTTTAAGGGTAAGAAGTGACTGAGTGCCTTGGTGCTGCACATTCACATAGGCTCACTGTACAAGCCCTTGGTGCTGCACACTCACATAGGCTCACTGTACAAGCCCTTGGTAACAGTCGAGTACGGAGCACTGGCGAAATGGCAGGTGGCAAGGGATAACGCACCTGACCAGGAGAAAGATCCGCTACAGTGACTCATCTTCCACCATCAGCCGTCAGTGCGGTACCTTGGGCCTTAATCCGGACGCCAGATGAGCCCCAGCATAGCCTTGCAGACCGCCCTCATACTGAGAATAAGGGCAGCAAGTCTGTTGGCACTAGTACTCACCAGGCTGTAGCCTGCTATTTGCAGTGTACCTTGCAACACAGACAGGGCATGGGTCGTCAGGAACTCGACTGCTGCTTTACACAGATTTGAAAAAAGGGACGAGGAATAAAAGAATATAAAATTACCAAGTGTGCAGAAAATGCAGATACATGCAAGGAGTTGCTTTGTATTGATATTGTGCTTGCTCCTAGTACAGGCGTTTAGAGTGCTTGACAGGGCTGCTGTAATTGTTATTCGTGGAGACACTGCACACCGGATACACTGCACACAGGGTACATTGCACACCGGATACATTGCACAGATGTTTGCATGTCCGTCAGAGGAGGGAAGATAAACAGACAGGGGGAGACAAAAGAAAGAAAGAAAGAAAGAAAGAAAGAAAGAAAGAAAGAAAGAAAAAAGAAAAACAAACAAACAGAGATCGCAATGTGGATTGCACGTATTTTCTCAGCGCGTTAGGTGCGACTTTGAACACTTCTATGTCTGTGAAACTCGTGTCCATCTGGTTAAGAGGTTATGGAGGTATTGTTCGTTACCTCCATGCCTCCCTCCCTCTGCAAGGCGCAGTCTTAAGCACAGTGACAACTCTACCTACATTTACCTTACAGAAGTATACTGTACTTGCGAAGTGAATCGCACCCCATAGAGTCAGCTACTGCATCACATTTCTTTGAAGTAGTCATGACATCGAAGACTTTTGCAAAAACAAGTTGTAGTTGCTATTGAGACGTCTGCTGGATATTAAGTGGTAAGTTTTGTACGCTGAGCCATCATCTGAAAATGTTCCAAAAGTCAGATTTCATCTTAATGTTACATCAGGCAGGCAGGCAGGCAGGCAGACAGACAGACAGACTGACTGACACACAGTTTTTGCGCTACTCGTTCATTCTATGCACCTTCTATAAAGAACGGCATAACGAATTCAGCGTTCGCATGACGGTGTAGCCGTGGTTTCCAAAACTTTTTATTTAGGGCCCAAAATCGTAATTCTCAATGGGCTTGGGGCACAAATAGCAGGAGCACCCACACAGCAAGCCAGCTCCGCCATCAAGTTCGCTTGGTTATTCTGACAACTCACGAGCCGTGAGAAGGCTTCAGCGATCGGAGTCGCGACCGTTGTCCTGGATTTTATGTCCCTAGGATAGAGATCAGGCCTTGACTTGTACTGAAACTTGACGCGAGATTAAATGCCACATTTTCCGATTGCTGCTGACTAACTCAGATTCACTTATCTTTATGCGAACATATCAAAGGCACTTGAACGCTGGTTATCAATCGCTGTCAGTTCATCAACTTCAGTGCGATACGACGTGAGATTGTGTAATCTCGTTTATCGATACGGCGTAAGTTTTACTGGCTGCTTAAGCAATAGCATGGTTATAGTTGAAACGATATGCACATGATGTGACTTCAAAATGACCTCTTGGGATAATGATTAATGTCAAAGGCATAGTCCTGCTATGATTTACGCAAGACCAACAAAATGCACTTAAAAGTCATTTTGTACAGTTTGCATTTATTTCATGCTCTCCTACATGTTTCGGCTCGTCTGAGCCATCATCAGGGAGAACAAAATACGGCAGAAAACATGTATGAAACACAAGCGTATAACCTCACCAAAACTTGTAACTAATGCATGTATAAGACACATCAGCAAGTGATATGTATACTGTGTACACACATACTGATTAAAACTTGATAGATTAAAACAGTAGCAAGCGTGTGTTCAGTTGTCGAGCCGAAACATGTGGCAGAATATATTATGTAACATGAACTGTGCCAATTGACTCTGAGTGCATTCGTTTGTCTAGTGTAAATAATTGTGTGACCCACTAAAAATGAAAAATACTAACATAGTCCAGATATGTTACGGAGTCCGTTAAATTCTAACAGCGCAAGACATTTAGCTCGTATGACCTGCAAGCGTGTCTTTCGGGGAATGTGTGGCTTGACAGCTGCATATGAGACAGGTCGAAAGTGGAGGTCTTCGAATCATAAAAGGGATTTGAAAGTTCGCCAGTTCCACGATCGGGCCGCGATGTTGCAGGATCACTAATATGTGTCGTGCATTTCGTTCAGTGGGTATACAAGTACAGATGTAATCTGGTCTTAACTTCTACCCTAACCTGTTCGGGCCATTCGAAAATATTGGCAGTTACCCTTGCGTGAAGGCGTTGCTACCGATAAGGCAAACAAAAGGCAAGGCTGAAGAAGAAGCCCACAAAATGACATAATTTGGCCCTAAACTAAACACATTTGACAGAAGTGCTTGCGATCAGCAGCAAAGCGAAGCAGCTTCACGTGTGACTAAGGCATTCATTAACGTTTTTAATTTGCAAACACTTGATTGGTTTATTATGAAAATTATTAATATCAACCTGTTTTATTTGAAAACCAGGTCTGTGACAATTTCATAAAAAAATGGTCATGTGCCTCGTTGATACGAGACGGTCCAACGGTAACTTTGCATAGCGGCCAGTACCGAGGAAATACGGTGAGTCTAAGGGAAAGCAAAGGAGGACGGGAAGACGCGAGCAAAGACGACCTTAATAATTTGTGCTCGTCAACACGTATTAGTTGGGTGATGAAATCAAGTAGTATGAGATGTGCAGAACATGCAGCGCGCATCGGAGGACTGCGAGAGAACCTGCAGTCGGAAAAGTACTGGTGAAACCGCATCGTAGGTGGGACGACACTGTCGGTCGCAAAGGCTGTGGGGTTGTGGGCCGTGTCCATCTCTCAGAAGGGGCTGCTGGGAGCAAGGTCATGACCCTACGGGTTCCATAAAACGCCACCAGATGAACGACTAGCAGCCGGCCAAGTACTCAGTTACATGCGGTCGTGGCCGTTGGTAGCGATCAGTACAAACACATTAGCAATACAGACTGAAAACAAGAAGAGTAGCTGTGGCGTCATGATGACAACTTGGGATGTGGTTTGATGCCGACGTGCGGCACTGTAGCAGAGTCCGAAGCCAGTCGGCATCCCGCCCCCACCAGACCGAAGTATTGATTCGGTGAGGCAGTAGCCACCAACGGCAACGGCTGGCCTACACTGCTTTCCGCGAGTGGAGCAAGGGCCAAGAAAAACTCGCTTAATGCAGTGAAGGTAGACGAACGGACTGACTCCATGGAGCAGAGGCCTTCGTGAGAAGCTAACAGTTTCTCAGCTAGTCAAGAAATTCCCCGCATTTTATGGAACCCGGAGGTTCATTACCGCATTCACAAGAGCCCGCCACCTGTCCCTATCCTGAGCCACATCAATCCAGTCCATGCCCCCATCCCACTGCTTGAAGATCCATTTTAATATTATCCTGCCATGTACGCCTGGGTCTCCCAAATTGTCGCCTTCCCTCAGGTCTCCCCATCAAAATCCTGTATGCACCGCTCTTTTCCCCCATACGTGTTACATGCCCCGCCCATCTCATTCTTCTCAATTTGATTACGTGAATAATATTTGGTGATGAGTACGGGTCACTAAGTTCCTCGTTATGTAGTCTTCTCCACTCCCCTGTCGCCTTGTCCCCCTTAGGCCCAAATATCCCCCTCAGCACCCTATTCTCGAACACCCTCAGTGAAGGTAGACGAAGGGGGCAGGAACTACCAGTACTTGAAATGAACGGTGTGCGCGGTGCGGAATTGTAATATTTTGAGCCTGAGCAATGTGGAAGTACTTGTCTTGCTAACACTCTTCTATGTTCAAGAAAGCATTATTTTTTTGAAGGCTCCCATGCTTCGCCCGCTTGTCCTTCTGATAACAGCAGTATAAACATAAGATAATTTTACCACTGCAATCTCCATACATACTTTCTTTATGACTATGTGTAACTGACAGCAGTGGACATGTTTGAACATAACTGTGAAATCCACACTATCAGTAGCAGAAACAGAACTAACCTTCACCTACCACACTTGAGACTTACAACAGTTCAGAAAGGTGCCCACTGTTCTGGCATCACAGTTTATAATGATCTGCCCTCCAATATAAAAAGCTCGATTCATGACAAAAGAAAATTTAAAACTACCTTGAAAAACGTTGTCCTGACACATTCCTTCTGTTCATTAGAGACAAACTGCAATACTAACTTCACCTCAGATTTTGGTTTTGTATGTGGCTACTAATATAAATAATTCCCTTATCTATGTAATATTTTAAGTTCATTTTATTATTATTTTGTTACTGAAACTAATGCTGTTATAGCAATTATACTCTTTATGTTAACGAAATTTCGTTACCATTTTAACTGCAATTGTTATTTACATATTAAATTTTATGTGTCAGTGTAAGATATAATGTATTATGACTAATTCTGTATCCAACATATCTCTTAGACCTTGTAATGGATTGATGGAACTGAATAAAGTGAATGAATGAAGATGAGTACAGAACACTAGCGGGGGAAAGGGGAAACCACAGCATGTGGAGAAAAGCCTGCCCCAGTCCCACTTTGTCCACCATAAATCTCACATGGAACAGCCAAGTATCAAACCTGGGTCTCTGCGATGAGACCGGTCCATTAAATAGTATTTAAAGTTTCAGTTGCTACCCAGCCGAAAATGCCTTTATGGGTACGAAGTAAACCTGTTCCCATGCTTAGTTAAGCACCATGCCATGAAGACATGGAGAATGGAGGTACGACTCCACAGATTATAAAACTCAAGACTAGGTGGAGATGGGTGCCCGGCTTTCATGCCTGACAGTTGTACCACCGGTACCAGGAAGTTTTTTAGTATAAAGAAATACAAGTTCAACACATTAGCGCATTCGGCTTGTATTCCTTTGTTCTAAAAAATCTCCCCCGAGGATGGCAACCCAGTGCCAAAACGTGTAGTAGTTTAATACTTGTTGTGAATTTTGTTTTATTACGTGCATTAGCTGGCTGATGTACTGACAATCAGCTTATGGGGTTCTGTTGGAATTACAAGAACCAAGGTTAAATTTTCCTGGCAAATTTCAATTTAGCCTTTTAAACTCCCCCACTGTCTGGTTTCCATAGTTCATAAAAATCTGCCAAGTAGTAGTTTGGAGGTGAAACTACACACAGTAGTGGCAAAATACCTTCAACCTGTGCATTAATATCATGAGATGAGACAGTGAATTCTGTAGCTCTATGCATGAAACCCAAAACCCTCAAATTTGAAAAAAATTGAGATAATGCTCTCTGTGCGTTGGCTGACCAAGGACTTTTTATCACCTCTCAAAACAGGAACATTTTAGGTACTGCCTACAGAGAAGTACAGGTGGCAACACCCTGCAGTAATTCTTTCCAGGGTAGTGCTTTCTGTGCATGAAACCTCGATTTTCTTGGAATGGGTTAAGTGTAGGTTAAAGGTTTCATGCACAGAGCCACAGAATGCATAATCACATCAGAGAAATAGGGAAATAATGGAGTAGTTCTTGGATACAGAATCACAGCACTACGCATATCCTAAGGTTGTGGCAAAATTTATTTCATATTTAGGCCCACACATAACAGGAACATGAATATATAAACAATATAACACATTTTCTTTCAAATCAAATGTACTTTCATAATTATATGGTAATTACAACTTCACACAAACCTGGCTCAATGCCATCACCAATTCACATCAATTATTACTTGGCAAGTACTTACTGTAGTGTGAAATGGGCGGGCATACAAGAACAAGTATGTACACACACACACACACACACAAATGCAGTATGTCACTGCAAGTATACACTATCCCCACCGGTACCACATCATTACAATGCATGACACACACACACACAGCTGACCTGTAAGACTAAACTGCATTGTATATAGAAGCCAGGACAGGGTACAGTACACATTTTGTACAGTGCTCACTGACACAATTTTATGGAGGGCAAAACATATGCGTCAGATTTGAATGGATTGGTAAGGGTGATCTTTCAGATATGCTGGTATAAGCAATGCTCTCTATCGAAGAACAGAATTGACAAAGTCGGGAAGGTGATCTCTTCCGAAGTTTACTGAAGGAAATAAACCATCAATCCCTACACCTCCTGAAAGTCCCTTCTGAGAACAGTGTTAACAGTTTAATTACTCTGCATTCTGTTCTTGGAGGATTACAAGTACTGTGACCATGCATTTCATTTTCAAATTTCTGTACACTTACATATAAAATTATACATGCGGGTTGGATGTGAGTTGTTGTGACATATATTACATAGGTACTTCAGAAAGTTTCCGCACTTTTTTGTCTGTACGGTATTGGTAAGTGTTAGACTGCTGAGAGTTGGCAGCATTGTACACCATATCCTGATTGTCTGACCTTGACTATGGCTGGTCTCCATCCTCAGTGTGTGAGTAGCTATTGAGCGGTATACATGTCAGCGCGTCTTTCAGTTTGCACCAAAGAAGAGCAGAGAAGTGTCATAAGATTTCTGTGGGCAGAAGGTGTTAAAGGTGCTGAAATTCACGCACGTTTATGCACTCAGTATGGGGAAATCGCATTACCACGAAGAAGTGTATACGAGTGGCTAGAAATGTTTAAAAATTGTCGGACAAGTGTAATGGATGCCGAACGCTCGGGACGGCCATCAACATCAACAACTGATGAGAAGCTGGAAGAAGCCAGAGCCATTATTCTCACTGACAGAAGAGTGGCAATAGAAGAAATCGCGTTACAACTGGGCATCAGTCAAGGTACGTCCTATTCTTTAGTGCATGACATTCTTGGTTTCCACAAAGCTGCTGCAAGGTGGGTGCCCAGACATCTGACAGAAGAGCATAAGCGCAACCGCCAGCACATCTGCTCCAGTCTTTTGGAGCGGTACAGTCGTGAAGGCGATAACTTCTTGAACTGCATCATCACTGGGGATGAAACCTGGGTTCATCATTATGAACCAGAAACCAAACGGCAGAGCATGCAATGGAAGCACACGTCATCTCCTTCTTCCAAAAAATTCAAGTCTCAGTCCTCTGCTGGAAAGCTTTTGTTGACGGTGTTCTGGGACTCCCAAGGACCTATCCTTGAACATTATATGGAGAAAGGTGTCACGGTAACAAGTGTCAACTACTGCAACATGTTAAGAAATGAACTGAGGCCGGCTATCTGCTCAAAACGGAGAGGAAGGTTGACACAGGGTGTTCTGCTGTTACACGACAATGCACGCCCTCATACGGCACACCTCACCATCAACATCATTTGGCAACTGAATTGGGAAGTTCTCGAGCACCCTGCCTACAGCCCAGACCTGGCCCCTTCAGATTTCCATCTGTTTGGACCCCTCAAGAACGCTCTAAGAGGTCGTCGATTTGCAGCTGATGATGAGGTGAAAGAGGCGGTGCATGACTGGCTTCGCAGTCAACCACAAACTTTCTTTTCCAACAGCATTAAGAAGCTTACAGATCGCTGGTCTAAATGTATCGAGAAGAAGGGAGATTATATTGAAAAGTAACGTTGTTCTCATGTCTGTAACATAAATACAGATTTTTTAAAAAATAAAGTGTGGAAACTTTTTGAAGTACCCTCGTAAAAGAATCTAAGAAACGTCCACAATAAGTAATAAAGTAAGTAAAGAGCTGAGAGTGGTAAAATGGGCCTGTGCAGATTTTACGTGACTCTACTAGCAAGTTCACAAGAAGGACCCTGCTGCATGGAATTATTTAACTAGACTACATAGGGCAGTCAATAATATAACTTAAACCAAGGGGTTCTCAAATCTTGTAATCCTGCCATCACCTTAAATAATACAGAAATTTGCATAGCTCCTCCATGATAAAACACACTGTTGTCATTAGGATTAATGTGAGAGAAATCCAGCACATTTACCTTTACTGGTGTCCAAATTGGTCAGTAGTCTGACACTTGCTGTTGCTTATCGCGTTTGTCCATTTGATGTGACCTACACCTTTGGAAGGAAGGGGTGGGAGGGTGGGTTTGGCAATAGTTTGCAGTAAAAAAATGAGCTTTCATGGCAGTGCATAGTTCTTTCACATTACCAGGATGCTGCATAGGGGATTAATACAGTCATACTTTCCTCACTTAATTCTTAGTACGTAGCTTGCACATTGACCCAAAATTCAGGAAAAGCCATTGTCAAAAATTCTGCTGTCGGAGAAGTCCAAGAAAAATGATTCATAAGTTTGTCCAAATCACTAACAACGAGGATATCTTCTTTTTGTTGAGCACTGATACAGTCACTAATCTGATTATAACCTGCTTAGCTGGACCCATCAGATAAAGCATCATCAAAATTTTGTACTTAGTCAGACAATGAACAAACTCCACCTGGAGTGCCACAGTAGCAGAGATTGTTATTGTTGTTACATCATTAGGGTTCAGAATAACAGAATAATATTAAATTTATTCTTACACAGGTGACTGTGTAGACTGAAATCGTATGACTCATGAAAGGATCCAGTGAGAGGGTCTTGTGAACACAGTAACAATCATTCAGGGTCCACAGGGGAAGAGAATTTCTTTGACCAGTAGCGTGTCTATCAGCTTCTCAAAAGAGGGCTGATCCATGAAGTTAGTGACAGTACTTACGCATTCCCTCCCCATTAACCATACAATGAATTGAAGATTCTGCAAATCCGAGTTCAGAGTTTTAGCTATGACAGTTTCAGCTGTTGCCTTACAATTTATCAGCACAGCAACTGGAGTTACCATTTCCAGACTTCTGAAATTAAAAATTCTTTTCTCATTACCATTTTCATGTTTAGTTTTACATCATGAAAATTAAGTAAATGCCATCTGACTAACATTTAAAGATGCAGTAACACATAGATATCCAATATCTTTATATCTTCAGTAGAGTTTTCTGATCACCCTGTATTCCTGTAATTAAATATGTCCTTATTTAATTTCTACATGCCGGCATCCTTCGTAAGCCACACATCTGTTCCAAGAACATGTCATATCGTGTATTTGTAATGAGCTCCACATTTCTACATCAACATTTCCCAAGATGACAAACGTATACAAAGTATGCACGTTTTCAGGGGATTATCCAGTCATCAAGCACACAGTAATAAGAGAAAGGTTATTTTGTTCGAACGTAACTAGGCTCAGCACCATTTGTGTTTTGACATACAAAGTAAACAAGACCACTTGTGGACACACAACCTGGTTGCATGCCTGAAGACCCTCCTACTTCCTTAACTAATCCACAGGGTCAACCAACACTGCAAACACTGGCTCACACTTCACATCTGGAGCTGCCCTTACATGTCATCTCAGACTGTAGTTCTACTCGAATCTCCAGCTAACTTATCTACCAGCTGAAAAGGAAGCACAACAAACTGTTGTAACTTGTGTTAAGAACATCCCTCAGGAACAGAATGTTCCACAAACCCAGCTGTAAATGGGAAAGTAACATTAAAATAGATTTTACAGAAATAGTGTGTGCAAGTGTAGACTCAATTTAAATGACTCAGAAGAAGGTCTAATGGCAAACATTCCTGACCATGGTACATGTGTCTTTAGACTCCACAGAATGAGGCAATTTCTTAACCAGCCACATTAAATACTTACTTTTCAAGAAAGACCTTCCACTACCAACTTAGATGGCATGATAATGCACAAGTAAATACAAGAAGTTCACTTCTTTTCTGGTCTCTTCAGACAATTGGGCTACATAGTCATCTTTGTATGGAAATGCAAGTTTTGAGAATGTGTTATTGTTTGCTTAGTCAACTGTAATCATCTATCCTTCCATGTCTGGTGCAATCCATGACATTTATTAAAAACCTTCCCATATACTAGCAATTTTATAGATTCTTAGCTTTACGTGGCTTAGCTGGTATAGTGACTACACTACATCCAGACGACCAAGAAATCGGGGTTTGATTCCAAGCCAGGTAGAGATTGCTCTCTCTTCCACAGCATCCAGACGGGCTGTGATGCCCACCCAGATTTCTACCCAGTGGCCAGTGGAAGGACTTGCAATGGGAGTAAAGCAGCTGGACAGGAAACTGGCCACTCTTCTCCATCTAGTGCCAAGGTCAAGAATATGTGAATCTGTATGTCCGCTCCAGTATAAACCTTCATGGCACCATGCATATTTAAGCACAGGGATAATTCTAACTTCTTCTATGTTTCCATACTAAAATGCAGTACATTTCTACCACAGTCATCACCAAAATCATCATCATGCAATATATATACGTTGTTTCAGTTTCTGAAAACGTAATTGTGCAATATATATCTGTAACAGAATCAAAATATTCCAGATGGGACTTCGTAAACATTGCAGTTGACTTGAGCTCATAATGGCACAAACATTTCTACCTATTGCGTTGGAAAAAAACAATCCCATTACAAGCTTGAATGGACCAATTCTGTTTAAAGGGGATGAAGGCAGATCAGCTCATTAAAACATACCCCTCGAATTCCTGGAAAATTCAATACTGTTCCTAGAACTGGAACCCGCCTCAAGAAGTTTATTGCAACAGGGAAAAAGCCGCTGAAAAAAAAAAAGAAACATTGTTATACTATAACTGTACAGCCTGAAGGTTTACAAAATTTAAATGCAACTGTCTCAAGAGTTTATCCTCAATGATGGAGGCACAGACAACCTCTGAAATGTTGAAAATCATTCCATATTTACCTGGCAGACTGTGTCAGATGACTTTGTTAACTGTACTAATCATAAAAGATGCTGAAGTTCTGTGACATAACCTTCCTGTCCTCTGGCTTTCCTTCTTAAAAATGAGAAAAAGTGACCTTCTGAGATCACCATGTTATCTCTCTCTTTGTGTGTGTGTGTGTGTGTGTGTGTGTGTGTGTGTCCAATTTCAATTTTTGGACCAGTTAAACTTTCACGAAACATGGTATAAATATTATGCCACCAAAAGAGAACCCAGCACAATACCTTTTAATTCCCACACTCAGTAACAACATAACAGGAGCCCAAGCTGGTGGCATGGGAGCAACGCAAGTTCCATTTACTTTTAGGGCCCTCCAAATGTACGGCAATAGACTTCGGAAGACTATGCAACTCATTTGTCTTCTTCCTTCATAACATGTGGCACAGGGGCCAAATGTACGGTAGTTGTGGAGTTGATGCTCTGTAATGTGGTGAAGTGTGGGTTTGAGTGACTGCTTGTCCCTGAGTCCGATATGGTACCCTGAACTGTGTATCTAATGCGATGACTTATATCACATACTGACGATATTAATGAAGCCATTCTCACGATAGTGTATGAGTGAAAAACTAATCAAGACCACCAAGAATCATATGGATATTCTGTGATGATTATAGTGTATAAACCCCTGACGATGGCGTCATAATGGACACCAAAACATGTCGGGTGTGATGATAATAAAAGGTGCATTGGTTGGCAACTGTACTCATGGTTTTTTAAATCCATAATTAAACTGGATTTAACAAATTGGGTAAAATTTGGCAAGAAAACAGCTCTTGCTATATGCATTAGAGGAGCGTTCCTGATTCTTCTGAACCTAGCACCTCCTTTTTTGATTCAGTAGAACTGAATAACACATCTGCCTCAATAATTTTATATTTGATGTTATGCTGATTGCAGAGTGTGAACATTCAGGTGGTCACACTAATGTCTTTACTCCTATGAATTTGCTGCTGTTTCAAATTGTCTCTCACCTAATGGATCTGCTCCACAACACATTCACCCAGACAGATTCATTCAGAGCTGCCTGGACAGGAATGTGTGTCAACAAACTGTGTCCAGTTCATCAGCAATTTCAGGTGTGCATATTTCATACTGCAGACTATATTCAAATCTTCTTCTGGTACACAGTAATTTTTATATAATTCCTATCATCCCTACTGTCAGAATGCCTTAATTTTCAAAACAAAGAAAGTTCCAGTCCAGTGTTCTATTCTTCCATTTTTTGTCCTTTTCTTGTTGCCATGTGTGCCTGTACTGCTTGCTGTGGCTTGATACGGGACGGTGTAGCTTAAGGTGGCATAAAAATTATACCAGGACTTCAACATTTCCATTTCAAGCACTGGTGTAAAGAATTTTTTGATATTCAGAAGTTATTGCGATACTATGCTTGAAGACAGGCACTACATACCTGAAGAGCAAGACAAAGCCATATGTCTCAATAAGCATCCCAAACAGGGGCCAACCCAGCAGCACTACAGAGATCCCGCCAAAAAATGCTACTGATGCCTTTACTTTATGCTTCTGGAAAAAAAATCTGAAGGTTCGTTCGAGGCCAATTACACATGCCAAGCCTGCAATGAATAATATCTGAAAGAAAAAATCAACTTCTATAAACAACAAATAACTAACACACAATACAGCTCTGATTACATTTACAAAGAATTTTCAGCATTAGTGTAAGCTTCCCATCAAGTCTGTCCATGTGTCCCCAATTACTGCTTTGAAATGTTCATTCAGACTGGGTCAGGGTGCACTGTTCAAATCTTGAATCAAAACTACAAGATGCAAGTATAAAATAACACAGAAGACAACAATTTTCACATAATACTGAAAAAAAAGTGTATGTATATATATATATATATACAAATAAATTCAAAACAGCTTAATGAACGATTGCTTCAACAAACAATTAGAAATAATGCCAATTAAACTCTGTGTCTTTGAATGTGGCCACAAACTACACTGAGCTCAGTAAAACCCCAAGCATGAAAACCACTACAAAACCTCTCACAACTGAGGGCAAATATTTCTGTGCATATTTATTGCTCTTGCTGTGACACCATCGAAGCTTCTACAACAGCATAAATGTCAGAAACCCAACTGCTGAAATCCTACATGCAACAGCTGAAGCTACCTATACATTCCATTTATGCTTAAACTACTATCCAAGGACACAAACTGTGCAAAATTCTTCACAACACGGTTATTAACATTACACAAAACCCAAATTCTGAGACAATTTGTGGATTTACACAGGCTTGAATGTTTTGTATTTCATCTAATTACCAAGCACTGCACTTGCCTGTGTGTTTAGTGCACTGTTTCTCGACCTTTTAAAGCCTAGCGGTAACTTTACGTACCACCAGGTTTAACATTAAAAAATTCTACGTGGTGCCCACATTGCGTTTATGAGTTTTGTACGGATCTCAGAACAAACAGCAACTTTTGCCTTATAACACATTAAGAGACTGGTTTTTATAACCGAAGTGGAGAGTGTTTACAGCGCGGTATGCACTGGGTCTTTATATTAAACAGACACGCTTCGTCCTTAAAGGGTTAATGCATAAAACTACTAACTGCACCATATAAATGGGGATTTCATAATTTTCTTTACAATCATTGTACTCATATTTCATATTATGGTTTTATCCATATAGTTCTTATCCACCTGTTTAGGAATGGCTTAATTTTACCAGTGATCACAATACCGTACAGTTGTTCCAATTCTTCTTTCCATGCCCCTTACCCAAAATTTAAACTTACAGGTTCCAGACTGAAAACAGAATGGTCTTTTGGCTAGTTGTTTCTAACATGAAATTATATATTTCATCTTAGTGAAAACTGCCATCAAGGTTGTTTGGTGCTTTTGCTTTAGCAACTATACTCTTAGTATTAACATTTTAAAGGGGGCCGCAGTGGCGCAGTTGGTTGAGGCACTGTGCTACAAACCGGCAGGTCGCGGGTTCGATTCCCGATGGTGTCAGTGGATTTTTCATTGACATAATTCTGTCGGTCGCACTATGGCCCTGGGGTCGACTCAGCCTCTAACAGAAATGAGTACCAGGAATACTTCCTGGGGGGTAAACGCGGCCGGTGCGTAGGGCTGACAACCTTACCACCTTCAAGCGCCGACTGTCTAGAAATCTGGGAGCTTCGACCTCCTGGAACCCTGTGGGCCTGTCCAGGCCTGAAGTGGGACTGCTTTACCTTTTTTTTTGATTAACATTTTAAAAGAGACAGTAATGCAATAATAAGTCACCAACTGGGGCCAGTTAAAATGACAGTGGCTATGCACTGAACAGAACAGTACATTTTCTTACATGTCACTGACAAACAGAACATTTCTGATGGTACTGTTCTCTGAACATTTTGTACTATTTTCCTCAATAAAGTTTAAGACTGATTATGCAAAATTCATTTGGCTGGCAAAATAAGCCAATATGTGACCAGCTATGACTATTTCTCATTTCCATGAACAGAGCAGCATGCACTAATTTTGCATGGAGAACCCAATTTCTGAGTTTGTGATTTGGTCAACCAGGTTATTAATTACTCTTGTATCTGAAAGATGTTTAAAATATAAGCTGCAACTCACATTTCCTATTGCCAGAAGTCCTTTATCAAACAGGAGTAACACACCAAGAAAAAGAAATGACACACCAAATCCTGCAAGACCTACTCCAATCTCTGTAACAGAACATTTAGAATTATTTCTCTAACAAAAACTTATCATGGTCTAAGATCGACACAAAAAATTCTGAAATTTGCTTTTATCAGACAACAGCCAAGAAAATTAATCCCATCAGGTTCTCAAGCTAGCTGCTATAGGAAATAACGACTTTCACATGTGTAATCCATCTGTTAAGAAGTGTCTGCAATGCATTTAAATACAAACGATGGAATAGGCACACCCTACACTGTTCATCTCTAATAGACTTAGTTTATTAATTGAACAGTACTGCTGATACTTTAAATATAATGGAGATATGTTATCTAAACAAACAACTTTTATATGCCCATAATCAGAAACATCTCCAATACGAACAACTATCAAATTGCATTTATTCTATTAATCACAGATTATATAGAGGAAATGGCATCCTACTCCATACCAATGTTGTGCATTGTCCAAGCATTTGCTGCTGCTTCACATGAAATGCAAGTAAAACTGACTACAATGAGTGGCTCATGCAATGCCTTTTATCTGCACTGCAGTTGAAAGTTAAGACCCAGCTCACGTTAAAGAACGTTTTAAAGTTATATGAAACTACCAACACGACGGCCCATAAATTATACTTACTTTGTACATCAGTTACTTCAAACATGATGAACAGCAACAGATCAATATATGTTCTTAATAAATTGATAACCTAAAATTCCACGTCATTAAGAACAAGGCATGGTCTGACAATTTTACAACTGTTCGTACGTCCCACAGAACCAACACATTTGTTAATATTCTTAGGGGGAAGAAATTTTCATAGAATAGTATGTACTATAAATTCAGTACGTCCTGCAGCTACGTTACATTCAAAACGTGTAACGGACACCAACAACAGAGCACGCACCACTACTTTCCATTATTCAAATTCTCGGAGCACTAACGCAACCGTGCCACATGAGAATCATAGATTACAGAATGTAGCACAGAAGTTGTATGAATATACTCATTGCAATTGACGGTCCAGGAATTTGTAGTTGCGAATCGTGGCGGCGCAGGCAAGGATGCTCACACAGATAATCTGAGACTAGAGGGAGAGTAGTGTAGAGTGGTGAATGGTGTAGGGAAAAGTGTGTGGCCAGTAGTACGTTTCCGTGCAGAAGCGTAGTGGGCATAGAACTATTGTGTGGAAATTAATTTGATGATACGACGTTTATACATTTGATTTGTGAATGGGGAAACCATGACTCGACATGCAAGAAATTGCACGGCGGGTGCAGTGTATACATACCACGAAAAGAAAAAAGACGCTCAAGCGTCAGGTTATGGTACCAATACGCAACGCGTTGGAAAGGACTCAGTTAAGGATTTCGATTGTTGTTCCCTCACATTACAGCCTTGTGTAAATCCAGTTGTCACGTAAGTTCATATCAACAATAATGATAATAATTTAGTACATCTCTATGTTGCTATTATCCACTTTATTTTAGCTAAACTATCCACTTTATTTTAGCTAAACTAAACATTGGCCCCTGTAAACAATACGGAAACTTTGCCTCCTGTTTACATACTAAGAATGGTGGATCAGAGTTATTCAATACAGGTATCTGCTGGGGAATAATGCATAACCTTGTGCAACCAAGAATGATTTCAGTTTATTGAACATCCCATAGATCCATACAAGGCCCAACCTTTGGACAAAGAACATGTCATTTAAAAGGAGACAATAATAAAAAAGAATAAAGATGGTAAAAAACATTAATAAACAATAATAGCTTTGTTCAACATGGACCTGGTCAAGAAAGGAATGTCTTATATGCAATATATCATCTGATCACATAAAACCAGCTTCATTTTTGTCTGTTTTAATAGAATCCATAATTGTGTCAGCTACTGATAAAAAATTATTGAACCTATTATAAATTGATTTGGGATTATTTATAGTTATATTATTGACTTGTAGTATCTTCCTGCATTTATTTTGTTCATCATTTGTTTCATTCTTGACAATTTCCCAAATGGTCTTTGTTTTATTTTGGAATTTAATTATGGTGTTATCATAATGTGCTCTTTTGCTGCTAAAATAACCTTTGTTAGGATTTTACAATGTCATTTATAATATAGCTTAAAATTTTCATCGTTACTGTCTCTGTGTTTTAAATAGAGTTCTCTTTTTCTTGTACATGAATTCCTTATTCGTGTGGTCATCCATATGTTATAGGTTTGTTTAAAATTTATTGTTTTCCTTTTTTTTTATTAAAACTGGAATCGTAGAGTCTTACTTATGTGTTAAGAAAGTTATTAAAAGAGCAGTTAACATCATTTTCACTAAAGACATTTTTCCAGTTTTCATAACTTAATTGCAATTGCAAATCAGCTATGGTGAATTTATTAATGTTTGTAATAAGATAGATTTTGCATGCTTGGTTTGGTGTAATCACATTGTATAATACTATTAATTGGGCATTGTGCTATGATAACCCATTACTTTAGGGGTGTATGGTGTAGTTCCTTGATTTATCAATAAAGATATTATCTGTTGCTGTGGAAGATCCATTTGCAATCTGTGTAGGAAAGTTGACAGTGCTTTTTAAATTGTAAGTAGTTAGTAAACCATCAAGTTGTCATTTCTTTGTACAGGTTTCAAAATAATTTAGGTTTATGTTTCAGCTTAGAATAATTTCAATTTTATTATTGTGCAATAAATTTAGAATATCATCTAATTTCTTTAAAAGAGGCTTAAAATTACTAGATGGAGACCTGTAAACGGTTACTATAATAAAGTTTCAGTGGGCAAGATTACCTTGACAGCACAAATTTTAGCGTATAGTGTCAGGTATACCCATGCTTAGAATGCCAAGTGACAGGTCCAGCTGACGGTCTATCATGCTCTCCTCATGCAGCTGTCATTTAAATCCCAGCGTGTTGCGCACCAGATTGGAATTTAATTCTTGCACAAAAGGGTTAAGCAGTTCTCTTCCTCATAAATTCAACATACATATGCATGTGTGTTGTGAAGTTCTGTAAAATACTCTATTCTTTGTTACAGGTCCAGTGGCTACCTATTTGATAAAGAAGCAATCTTGGAATATATTATAACAAAAAAGAATGAGTACTTTCGCAGACTCAAGGAGTATGAAAAGCAAAAACGAAAGGAAGAGGTAGTTATTCTATTGTAAATTGTACCTCCTCATGTGGTCGTATGTTCTTGGATGTTGTTTTGTATACTGAGGGTGTATGAAAATACATGCAGAAGAAAATATTTAGACCTGAGACAGAATGTGACAAGTGGATGGACAAAATTACAACATAATGAGTTTCCTAGCTGTTATTTCTTGCATAGTATTGTTAAGTTGATTAAATCAAGAAAGTTTAGGTGAATTGGACATATAACATGCATGGGTAGCAGGACAAGACACCTAGAATTTTAGTTGGAAAAAACTTGAATAGTGGTGATCACATAAGAGACAAAGTGTAAATGGGAGGTAGTATTGAAGTTCTTAGATAACTGGAATATGAGGTTGTGGATTGGATCATCTGAATCAGAACTGTAACCAGTGGCTGTATTTTGTGAACATAGTGTGTATCTTTGGATTGCATAATGTTAGAGGCTGTCTGATGCACCTGAGCAACTACATAAGCTTGTAGAGTAATGCAGTTCCATACATTGGTCCGCAACTTTTCCATAAATGTAGGAGCCATCTCCAAATTCAAGACACCGGAAAGGTGATGTGAAGCAAAGTGTATATTGAGGACCCACAGTTGTGGATTGATGTGTGACGCTCACTCTTCTCTGGTGCTTGTGAACTGATATGTACTTTTTATGTGCAAGAAAAAAACTGCTATAATTATGCTGAAAATATTAGGTGCTACTGTACATAATTTAGGAACCTGGGCAACTAGGCACCTGGGATTTATGCACAGTGCCCCTGTATTTATTTTTAGTGTGCATGTGTAAACTGAACCCACATAAATATGACAACTATTGGAAACATTCAGGAGTGCAAGTAACACAAATAACATAATGCATGCTGTGTAATAATAAACTTCACTATTGCACACAATAAAAGAGATTATAGCGAGGTATTTGCATATTCCAAGTGTTGACGGAGCTCACATTTACAGAGTATTGTACTACTGAACAACAGAATTGCAGTGCTTTTCAGGTGAACAGGGAGCTTAGGTATACAGGAAAGGGAGGGGTAATGGAAACAAATGATGTGTGCATGGCCACCAGTTGCAAGGGGTATATTAAGTTTTTTGACACAGCACAGTAAGGTACTAATGTTTCTTTGCATTGCTGAACTGTGTGTGAGTTTATTGCTTTTAATTACCATAAACTTATGAAAGGTATATTTTTTAGGCAGAATTGGCAGAGCTGGCAGCAGCAGAAGAACGATCAAAACTGAACAACTTTTTGAAGACTGAGAAGAATATTGTCAGTGCTCCAGTCAAAGCTTTCAAATCAGGTGTATTTTTCATTTGTGTGATGTCCATTTTGGGTTTTAAAACAAACATGTCTGGACCTCAGAAGGCTAATGTAAGTGGGCAGTTTAGGATAGTATGTAAGTAGGAACTTCGTGATTTACACATATATAGGCCACCAAGAGTTTTAAGATGGTGACACCTTGGAGGCTGTGATTGGCAGGATATGTAGTGTGGAGGGGGTAACATAAGTATGTATGTATGCTGTACTGAAGAGTAAGAGACAAGGAGTGCATACGGAATTTTGGTTAGGAACCCTCACGGAAGTTTCTTACGTGGAGGAATGGGAATGAAGTAGGAGGATTACATTAACTTTCTCATACTGAATGTTGAGCACAGTCGATATGTGTGTGTGTGTGTGTGTGTTATGTGCTGAAGTCGCCTGAAGTTGTGACCCAAGAACATGCAAAGTAATGACATAAGCATATATGAAAACTCTGTGTGAAATACACCGTACACCAAAGGGGCAACCACAATACAGCACCTCTCCAGCGATACATGCACGCAATAGGCAACACCATCCGCCTGAGAATCTACGTGCCTGGCTGGATAGTAAATTTACATCCAAACAGTACCAGTATTACAAACCGATGTACATACAAATAATCAGCATAATATCAGATGTAATACAAGATAAGAAGTTGGAATACCTGGCACGCGTCATTCCGTGCCACAGAACATAGCAGCGGAAAACCCGTAACACAGCTGATGGTTGCAGTTTAATACACAGCATAAAGCCCTCATACGGTCACTAACTGCTCATCGTTCTAAGCCCATCAACTTCTGTATATCCAATTATATTACTTCTAACCTATTTTATTCATATCTTTTAAGTATACATTCATGTATATTTTTAACCTGCTTTGTAAAAGTGAAGGCCTCCACTTATATGATATATAGAGTTTGTTATCAATTATGAAGTGAAAACATGATGATGGTCTTGCATACAGACCAAAACCAGTAGTGTAACCTCTTGATTGAATAAAGTGAGGTGAACACATTGTTGGCTGTTTAACTGTTTTTATACATAATTGTTTGATATACGCCAACGGGGATGTCCAATATCAAAATTGAAATATTTGTTTATTTCTACATTGACAATTGCAAACATAGAGGTGCAGGAAGTTGAGGTTATACTGGGCAAATCTAATGTAACTGGAATCTGTGATAGTGGCAGTTACACTCAGAGATATTTTTTACTTAATGGACTTACCTTGCCTGTAACAGACCCATCAACTGTTGAGAAGCCATCTGTATCCAACATGACAGAGGGACGAGACAGACATCTGCCCAGCTTCTGGATACCATCCAAAACTCCTGAGGCCAAGGATAAGACCCTGAAGAAACCTGTGAGTTGACATTGTGAGGTCATTTGTTGCATGAGTTTGAGTTATTTTAGTCAGAAGGGTATGTGGAAAATAAAGTTACATTATGTCTCAGTACAGCCACTTAATTTAAGGAGGTCTTTTGAGTTGTGGCTCTGAGGGAACCTGATTTTGTCCAGCACTGTGAACTTAATTTCTCAGCGTCTATGTTTGTCTGTTTGCTGGTAGGTACATGCAAGGGAGTAGGTAAAAATATCAGGGGAGAGTGACAGTAATTTCCAGATTGAAGAAAGTGATATGAATGTGATATTAGAGCATTGTCACTGCTGTATAATGACAGCTTTGTGTGTTTAAATCCATATTTAGTGATAAGCTGCCCATGGAATGTCCATACTTAATTAAAAGGAAGCTAATTCTTCTACGTCTGATAGAGTCAGGAATTAACACAAACTGTACAGCTTGGATTTTCATTGTATGTAAACTCTTTAAGAACAGCACTTTTAATAAATTATGAATTTCAATCAGGCACAACAGTTTTTTTATTAATTTAATAATGGATGCTCCATGTTTCGCTCATATATTGACCATCTTCAGGCATTAATATACATTATCTAAAACCAAGGCAGACGTATGTTAAAAAATATTCTGTAATTTGTGAGATCTCACAGATTTTACTAATGTCATTATAATGTAGCATTATGTGCTCATATGTCTTACATATCTTTCTGTTGTGTTATTAAAGGCATACCACATGGTTTCTGAAATTGTTAAAATTATGTACAACTTGTTCTGTATCAATTTGCCTGGTTTATTTTCAGGTGTACACATGTTTTCTTGATCTGAAGTTGTATCTTTAATAGATAACAGTAAATTTAATGTTTTGGAATTCAGTATAAATATTATTCAGTCTTGTTTTTTTAATTTGTTTGATGCTCGTACTTGTAATGGTATAAAAGCCATGTACATGTACACATTTTGGCTTTCAGTAAGCCATCTCCAGGCTGTGTAAGAGAACTTCCATTGTGGTAGATTCTTAATTAACAATTTGACATTTACAGCTAACGATTGCCCGATCGTACTTATATTTGATATCACTGTCCTAAAAAGAGGTTTGGGGCAACACCCCAGCAGTCAAAAATGCAGCAAGGCACTGGTGTGGCTGGTTATAGCCCTTCTTGGCCATAACATGTTGTTCTGCCTTGTTCTTTTTCTTTCAGGACAAGGCAGTGTACTGTCCGATAAGTGGGAAGCCTCTGAAAGCCAAGGATCTGATTGATATAAAGTTTACACCAGTGAAAGATCCTGATGACAAGAAGGCGTTAATTGTGAAACAGAATCGTTACATGTGTCCTGTGACCCATGACATCCTCAGCAACTCAGTCCCCTGTGCAGTTATTAAAACTACGTAAGTACCACTTTATGCTGAGTTGTCTGATTAATTTCATCAGTTTTTGCAGTCCTATTGCTGTATGATGCTGCTGAATTTTGACTGTGCTGGTAACTTGATCAAAATTTGCTTGTCAGGGGATAGTGTGTCAGTTTGCTGATAGTTGCACATAAGAGAGGTCAGGTGTGCAGAGGACAGCATGATGATTTTAACAGGCATAAAAACTATCAATTCTTGTGTGCCATAAATTTTTATGTGATCCAAAAAAAATTGTACAGCTGAACAAGAGAAGTTAACACATTGTGTGTTTGAAGACGAGACTGCCACACTGTGTCGAAACATGGGGCATTAATCGCCCAGTGATGCAGTGCCACATCCCAGAGGAGCAATGACTTGGGCAAGGTTTATTTGTAGCGTGTTCTAGGTTGCTGGTTTGTTGGTTCGGCTAGCACTCCAGATCTCCAGAGTCTGATTTTATGGGAGGAGCATCCAGCTTTTGGCCTGAATGGTTCACTGATATGCATGAGGCTCTAACATGATTTCACTGTACACAGATACACATGATTTCAATCCTGATCTATAGGTTTTAATGTTATTGTTTCATAACTCATCTGAAAATGGTCACGTTATAATCATGCACAAAGTTAACCCTTTGGCATTGGAATTAAATGTCTGGTGTTACTGGCAGCAGACCACAACTTAAATCGTGGCTACATAAGAGCGGCCATGTTTACAGAACGTTTGGCATTTTGAGGATCACACTGTGCATTAAAAATATGTAATGTTTGGTCACAAAGGGTAAATAAACACATTGTGTGTAATTATTTTTCTGAAAATTGAAGATTGTGGGAAGGGGTTGTTGCATTTGCAGGGTCATCATGTTTTGTAACTATGGTGCTCAGACCATGTATTAAATACAGTTAAGAAATAAAACCTGCCTGAAAAATAAACTCAGACATGTGTTACGAAGAGTTACTAATGTTCATTGTGATGCCTTGAGTGGCTCAAGCAATGTCAGACCAATACTGACCCACCTGGAGCAATTACTGGAGGATGTCAGTGTAAATTTTTGCGCGGGCCTGTGTGTTCACTGTCCTGAACATATCCAGTGTTGTCAGCAATGGAGGGACATAGATATTATTCTCAATAAGCCCTCTGAAGGAAAGATTCATAGGTGTGAGCTGTAGTGGTCTCAGCAGCTGTTCCGTAGAATGTTTGTACTAACCAAATGTTCGTGGTTTGCTTGGTGGGTCCTGCCTGTTGCTATGTATGCTGAAACTTCATTGTTCCATCACAATAGGCTTGATATAATGACAAGCTAACACCGACACAATGCCTTGTCAGGACCAGATGCCATTTTGTGATGCTGATGGTTGTGGCTACACATAGCAGCCAGAATGTATAGTTGGCAACAACCTGGGCATCAGACTGCAACTTGTGGACTGACCTTTCCAGCAGATATACGTATATTTCAAATGTATCTTAAGGATACTGTGTGTAACACAAAACTGAAATTGTAGAAGTCATTTAGACAACACATTCTTGCAGTCATATAAATGAAAAATATGTTATGATCAGCAGTTTGCATTTTTAGTCTTATATACGGCTGTATGAAGTAAGTTTTGTATTTTATCCTCATTTAGTGTTTGAGAATAGGTAGGGATGGTTGAGTCAGTGAAGTGATGGACTGTTTCTTGGGTTTGATTTCCAGTAGATGCACTGATTTTTAGGCATGCTCACAAAATTATGAAAAGCGACTGTTAGGTAAATTATATCTGTCCGTCTCCGTGGAAAAACTCAGTTCCCACTGGACAGATTTTCATGAAATTTGATATTTGAATATTTTTCAAAACTCTGTCAAGAAAATTCATGTTTGATTAAATCTGACAAGACTAAGGGGTACTTTATATGAAGACCTATGTACATTTATGGCAATATCTTGGGGAATTTTTCTTACAGTGAGAAGTGTTTGAGCCTAAAGTTGTAGAGAAAATCAAAACACACATTTTGTGTTTAACAAGTTTTTGCTGAAAATCGTGCCATTTCTGAGATAGTGTGGAAAAATATGGTAGAGCCAGACAGGCCACAGATGACAATGAAATACGGCACATGCGCTTTGCATGGTGGATAACTAACACTACAGACACACACTCAGAATATGTAATACTTGTTGCTTTTCCATAGCACAAATGGTTGTGTGAACGCTCCTCAATGCTATGTTTATATGTACATTGCCTCTCTTGTTCCCTTTGCCATCATGTCAATATGTGCTATTCTTCAGGAATAAAGCAGCCTCAGTCTCTGCACGTCTCTTTAGAATCCATTTTATCTTTCTCTGGGGATTTTTTGCTTTTAATATATTTAAACAGGTTCATAAAAATTAATGTTCTTTGGTTGTAAGAGCTTGTCCATATGTATGATGCATGAAACAAGCATTAACCATTCCGTAGGAACATACATTTCATACCAGTATGATAACAAGGAACTTCTTCGTAGTCATTTAAATGTTACTGGATTGGCATGTGAGAAAATGAGACAGTGAAAGATGCAGGGTATTGCATTTTGCGATTAAGAAAATTATAGTCTAAATAATGAACATGTTGTTGCAGGTAGTATAAAACATGAGCAAGCTGTGACTGACTTTGACTATTACAGGAATGTGTAATTGTATTACAGACCGGTGTTAGAAGATGGAAAGAGTAAATTTGATTTTGGAAGAGTGATCTCTGTGAATTGAAAGCTAGTAAGACAAACACGGTTTATTCCTAATGCTGAAGTATTGTGGGTATATCCAGAAACACAGCTGCTGCTGCTAACTTCTTCTGCTTGCTAGTTGCTGAATTCATTTTGGAAATTCGTGTAATGGTAATGTGTTCATTGTTATGGTTTTAGCAATTCAAGAAAAGCAAAACTTGTTACACTCCTGTTTCAGGGGAGATGTAGTTACAATGGAATGTGTGGAGAAGATCATCAAGAAGGACTGGTGCCATCCACTTACAGGCGAGAAACTGAAAGAAGAAGACGTAATTCCTCTGCAGAGGGTAATACTTACCTTTAAATAAACAAGTTGTGTTGACTGAAATACCCTTTTGAAAAGTAAGAGTATTGCTTAATGATTAACTCTTTTTGGGCATATTTGCAAAACAATGGTGAGAAGTGACTGTTAGGTTTGTTATGTCTGTCTCTTTGTCTTTCTACAAATTGACTTCCTGTGGATGGGCTTTCTTTAATTTTGTACTGGGGACTTTAACTAGAATTTGCTGACCATGTTCTGGTTTGGTTAGAATTGGGTAAGATTAACAGGCATGTTACAGGAGATACATACATTTATGTTAATATCTGGTCATTTATGACATATATATATATATATATATATGCAGGGTGTCCCAGGGGGGAATGTGCCAGAATTTGAATGGTTACGGAGATAATGGCAAGAGAAAAATGTGGTATTCTTGCGATTCTACGTACTGTACCCATTTAGCGTCATGCGATATCCATACACTACGCAAGTCCGTTCTTCAGGCGACAGTCAAGCTAAGCGAATTCCTGCTGTGACGTCATGCTCATCAGTTGTCACTGTTACAGTTCATTGTGAGGGGTCGTAACAATGTCATTTGTGTTTTCTCACGCCGAATATTGTGACATGCATTTCGTGTATGGATTTTGTGATGGAAATGCACGTGCTGCTGTAGAAGAATACTGAAGGCATTTTCCTGACTGGAGGATTCCGTGTAAGGGTGTATTTTCACTTGTTCACCAGACAATGCGTGAAACTGGTTGTCTGCCAAGTGTTTCTGTGCAGTCTGAAAGGGAAGTGGCACCTGATGTCAACACATGAGAGAACATTCTTGAGATGGTGCAGAGAAATCCATGACTGTCCACTCGTAGAATTGCCTCTCGGATCAGTGTGTCACGTATGCAGGTGTGGCGAACTCTACATGAGGATGATTTACACCCTTATCATGATCAGAGGGTTCAACACCTTGAACCAGGAGACCTTGATCAACGCATGAATTTGTGCCACTGGATAAAGGCACACCCTGAACTCTTAAGCGTCATTCTGTTCACAGAGGAAGTGTCCTTTACCCGGGATGGTATAAATAATTCACGAAATCTCCATACTTGGTCCGATGAAAATCCACATCGAACAAGAATAACCAACTTCCAAAGGAGATTTTCAGTGAATGTATGGTGTGGTTTGCTTGGTGACAAGTTAATAGGACCATTTGTTTTTGACAACAATTTAACAGGCGACACGTATGAATTCTTCCTGAGGAATGAGTTACCAGGTTTGCTGGAAGACATCCCGTTAGTGGTAAGAAGTCAACTGTACTTCCAACATGATGGGGCGCCCCCACATCACACTCGGCATGTGAGGGAGTATTTAGACGAACCACTGGTTAGGTCATGGTGGGCCCCTTGCATGGCCACCAAGGTCACCAGATCTTACACCTCTTGATTACTATCTCTGGGACACATGAAGGCTTTAGTGTACGAAACAAAGGTTGATTCAAGAGCAGGGCTTGGCCGTCGTATTTTTGCAGCGGCAGAGCACATACGCAACCATCCACACAACATTGCGTTAGCTACTCAGTCTCTACTGATGCGTGCTGAAAAATGCTTAGCAACCAGAGGAGGACACTTTGAACACCTGCTGTGAGACAGGTATTTTAGTACTCGCAGGTAGCAGCCTATACGAAAACATGCACTCGATTATGTTGAATAAGCACTTCAATCCTGCCGGACAGTCATGAGCTATGTAAAGTACTTGGAAACCTAAGGAGGACTTTATGTAACTAGTGCGGGTTTTTTAGTTTAATTAAATGTCTTTATGTCACTCAGATGTTAATTAGATATTAAGTACAGTTGTTAACATTACAGAAACTACAAACTCCTGATAGTCTTAATATGTATTTGGTAATCAGTAGATGTGTAACAGTTCTAAATCTTCCAAACTTCTCTCGCCATTATCTCTGTAACCGCTCAATTTTGGATATAGGTATTTTTGGTTATATGGATTGAACTTAACCTAAGGAACATCCTCCCGAAGTCTGGTTCATTCCTCCTGGGACACCCTGTATATATATTTTGTGTGCCAGGTAGTTAGGTCAAAAGTACAGAGACAGAGTAGTATATGAGATTTCAGGCTTTGCCATGGTGTAGATGAGGTCCTTGCTCTGTGGGTTGTTATGCGGCATGTGTTGGTAATTGTTTACTGAAGGCTGAGGCAGCCTATTGGTCCTGTCTTCAAGGGAGTGGTAGGCTGTTGCATACATTTGTTAATGACACACCAAGGAGGACCAGACTGAATACTCTTAATGTCCAGTGTTATTATGTAAGAAGGGCAGAATGGATGAAAAGCACTGACATTTTTACCCAGTGGATAGATAACCTGGAATTTGTAGGCATGTTTCAGAAATAAATTTTCAGGAACAGCTATTTGTGTCATCATGTTGATCCATCTGTAAGTAACACCATCCAATGACAGGACCAGTTTGAATTGTGTGGTGAAAAAAACAAATTTTGTCGTACCAGTTTGATTTTTATTTAGTTCAATTCACTTTAATAGCCCAAAGTAACTTTTACTTACACCTTTTGAGTACTGTTACACGGTTTGACTAAACTTGATTATGTAGCCACCTGTATGTGTTATATATGCGTATCAGGTACACTTTCATGAGTTGCAACATCCAGTTTTCTAAGACCCTAAAGTATTTGCATATATTTTGTCGTTTCAACAGCTGTTGAAACTTTGTACAGTATATAGACCTGGGATAGTGTAGTTGGTGTAGTGACTGGGCTGTGGGCTGCATGACTGGGACTGTGGTTCCATTTGTAGCAGGAATAAGAGACTTTTCTCTTCCCAAAGACATCCAGAGCTTTGGGACTGACCCAGCCTCCTACTGAATGGGTACTGGGGACTCCTTCTCTTTGGGCATGGTGAGAGGGCCCTCTGTACCCATATAAAGCAGCCGGGGAATGAAGTTGACCATTGCTGTATCTAGTGCTGAAGTTAAGAAGGCACAGACCTATACTGCCACTCCCCACATGTGCCTTCATGACTTGCACAGGAACTGCACTTTGTGTGCACTACATGACATTTCAGTTATATGGTTGTTACTGTGTGTAAGCTTCATTAACTTCGACTTCATGATTTGATTACATGTGTACCAAAGTGTACTTTGTACCTTGTAAAGTATTGCAAGGTGTGTCTGCCTAGAATACGTGCTTTGTCTTTGCACAAAGATGGCTGATTTTGAGAAACTATTATAACAATAGTTGCGTGAAGGATGTGCTATCAGAAGCATTGTCCAAGCTCCTGTATTCGACCGCCTGATGAAAAACTTGAACAGGACCTGGTGGATGATGTGATGTCTATCAAAAGTCAGTTTTGTCCGGGATACTTGTCATATGGAGAGCTCATGTCTATTTGGATTTGGTTTTTGACATCACATTGTAGAATATGAACATTATATGACTGGGTGATGATACTACACACAGGGTGCGGCAGAAACTATTAAACAATTTATAATTTTAAAAAGAACACTTTAATTAGAATGAAAATACTGATTACTTACATAGAAGCAGGCTGCAAAGGAGTGTGTTATGTTATGTTGTCACTTTTTCAAAATAGTGTCTCTTAGATGAGCTCCATCAGCTTGCAGGCAAAGCTCAGCATGCCACCTAGCACTGTGCATCAGTTTCTGCGACATGTCCTTTGGAATTCTTGCAAGATCAGCTCAAATATTATCCTTCAAATTCTGAATAGCGTTGGATCTATTCAAGAAACAATTAGACGATTTGAATTTGGTGCCACTTCCATGTTTTATCAGCTGACGCCTTTTACTGTGCACATGGTGATGAGTAGAGATGTTGATAGCCTTTAGACGGCATGGAGCGTTGGTCAAGAGAACATCGTGCTTTTGCCATAGAAGCATTCTTCAAAAACTGCTTTCCTTTATAGTTTGCTTCTATGTAAGTACTCAGTATTTTCAGTTCAAGTAAAGTGTTCTTTTTAAAATTATAAATTGTCTAATAGTTTCTGCCGCATCCTGTACATGGACAGTAGATAGGCAAAATGCATGACTGAAAAATACCTTTTTGATGGTACCCTTGATGTGCATTTTCCATTTCTTATTTTTGTCTGATGTGTCCACTTTCAATTTTCTTGTGGAGTGGTGGTCTCTTATATTCATGAAATAATTCTCTCCTGCTCAGGAACTGTATTTTGAAATGTGGATGGTTTGAAATGTTTTTCAGGGAGGAACAGGTTATGCTACAACCAACATGAACCTGGAAGGGAAACATGAACGCCCTGTTCTTCAGGCTTGAAACAGTAATGTGGGTATTGGCAAATATGTCACATATAATAAGTTTTGTTTTGTATTTCAAGTTTTTGTTATTGTAATTTTGTTACTGAATACATTAATATGTTTGTGTGTACCAGTACTAATATGCAAGTGTAACAGATATTTGTGTATGCAGAAAATTATGGACATCACTTTGTAAGTAAAATATGTTTCAGATAATATATTTTTAACTTCAGCACTTTAAACATTTCTGTTACTTTCAGTTTTTTATTTGCCAGATTAATATGTTAGTGTATGCTAACACAGGCGCACCCAGAATTATTTTTGGGGGCGGAGGGTGACCTGAGGATGTATATAATTTATGTTTGATTTTAAAAAATTATGTTTTGAAAATCATGTCATAAATATAACTATTACATGGCTTTGTAACAACATATGTATGATTAATGGCTCATCTAATTGAAGTCACAAGGTCTATTTTTTTTTAAAGTTCCTCTAAGACTTATCTTGGGCTGACTTCTGTTTCCCTGTGGGTATGGAGAAGGGCCAAGAGGTGAAGTATTTGGGAGTGATTTTAGACTCCAAACTTAACTGGAACCAACATTTGCAGAAAATAATCAGAAAAGCTCAAACCACCTTTGCAGTGGTTAGACGTATGTATGGTAAAAGATGGGGTCTAAGACCTAATACGGTGCATTGGCTCTACACTAGGGTAATTCGACCTTCCATACTCCATGCTGCCTTGGTTTGGTGGCTCAAGGTTAAGCAAAAAATCACTAAAATTCAATTAGGCAGGATCCAAAGAATGGCCTGTCTAGCTATTACAGGGGCTATGGAATCGACTCATGCTGCAGCAGTGGAGGTGCTTCTGAATCTGAATGTGCTAGATCTGTTGATCATGGTGGAGGCAGGGATGGCACTGTATAGGCTGCATATACTAAAGCAACCAGCTCTTCCAAAAGCAGTGTCAGGGTTGCTAATCATCTGGAAAAATGTGGGTGACCCTTTATTAGACATGTGGTCAGACTACACTATTCCAGATTATCGTCATTCCAAAATCTTCAGTGTCATAATAGACCAGTATTATTGGAGAAACAAAGACCCAATGTTCTCTGAGGATGCTGTGATCTGGTTCACTGATGGTTCCAGGGCTGACCCAGGGACAGGGTCTGATATTTATGGCATAAGACCAAGTAGAACTTTAGCTTCCTTTGGGTAAATTTGCCATGGTTTTTCAGACCAAAATATATGCCGTTCTTGAATGTGCATGTGAAAATATAAGAAGGGCTTATAAACATAAGCGGATCCTTAATTTTTTTCTGATAGCCAGGCTGCACTTAAGGTACTTAGCAGCCCTAAGGTTACTTCAGGACTGGTTACAGAATGCCTGGATGGTTTCTCTGCACTGGCTAGCCTGAATGAGGTAACCCTCATGTGGGTGCTGGGCCACTGTGGCATTCCTGTCAATGAGGAAGCTGATAAGCTTGCCAGACAAGCATCAGCTATGCTGTTACTTGGTCCAGAGCCGGCTCTTGAAATACCTAGGTGTTCAGCAAGAGAAGCAATTAAGAATTGGACTGAGTATCAACAGTATGTTGCCTGGAAAGATTTACCAGGTCATAGACATGGTAAACTTTTTATTAGTAGACCATGTAAGAGAAGAGCTGAAGACCTGCTTAAATTAAGTAGGTGTCAACTAAAAATGGCAGTTGCGGTCCTCAGGGGACATGCTCCTGTGAGGAAACACCTGCATATTATGGGCCTGTTTGATGGTGATCCAACCTGCAGGTTTTGCAGGATGGAGACTGAAACAGTGCAGCATATTATTTGCTGCTGCGAGGTGTTGGCTCGGCAGCGTTATAATGTGTTTAGGAAGCTGTTTGCTGAACCAAAAGATATAAACACGGCTTCAGTAGGGGACCTTTGGTCCTTTATAAGAGGCACAGGGTTATTGAACCTGTGCTGAGTGAAGTGTTTCGGGCTGCACAATAAGCCTAAGGCTGAGGTGCATCTGGGGCATCTGCTGACGGGCCAAAAAGAAGAAGAAGAAGCTCGCAATAAGGACGCGTGGGCTACTAGGTGTCTAGCTCCATGCATTCTTAATCTCGGCACCAGGTGAAGGCGAATAGTTACCTGCATATGCCAGCAAACACCCCCCTGCCTCCGTAACCATGGGATAAGTTACTGGACTGGCCACTAAGCTATCAATCAACAGGCAAAGATGTCTTCTACCTGGGATCAAACCACGACATCTCAGTTGACAAGTTCATATCTCAGTTCCCACACCAACTCCAGTCACCCAGGAGAGGAAAATCAGGAATTTTCACATACAAAAATCCACAAACCACAATAGAACAGCTGTGTATTGAACAACGTAAGTTAGGAGGGTATGGAAAGGCTGGCGGAGGATGTGGTGGTGGCCTGTACTGGAGCACCTTCTTGTAATATCTTACACAAGCCAAAGAAACTGTAAACTTGCCAGAAACTGTAAACAGTCTATCTAGAATATACATATTATACTGTTCACTCCATGCATTGTCCATAACCAATTCCCAACACTCAAACAAAAAATGTACAATATTGTTCCTTATATATATACTGCATATCACACTGAATATTAAATGTAAAATTATAAAATATAAATACCTAAGGAACAACACTGTGCATTTTGTTGGATGAGTATTGCGACCTGGAATACAAATATATAACACGCGTGCCTGCTCTTGCTAAACCAGAGATCAGGGATAAACTGAAGACATATATGACGATCTAGGTTGCAGCAGATGTTGTGGCAGGTCAGTCACGTTGTACACATTAAGCAACACAATATCTGACTGTATAGGTGGGTAAAATGTTTATTGGAAGGGGAAAACCGAATAATTCGGTGAAATGAAACGCTGTTCACAATAAATCCATATGCAGTGTCCAGGAACTGAACCCGTGACTCAACAGTGGGCAGCAACACTGCCTCCCAATGCCCTGTTCTGCTGAACAGTTTTACCAAAACCTCCAGTCTTTGTCATGGAATGTGACAGCAGCTTATTTATTTAGGAATAGGTTCTGCTAGGTTGTGTTGGATGACCTAGAAATCGGGGGTTGTCTTCCAGCGGGAGCAGGGACGTATGTTTCCAGGTCTTTTAGGTGGGTGTTGCTCCAGTGGTTGTCTTACAGGTCTTGACACCGCAGTGTATACTGAGTTTGCTCCGACGTTTCGAGAAACATGCTACTTCCATCTTCAGGGTGGCTGAATTTGATTTAGGCGGATTCTGAAGTGACTGAACAGGCAGCCAGTAACGTTAAGGCTAATGATCCAGCACATCAAGTCGTTTCTATCTGCCAGTTACGTGGTTGAAAACCCTTACAACTCTCCCTTATGTCATTACAGACCGCGAGGAACGTCCTAAGCCTATGTTATACACCGACTGTTTAATTATTTGAGGCTCTAATAAAGAGTGGTAAGTGTGTTTATCACTTCCTTCAATATTAAGAAACTTTTTATTTTGTCTGTATAATGTATTTGCGCATTTCGTATAATTATTACAGTAAACAGCGATTATTTTCCTAAGAGCCAGTAACTGGTTGATTTTTGTAATGGAGTGTATTTCGTTTATTTCGAGGTATGAGCTGGGTTTTTATGTATTATGCAGATGAATTATGTCACTGAACGTATCCTGGGAACTTCCTTACGAAAATCAGGAGCATGCGAAAGAAAAGTACTACCAGTTTGTGTGTTTCCAACCGTTACTGTGCCCCTTTGCTCTGCAACCCGAAACCCTCCCATCGGTAACACAGCTCGCCACTATCCCATAAAACTGCAGTTTACAATAACATTTTATTTGAAGAGGTTACATTCCGAAATTTGATAGATCCGAGGGAAAAGAACATTTTCCTCTTTTCGTGGACTGTCAGAAGAAATTTGGGATATATTAAAGCTTTTCCTATTTATTTCGATTTGTAATTACAAGTTGTGAACTATTTTTTGCATTCCGCAACCAATTTACTTGAGATCTGACCTTGACACGTGCCATACTTTGATCAGTGCATATGCACTTAAACGCGGTTCCCTCCAAAACCCCGACCAGAAGTTCGTTGACATTCGTAGAGGGCAGATGGGTCTTCGCCTCCTTCCGCCTTGCAAGCTGCACACTGCTTGCTGTAGTGAGGTAGTTCCCAAGGGAATATGGTGCGATTGTTTGCTAGTTATTCAGCAGGTATATATGATTGTATATTAATTCACTTACTTTAAAAGTATTTGTAAACCAACAGAAAGTTTTTATATTGTGATATTAATATTATTTTGGCGCTTTTCAAAGTTGAGAACTTAACACGTAGCGACTTCGTCTTGTGAAGGCCACAGCAATTTACCTGGAATCTTACAGTAACGTATTTAAAGTTGAATGTTTTGCTAGTCACACTTCAATTCCTAATTCTTGCTAGTGTAAATGAACGCGAAATATTAGGTTAAAAACTTTATTTTCATTTTATGTTACTCTGAATATTGCTGTTGTAACTTTCCTTATGTATTCATACGCCAACAAGTTGCATCGCGCGTTCTGAGAGAAGGAATGGCCATCTTGGATAAGCACGGTAGGAAGACGCGACCAAATAAGACACCGGTATTTATAAAGATATTTACAAATTGCGTGGAAAGAACAAGTTACGTGCTGTTACTATCATGTTGTTGGCTTGCATTCGGCAGGCAACCAGTTCGAATACTGACAGGGAAACTACTGATTTATTGTTATCCGGATTCATCATGGCTTTCTTCGACCGTGAGTAGCGTCCATAGAAAATGAAACGTCGTACGTATAAATTCAGTTCCAGATTTTATTTTGTTCCTTTGCGATACTGTGTTGTAATATACTACAATCGTTTCTCTACACGTGCATTATATTCATGAAACGTATTACGTAATCGAATATTAATTATATTTTAGAACCCCTTGACAGGATTTTTTGCAACGTAATTATAAAGTGTAATGTTTAACTTAATCCCGAATTTTATGAGGTGCTTAGGTGACGAAGGGAAAATTGTAGGTGTGTGGGGTTGTGTATGTAAGTAGATGATTTAGTCGAAGGTATGGGAAAAAATGTAGAAGCTATCGCTGTAACATTCTGTTGTTACATGGCGTTAATATTTTAGGTGAGAAATCCAAGAACAGGAAAGCATTTTACATTTAAGTAGGACGGAAAGTTTCAATAATTTTTGTAGGTTTATATAGGTAAGACTCACCTCCATACAGTGCCGAGGTTACGAATAAGAGGAGCCAAAGCTCTACTACAGCTACTCCTGTTACTTGAGTTACGAATATTATGACGTACACAGAAGAAGAAGAATTGGAAGTGGAAGGGTTTGTGGTTGCTGTTTTAGGTAGCTGATTTAATGAAACGTACGAGAAAAATGCGGGCTCACTGTTACGTTATTGCTTTGTTTTTGTACCAATGGGTCTAGCAGCACAAGGCCATATTGAATCACAAGTTGGGTGGGAAGTGTGGGC